>CM061919.1:31756072-32102391 GCA_031002005.1 Vandiemenella viatica
CGGGGAAACCCGTCAGAATCGAGAAGAAGAAGCAGCCACCACCTGAGTACATCCAGTGTTTTAACTGCCAGGGGTTCCAACACCGCTCCTGGCAGTGCAACAATGCAACCCGCTGCCTAAGATGTGGAGGACCGCACAGACTCTCTGGATGCCCGCAGCCGCGAGAACAAACCTGGTGCTGCAACTGTGAGTCGCCTGGGCACATAGCGTCGTACGGCGGGTGTCCGCATGACGCATCCGAGGCCCGCAACGGAGAGGACCTACAACCGACAGCCGCCGCCAATAACCCATTAATAAAACAACTGGGCACCCACGTCCAATACAATATAAATACTAGATGGCCAGTAAAACTGGTAAATGATGCTACTCCAAATTAACTTATGAAAACAAACAAGACCTGGCAAGTCGAACAATGCTAGTCCTACACTGATGACAACCTTTCATGACTTGGACGAAGATGCGCTAAGCGCAAAAACTTCCCTGCACTCTAGGGACAATGTAACCTAGGAGATTATTGCCGTGGCCGTGGCCACCGCCGGCCGGCTTCAGTCGGCCGGCAGACTCCAAGGCGAGAGGGTCGAGCAGGCCGCCCGCGCCTGCTGCGCCTCCCGCCGCAGACACGTCTGCTGCTGCGTTGCGCCAGCTGGCGCAAGCAGTAACAGACGCCATAAACAAGATCCCCGAAATGGTCGCGGTAGCAACTGCGCAAGCAGTCACTGCCGCCGCAATGCAACCACCACCCGACGGAGCTCGGGAAAACGTCAAAAACCATAAACCGAGAAGAACATAACATCCTCAACCAGCAACTGAAGGGGAAAATGTCGCAAATTGAGCGTTGGCAGTAAACTACTCCCTCTGCATCTCGTGGCTGCATCCCGTAGCTCAGCAACTGGATGGCATTTAGTAGATCCATGGCAGTATCTTGAGTGGTCACCCATCCAAGTAAAAACCATGCATAAAAGTTGCCTTAACAGTTATCATATGCGGTCACCCATCCAAGTGCTCTCCACACTCATCGTTGTTTAACCGGCGGCATTACACGAGGGCTCCGGAACTGACCAATCACGAACGACTTATCTCCCTTTGGTCGACGTGTCATGACGGCGTCTGCTCGGAAGGTTGTGTCTAACACGTTGCTGTTTTAGGTCTTTTACGACTGGCTCCCAAGCCTCGCTCAGGAACCATCTCTGTTAATGATGTTGTCACTTAATCGAATCTCCAGAGCTTCTCTGATCACTGAGTCCTAGAAATACGATATCTTAGCCAGAACTTCAGTGTTGTCGAAAGTTGATGCTGAGAAAATTTTCTATAGCATGCTCTACGAATGCGGACTTGTCCAGTTGTAGTAACCGCAGATATCTTTTGTGCTCATTGTGGCGTTCCTCGATAGTTCTTATAGTTTGTCCGATGTATACTTTGCCGCATTCACAAGGGATCGAATAAACTCCCGGAACTCGAAGGCCAAGGTCGTCTTTCACCGTGCGTAACATAGGTGGACGGAAGATACTCCTTACGCCATGTCGTGTTAAGATTCTTCCGATTTTTCCAGAAGTATTCTCGGCATAAGGCAACACAGCGAGGGTTTTTGGAGACTCTTGTTCAGGTGTTAGTTTCGGTTTCTGGGGGAGGAAGGCCTGTTTAATATGTTCTTCAGAATAACCCTTCTGTCTGTTGTTGAACGATATAAATAAATCAATTAACTGGCAGAAAACCTGAGAGTTATTTATTTCAGCAATACGCCGGTAAAAACTAATATGTCGTATTAGATACCTATATGTGGAGGAATTTGTACATCATATCAAACAATTTGAGAAACTGCGCAAAAAGAAGTCCAGACTTATCAGCACTCTGGTCTTTCTATTGCGCTGCAGGGACAATGATGTGTTGCCTCAATTTGTCAGAGTTACGCACCAGATAATCAGTAAAAGTGCTAAAAGAATTTTACATCGTACTGGCTTGGCGCTTTTGCGAGAGCGGATTCGCTATATTAGTTTTGAGCTTGAAAAAAATGCGGGGCTCTTAATTTCTATGCACCTACATCTCTCAGCTAGATTGTCTGCTTTATCATGGGACTGGGTCGACGCAGTTACCTCTCTTCAAGAGAGCATGGAACGAGAGAAAACCACAACTAGACATATCTCCAAATATAATTGCCTTCATGGAGAGCGGAAAGACAAACATCAAGTACACAGCAAACCGCACAGTAATTAATCTCTCTGGAGTTGAACATGATGACGCCACGGTTTCAGTACTGGCGAGGGGCTTGAATTACGCCTTGGCACCGAAGTTTGTACCCACGAGGGACATGATCTGTGCAGTGGAAAAAGCTGTACGTACGCTTCCAGCAGATGCAGCGGAAGAAATACGTCGCGAAACTTGTCGTGTTTTGAAGAAGGCAAAACCACCTAAACCCAACATCACGAGGCTCGAGCGACCAGCATTACGTGAGTTACGTAGTAATGATGACATTTTAGTTATTCATGCTGACAAGGGAAATGCGACAGTTCTTCTATCAACGGAAGAATATGATTCTAAAATTAAGAGCTTATTACATGACGCTGCTTACAAGTCGATTGAAGCCGATCCTACATCTAAAGTGGTTACCAAAACTAAAGCCCTTCTCAAAAAATCTGGTTTTCCTGAGGAGACCATCAACAATCTACAACCTCGTGCAGCCAGGCCGCCGAGGTTATATGGCCTACCAAAAGTCCACAAGGAGAACGTCCCCTTAAGACCTATTATCAGTGCAATCGGTGCTCCAACATATCAACTGGCGAAATATCTCACACGCCTATTGAGTCCACAGGTAGGTCATTGCATTCATCATATTTCGAATTCTGCCCAGTTCATACAGATGATCCAGGGTCTAACCCTGTCTGATTCAGACCTCATGGTGAGCTTTGATGTCGTGTCTCTGTTCACACGAGTGCCTGTCAAGGAGACTTTAGAACTAATACGACGACATTTTGACCAAGGAACTGTAGACCTATTCCAACATGTGCTCACTTCTACATATTTCATGTACGGTGGACGATACTATGAGCAAACTGATGGTGTGGCTATGGGCTCGCCAATTTCTCCTGTGGTAGCTGATTTATATATGGAGGAATTTGAGAAAAGGGCTTGGGACACTGCTCCATTAAAACCAAAATGCTTCTTTCGATATGTGAATGACACATTTATAATTTGGCCACACGGCTTTGCAGCGCTCGAAGAATTCTTGCAACACCTGAACTCAATCCATTCTAACATACGTTTTACTATGGAGATTGAGAAAGATTGCATGCTGCCATTCCTGGACGTACTAATTAAACGTAAGCCAGATGGTACTTTGGCGCATAGCGTTTACAGGAAACCCACACACACAGATCTGTTTTTGGGGGCTACCAGTTTTCATCACCCAGCTCAGCGAAAAACTGTTTTGACAACACTGGTCCACCGTGCAAGAGTCATTGCAGACAGTGGTAGCTTACGTGAAGAACTAAGGCACCTACGGCAAGTTTTCAGACAGAATGGTTATTCTGAAGAACATATTAAACAGGCCTTTCTCCCCCAGAAACCGAAACTAACACCTGAACAAGAGTCTCCAAAAAAGGAGTATCTTCCGTCCACCTATGAAGATACGTGATATGTTACGCACGGTGAAAGACGACCTTGGCCTTCCAGTTCCGGGAGTTTATTCGATCCCTTGTGAATGCGGCAAAGTATACATCGGACAAACTATAAGAACTATCGAGGAACGCCACAATGAGCACCAAAGATATCTGCGGTTACTACAACTGGACAAGTCCGCATTCGCAGAGCATGCTATAGAAAATTTTCTCAGCATCAACTTCGACAACACTGAAGTTCTGGCTAAGATATCGTATTTCTAGGACTCAGTGATCAGAGAAGCGCTGGAGATTCGATTAAGTGACAACATCATTAACAGAGATGGTTCCTGAGCGAGGCTTGGGAGCCAGTCGTAAAAGACCTAAAACAGCAACGTGTTAGACACAACCTTCCGAGCAGACGCCGTCATGACACGTCGACCAAAGGGAGATAAGTCGTTCGTGATTGGTCAGTTCCGGAGCCCTCGTGTAATGCCGCCGGTTAAACAACGATGAGTGTGGAGAGCACTTGGATGGGTGACCGCATATGATAACTGTTAAGGCAACTTTTTGCATGGTTTTTACTTGGATGGGTGACCACTCAAGATACTGCCATGGATCTACTAAATGCCATCCAGTTGCTGAGCTACGGGATGCAGCCACGAGATGCAGAGATGCGCCATAGCCTAGTCACAGCTCGTAACCTATTGAGCTGGAGTAAGGTGGAGGATATTGCCCTAAGGCATTGCCTCCAAGTTATTAAGACGGGACAGATCTTCACTGTCGTTATGTCTTCTCGTTAGGCTGAAGTGCCTTCTTCACTTAATGGTTGCCACCGCGGCCATCGTTGTTTAACAGAAATGGCACGCCGCTTTATATGTGCTGACGTTAATGCTGCCTCTGGGAGGCAGACAGATCTTCTTTTGCGGTCAGATGAGCTGTCAGCTTCGTGAGAAGGGCGATGAGCTCGTCCAATCTTCTTTCTCGTTGGTCTGTGAGATGTCTGGTACAGGAACGGTCGGATGCTTCCCCGCCACCTCCGCTGATTGGCTCTCTAGTGGTCTTCTGCTGGCGTACTCTGCTCCCTTCCCGCCTTGGTGCGGGCTGCATATGGAGCCGGTGCTGCTCACGCTGGCGACGACTCGACGAATGCCGCTGCTGTGTGTGAGTCTTGCATACTTCCCGACTTGGTGCGGGCTGCGTATGGAGCCTTGTGCTCCGGTGCTGTCGAGTCTTGCGAAGATGCTTCTTCCACGTGTCACAACCGCGGAAAGAAGCTGCGTGCCTGGATCCACAATTACAGCAGACTGGCTCATCCCGTGGTGTTTTGCAGTCTGCAAGCATATGTCCTCCTCCGCAGCGGACACACCTGACCGGTTCAGTGCAGTCCCTGGCATAGTGCCGGAATTTTTGGCACCTGAAGCACTGGACCGGGCTGCGTGAGGGTGGCTTCGCTGAGATGGTCTGCGTTGTGGCATTGCGTGGGGGCGGTTTCTCCACGGTGGTCGGCGTTGTGTCAATGGTACTCACTCCATCAGAGAGCATGTTGTTGTGGCCCTCTGGATTCTGCTGCTCAGGAGATTCCTTTCCCACTGCAGTGGTGTTGACATCTTGAGTGGGTCTCTTGGGCAGTTGTGGGGCGTGGACGATCCCATTCGCTTGAAGGAACTTGGTCAGCCGTTGTAGTTGGTCGGGATGTTGCGGGAGAAACTTCAGCCCGCCCTTCAGTGGGATAGCGAGAAGGAGGTCCGACGTTTCCGCGTGGAGCTCGGCCATCAGCTCGACGTAGTTTCCGTCGTACACCGCCATGATGGGTACGACTGGCCCTTGTTCCGTCTGCTGTGTTTCTACTTGAGATGACCGATCTTCCACATCTTGCGTGTCTTCAGTTTGTGGGAGTTCGTCGACATCTTCCGTCTCGTCTGCTACTGGTTCTTCTTGCGGGTACGGCATGATGTTAAATCTTCGTTTCAGCTTGGCGATGTATTGCACCAGGTCAAAGTCGTGCGCCCAAAGCGTTGGGAACACCACCGCTTCGGGCCACTCCTCTGGCCAGCTTGGGTCATCACGGATGATCCGCTTCTTGGCAAGATGGCTGCATTCGTGTCTTGTGAGACACTTCATGAGGTTCTTGTAGTTTGTTGGCAGATCATATACGAAATTAATTTCGTCAAGTTGGATCTTTACAACCAAAGACCACCTCTCCTCCTGGTTGTTGGCTGCCAGTCTGCGCTTCCATGTCTCGCGGGTTGCCTTGTTCTGGTTTGCGATGAAGTCACTGGCCCTGATTGTGTCGTGATGCCACTTCTGCCGTCGTGGCGAATTTCTTCCAAATATACTCGTATATTCTGGAAAACTCGTGGCATGGCGGCTATGCGTGCAGGCAACCAAACCGGTTTGACCCCGTCTACGGCAGTGTGCGCCGCCGACCAATCAAAGAGCAGCGTGAAGCTTCCCTTGACAACAGGCTAGTCAGTCAGACTCTTGTCCTTGTAAGTGAGAGTTAACCTGGTGAAGGCAACGAAGGCAGTTGCCATAACGTTGTTAAAAGATGTAAATAAATCAATTATCCGGCAGAAAACCCGAGAGTTATTTATTTCAGTAGTTAGATTGTTTGCAGATGACATAATGCTATATAAAAGGATCAAAACGGGAAAGGAGTGTAAACAGCTGCAGGGTGATTTGGACAGGATATCTTGTTGGGTTAGTAAACATGGGATGAAGATAAATGTATAGAAGAAACAGCTTATTACATACATAGATAAAAAAACTAAAGGTTGATTATGATTGTAAGTTGGGGAAAGAAGTGCTTGTTGAATACCTGAAATGTAAAGATCTTGGCATTACATTTGATACCAAGCTTAACTGGATAGGACATAATGGATAAGGTTTCAAAATTCTACACTTGTTGGACAGAGTGACAAGGTTATTTACGAGAGTAGTAAAGGAATTTGGCTACAAAACATTGATCATACCAATGCTTGAAAGTGGTAGTGTAGTATGGAACCCACACTTTGAGCATCAAATACAGGAGTTGTTTCTGGAAATTATCACAGAACGCATTCAGTAACAGATATGATAAAAACGCTGGAATGGGATTAATTGGAAGACAGGAGGAGGTTGAAGTGAGTAAGGGGCCATCCACAAATTACGTCATAGGAATTTCATGATTTTTTGCCCCCCCTTTCCATGTCACAGGTTACTACATCTGTGGGACCCCCCTACCCTGGTGTGACTAACATATTTTGCAATTTTAAATTTATAAATTAAAACAGAACTTCCAAAATGAATTATTTATTTCTAGATTAAAAAAATCACATCACCAATAAATGAAACATTTAAGAAAATATAAAAAAACATAAAAAATCGAATTAATTATACAAAATTGAGTCATCATGTGTCCATGGATTTTTAACCAATTCCATGATACTGTATTTCAGTCAGAAACAAAATAGGTTTTTGCTTAAAATCCTCCGAGGTCTAATTGTAAGTAGTGAATAACGACGTAACTAAACCGGTTGGGTTGATCCCTTTTTCAATCTGTCACGTAAAACTAAATATGTTTTTAGAGAGGGAGAACGAAATATTAAAATGATATAAAACTTGAACTTACTTTTGCGCTCATGGGCTCCAGTTGTTCTGATGGTTTTGATAACGAAGGATTTTTTGAAAAAAAAAGTCTATAAGTCTTCTTCATCAATTTCATTTGCAACTCTCTGATTTTCTAATTCACTTCACCTTCAACATTATATCAACAATATGGTGTTACCCCCGGACGCGTCTTTCCACTGTATAGGTAAAAAACAATTTTTATAGCAGCAAAAATGCGCAAAGGTAAACTGTGCTTAGTAAAAACTTTTTTGGAAATCTTCGAGGGATTTATGAGATAGGATACTTTATATTAACTTACCAAGAAACATTAAGTATAGCTTTGAAATGTTGATATTAATTAATTTTGTATGGAAATAAATTTTGTATTTAGTAATTTGGTTCCTACATTGTGTTTTCTACAAAAAATGTTGGATGAACATGATTCAACAAATATGTGTTTTCGTAAGGTGTCGTTTAAAAACTTCAACTCTCAATAAGAAGAATTTTAGTTTAATTTAAATTTAATTTAATTATAATATCAATGTAAATTAAATTAAAAAATTTTTCTTAATGTAGTTAATATTACATAAGATTTATTCAAATGAGAATGGGCTTTATGTAATCTTTAAATTTGAAGTTTCCAATTACCATCTATTATAATGAACTAATTGTTTTATGTAATTTATGAATGCACCAAATTTAAAACTTTATATATATTAAATTAATAATCTTTGTCTTAGTTTTCCAGGAAATAAAAAAAAAAGAATAAATATTTTGGAATAGGCCTACTAAACGTTTTAGTGTGTTAATTAATTCATAAAATAACGCCAATACAACTGTATAATGTTTATTGCCGTACGCGTTTCGCCTCTCCTCGAGGCATCATCAGCGACGAATCTATTTTAACATTTACATTTTAGTTTTAGTGTGTGATTAAAATTTTAGTTTTTATTCTTCTTATTATTTTGGATAGGTAACACAATTTTTTCGTTTATTTTCTAGATGCCTAGAGTTCATAAAAGTTTACCGATAAGGCTAATTGGTCTGAGCAAGATTTGAAAGCAGATTTGTAACATGTGTCTGAAGGGAAATCAGTGAAAAGTGTTGCTCTGCACTTCAATATTCCCCGATCGACTCTTCATGATAGAATAAAAAATAATAAAACATCGACTCCTACCATGGCCAGAAACCCAGTTTTTAACAGGGAACAAGAAGAAATATTGAAGGCCAGATTTTTACAATGGTAAGCCTATTCTACGGAATTACAATTACAGATTTAAGACGTATGGCATTTGAGGTGGCAGAAGACTTAAATATCAAACACAATTTTAATAGCACAACAAGACTGGCCAGAGAGGATTGGGTGAATGGTTTTCGGAAAAGAAACCCTAAGATTTCTCTAAGCAAGCCCTCTGCAACAAGCATGAACAGGATAATGGGGTTTAATAAAGAAGAAGTTGATATTTTCTACCATAATCTACAGTCTCTAATGGATAAGCATAGCTTTGAACCGACACGTATTTTCAATGTGGATGAAACTGGAATATCTAGTGTTCAAAAGCCTGTTCATGTCCTTGCACCTAAGGGGAAAAATCAAGGTGGAGGAATCAATAGTTGGGAGAGGAGCCGTAATATCAGAGTTGTTTGCTGTATGAGCGCGTCTGCCTCATTCATCCCTCCGTTTATCTACCTACGGAAAAGAAAGTCACCGTTGTTGGATTGGGGGGGAACTGCTGGTTCAGTATATACCTGTTCCCATAACGGCTTGTCCAATGAGAACATTTTTTTTAGATTGGGTCAAGCATTTTCAGAAAAACGTGCATTCCTCGATGGAAGATCCTGTTCTACTTATCCTCGATAACCATGGGAGTCACGTGTCCCTGGAAAGATATGAATTTTGTCGTGAGAACTATATTCACATGCTCTCAATCCCCCCACATACCTCACTCAAGATTCAACCTCTCGAAGTCTCATTTTTTGCACCTCTGAAAAGAGCATTCAATAAGGAGTGTGACAAGTTTATGAGAGCAAGCACCTACAAGAAAATCACTCCTTATGACATAGCATCAATCTTTTATGGCGCTTATATGTCAGTTGCAACAATAGAGAAGCGAGTATCAGGATTTGACAGCACTGGGATGTTTCCAGTAAGCTCAAACACCTTCAAGGAAGAAGATTTCTTCCCTGTTCAAAATCTGGAGCCAATGTGCATAGATGATCCAAATGACACAGAATCTGAAAATCAAGAACAGGCAGAAAAGATGATCTTAGAAGAAACTGGTGAAGAAAATAATCTTGTAAATGCGAGCAACACCTCTGAAGTTGGGTTACTGGATGTAGAACCTTGCTCATCAAAGACTGTTCAGGAAGTGCCTCAAATAAAGTTTCTTGAATCGCTAGAAAAGTTTTCACCAATTCCAAAATTGGCAGCAGAAAGCGTAGCGGAAAGTTCTGTAAAAAAGGTAACTCGACAATTCTAACGGGAACCCCAATGAAGGCAGTTTTGGAAAAAACAGTAGGAAAAGACATTGAAATAGGAACAAGCCGAAAGAAAATCTGCAGCTAAGGTTTTGGGAATGTTCGTCAAAACTGAATCCAAGGCAAGGAAAGAAAAAGCAGTGACAACACGGCAAAAGAAAATGAATAAATCTGTTAAGAAAAGGGGCAAGCGACTTTTTAGTTTTGATAACTATTCAGACGAGGAGGACATCGACGTCAAAAAGTTGTGTGACGACAACGATAATGATGACCTTTTTGATCCAAGCGATCCAAACGTTCAACTTTGTGCCATATACAATGAATATGGAACCAACGAACTGTGGTACAGATGCACTTGTGGCAAGTGGGTGCATTCAGAGTGTAGCGACGCTGAAACAGCTGAAAACTATATTTGTGATTTTTGTAAATTTTAAGAAATAAGATAAATTTAAAATACACTGTTTTTTCATTCGTATAAACTAAAAATGTTATTTCTTTTGCTTTTCAATTCCTATATTGTAATGGTAATTGCATATAAGATTTTCAATAAATTTTCCTTCTTAGTATTTTAGTTATATTGGCTAGAGGTGTCATTACCCCAGCTCTCTGGGTAATACCGCCACAGTGCAGAGGTTAATAAG
Source organism: Vandiemenella viatica (assembly GCA_031002005.1). Classification (NCBI taxonomy): domain Eukaryota; kingdom Metazoa; phylum Arthropoda; class Insecta; order Orthoptera; family Morabidae; genus Vandiemenella; species Vandiemenella viatica. The sequence continues at coordinate 31,766,373 of CM061919.1, forward strand.
TTAATTTTTTGCGACTATTTCCCTTAAAGATTTATTGATAACAAATTTTTTATACATTCTTAAGATTGCGTACTATGTTCCAAAAATTGATCTAGCTCATAAATACGATATTCGTGATGAGGCGTGTAAAGATATTGGTGTAAGAATTGAAAGTAATGGATGGAAGGTGAAAAGATTATCATGATTTCAGGCTCAAGGGTGTAGGAAGATTCTCTTTTTGAGATATGGATGTCAGGGATTGCGATAAGTTACCAAGAGAAACGATGGATAATTTTCCAAAAACGTTGAAAGAACTTAAAGCTGAATTTTGTTGAGGGCAAATGTAGGTAGGTTCAGGAAAGGGGTAATATGGGTGGTAGTGAAATTGACCTTGGAGCGTGCGCTCCATTACAATCAAAATTAAATTAAATACGCGTAATTCTGATGCGTTAGACGCCAGTGATATAACCCGGGGGTGTGTATGGTACATAATCTGGACTGGAGTCATCAAAATTAAAATGTATATCTTTTGATATTTAAATTTTCCATAAAAAAGAAATTAAAGATTACGAAAGTTTATATTCTCATTAATGATTTCTCAACTATATAGTGCTTCTAATTTATTCTCTGTTTTTCCTCTTGGAATTTGGTAACTAAGAATGACTGATAAAATAGTATATATGGTGTATGGAAGGGGAAGGTGATAAAGTTGTACAGAATTACTGAAATGATATATGGTTTTTCTTACTATTGAAACATTTGACAAATGAAGAAACTGCAATGTTTACAAAATTCACTCATATATAGTTACTAACATGGGATAGCATGCACTCAAAAATTGCTGTGAAAAATTATCATGCTAACAGGTTTTTAAGTAATTGACTGCTAATGAGTTGTTGGTAATATAATTTATATTGTTAATAAGTGTGTATACTGTTCCACATAAATAGTTACTAACATGATATAATATTTAGTTGTAGATTATAGTGAAACTTGTAATGGTAACTGGTTGATAAGAAAATTACTGGTTATTAGATGCTGATCACAAGTGAATACACTGTTCCACATAATAAGTAATAATTAACTCGGGATTGTATTTGTAGATTCCATGGGCTATTGATTATACTAATGGGTTGTAGCTAACTTGTTATCAATGTATAATAATAATATCTATTATATAGTAATATAATTGACATTATTAATAAGTGTATGTACTGTTCCACATCCCCGAGATTATTCTCACATGGGATCGAAGTGAACATATCTATCTATCTAATGATATTATTGCTGAAATAATTAAACCCGTGCCGGTGAGTGCGCAGTGCGCAGGGGGTTTGTTTTGAAAGAAAGAGTTATTGATAATCTTTGGATATTTATGTTTGTTTAGGATTATTTGGGATGTGGTTGAAATGTTTCACTGTGCTATAAAGCTGGCACTTTTATGTGCTTTCCCAAGGAATAATACCCGTTTAATCGCTTTTGCAGTGCTGAATACAAAACGAAAATGCTTTAAGAACTATTTAGCATATACCCAATCACGAGAGAAGAAAGATGATAGTAGTCTATCACAGTTATTTGTTCCCGTTCCTATTAAGCCCAATCCTGATGATATTAATGTGGGTGCTGAACTAACTGGCAGCCTGAATAAGGCCGATTTGCTGAAGGTTTTGAATCAGTTTTATCAGAAGAAAGAAATAAAAATGCTGGCAATGGAAAATGGATTAGACAGTAAGTATTTTGAATCAGTTTCAGTCTTCTTAAATGATAAAACGTAATCATAACCGTAATTTATCTTTCAGACCATATCTTACACCAGGCTTACGTTAACTTTCGCCGCTACTGCTTGGATGCTGAAAATCTACCCGTGGACCTTCATGTTGTGATAAGTGACATTTTGCAGGGAGCAGGTCATATCGACGATATGTTCCCATATTTCATTAGACATGCAAAACAGATGTTTCCACATCTTGATTGCATGGACGATCTGAAGAAAATTAGTGATCTCCGAACTCCTGCCAACTGGTAATTTAGTACAAAACATATGCAAACCATATAAATTTTTATGATATTTTTTTCACAAAAATCTTCAACAGTGGTACAGATGTAGGTAGGAGCAACTGTACCTTTGGTTTGAAATTTCTCACACACATTCCTCGGAATATACCTTTTGAGAAAGTGTGCATGAAAGCAAAAGAAAGAGGGAGAAGCTTACATTGCCAAACACATCGTCATTAACACTGTTCTTAGGAAAGCAGCTTATTTATTAATAATAATAACTAAGTTCCTCCTGCCATATGCTTTAACAATAACTACTATCTCCCCTAATATTGCCGATACAAAATTAAAAGATACATACCTTCCTTAACACTTTAAGTGCATCAGAACTACTTTCTGAGTAGTGGCAACATTTTCTACTTCAAGATTCCTAATTAGTGTAGTATAAATGATCAAAATTTCATTTTACACCTTCAGTATGATTACACCTGTCACTGTATCGTGATGTAAACTTAACCCAAGAAAAGTACTATAGAAATGAAGCCAAACGAAAGTTACAGTAGGTCTATACTACAGCATTACCAGTAAAGGGTGTCCACCATTTGTAACACCACTTTTGACTGCGATGGTAGTATATGTACTATGCATCATTGAATGTAAAAATCGCTGCAAAGTTTGTGATTCCTGTGCTGTATGCAAAACAAGTATTTGTTACATAGAAAAATGTATTTATCTATCTATCCACATTTCAAGCTATTTTACATTATTAGCATATTTTGTTGCTTTAATATGCATATTTCGGGTCTACTGGAGATCGTGATTCTGCTACAACATTCTCTCATCTAACTGATAATATATTTCAGATGAAATGGACAAGGGAGGCCAAATTGATAGTGTAGCACTAGATCTGTCAAAGGCGTTTGACAGAGTGAGCCATAAAATGGTAGTAAATAAGGTAAAAACCATTGGAGTGGATGAGAACATGATTTGCTGGGAAGAAGAATTTTTAAAAGGTAGAAAACAGAAAGTTAGGGTAGGAAATGTAGTATCAAAAGAAGTGGAAGTAAAAATGGGTGTGCCGCAGGGTAGTGTATTGGGACCATTGCTATTCATTATTCTAATGAATAATTGTGTTGATTGTTTACTAGACTGAAATTAGATTGTTTGCAGATGACATAATGCTATATATAAAAGAATCAAAACGATAGAGGATTGTAAACAGTTGCAGGGTTATATGGACAGGATATCTAGTTGAGTCAGCTTATTAGATACACAAATAAAAAACAAAAATTTAATTATCAATATAAGGTGGGGAAAGAGTTTTTACATTCAATGATGCATAGTGCACATTGTTGATGTCAAACATTGGATTACAAATGGCAGCTGACCTGTACTGGTAATGCTGAAGTGTAGTGAAACTTTACTATGGCATAGAGTCTAATGATTTTTCTTCTTCTTCATATAGGCCTAGACACCTTTTCTTGGAAGATTTGTCTACCGGAACTTGTGTGAGAAACTTCAAACTAAAGACACAATTCCTTCTACCACCTCCAAATTTTGGGTTTTATCTAACAGGCAATACCGCTCGCTTCGCGCTGTTAACGTGTCGTCATAGTGACGTCACGTTCACGTACAGTCAATTTTTGTGTGTATTGTGCCCTCGCTACGCTCGGTCACAATAATTTAAAACTGTACAATATCAACATAAACTGATATCCCGAAGGTGGTTCAGATGCAGGCGGCCGCTGGTAAGCGGCCGCAGATGTCCGATAACACAACCAGATGTCCAGTGTTTGATGTGTTATCGGACGTCTACGGCCGCTTACAAGCGGCCGAATAGTCACAAAAATTGACTGTACGTGAACGTGACGTCACTGTGACGACACGTTCACAGCGCGAAGCGAGCGGTATTGCCTGTTAGATAATACCCCAAATTTTCAATCTACTCATGCATACAATACCACTAGGCTTAAAACAAAAATTTGTGATTCCACCTGGATGTGAACCTTTACCGCTGATGTTGAGACATACTTAATACTAACACATATATAATGGGGCTAACATTACTGGCTATACTATCATAGCATTGTATCACCAGTAATTGCCTTATTGAAATATGAATAAGAAATGAAAATTATGCACCTTTGTGATCTTAAAATCTGTGCCTATATTAGATCTTAAACTTGTAACATATGTCCGATCTATTTTTATGCCAGCCTTGCTCCAGAGACAATACTGTGGCTGTGGTCAAAGTAATATCATTCCAGTTATTAATGAAGCCCTGCCAGATATACCCAGTTGACCTGTACAACAAATACAAGAGGATACATCTAAAACTACACAAGACAATCCAGAGTATCAGATTAAACAAAAATTGTAAAGCCAATAATGGTAGCCTCATTATATATGTGTTAGTATTAAGAATGTCTTCACATCAGCAGTTAAAGCTAAACAAGCTGCAGAGAAGCAGTGGTTACAAAACTAAATCAGACACCTCTATGCTAAAAAAGATCATTTAAACCAAAATTTGTATAGAACAGACATTGCACTGACCAACTGACACTTAATAATCCAGCCATCTTTAATGATGTAATAGTGAAGATTGAGCATTTCAGTACAAAATCAATACAAATTGTAAAGCAAACACATAATAATAAAAAAAAATAGAAAAACTAAAACAAAAGGAGAGGAACAAAAATAGGCTAACAAGCCAAAAGGAAACCAAAATTTTTGAAAATGGATTAAAGTACAACATGCATAACACTTCCACTGAAAGTTTTGTAAAAAATACACTAGTAGAAGCAGAGTGCATGTTAATCAGGGGTGTAGCTACTATGGGGCTAGGCGGTGCAGTGCACCAGGGCCCCTACGCTCAGGGGGCCCCCAAGCATACCTCTGGGGGCCCCAAAGCGCACCTCTGGGAGCCCCCAAACGCAGTTCAGAGGGGCCACAAGCCTTAACGGCAAACTGGCGATCTTTTTTTTTAGCTTTACGGTCGTCTAAGTGGGCCCCTGAGGCACAGGAAGCTCCTCACTAAGGGCCCTCACTGCTCCGTGGGACCCCCAATCACTACTCACGGGGCCCCTAAGCACAACTCAAGGGTCCTCAGCTCAGGGGACCCCTACCAGCAACACAAAACAAAACAAAAACAAAAAAGGTTGCCCATCTGCCCTGAGGGCCCAAACTAAATTTTTTGCACCGGGGCCCTGATGTTAATACAAGAAGACAGAAAAACAACTGACATTAACAGTTCTAAATCTAGAACTTATTAGCAGACAAACTCAGAAAGATAACAGAACAAAAGGAAAGAGAAACAATGAAACATTTAAAAACATAACTAGACACAAACAACATAATAGTCACTACAGCTGGTAAGGGAAATGCAATTGTATTACTTGACAAACTTGAATACATAGAAGAAGAAATAACAGAGGAATTCATAAACAATAATAAAATGCAGACAGTACAAAACAAGATACAAAGAACACTTAAAGAGCACTGAAATACATTAACCACTCCGCATTTGCAGACCACCTTCTAGAACACAATCACCAACCGAAAGACATTCACATAGATATACAAATACTCATCATAAACAATAGCAAACCACAGGAATTAACTTTCCAAGAAAATTATAACATCCAAAAATCACTAGTCAAAGGAAAATCGTAATAAATGATTACACAAATTTGGCAAATCGAACACTGCATGTGATATTAGAAACGAAGTAGAAATTCACAAATAAACAACCATAACAAATCCCTGCCTACCAATCAAATTAAACTATAAAAACCAAGGAACTCTAAACACAATGAAACCCAAAACATAAACAAACACACACTCTATGGACCTGTGAAAAACATGGCGTGATGTTGCTCTCACATGTTTTAAAGCGATAATGATTGTAAATTTAATAGTGATAATGTATAGTCTGGTTGCTGTAGTGTTGTGTATCTTAGGAGGATTCCACAATGATTCCTGCTAAAACCTACATGAAGAAGCACACCCTATGAGATCATAAAATAAAAAAGTCACATAAAAGTAAAATTAATTTCAACTCAACTTTATATTATTTTTAAGTGGAATGTAACTAAATATTTAGTTAAATTGCAATGGAGTGCATGCTCTGGTGGCAATTTCCCTACACACCCATCTTCCCCTGTTCCTGCAAATTTTAACTTTAAATTCTTTAATCATTGTTGGTAAATTATTATTCATCATTTCCCTTTTTAACTTATTCATATCCCTGACAACCTTACCTAAAAAAGAGAATCTGCCTACACCCTTGTGCCTGAAATCGAGTGCCAGCTTGTATTCATGGCCATCTTTTCCCTTCCATGCCTTACGTTTCATTCTAACACCAATATCTTACCAAACCCCATCACCAATATATGCCTTGATCCTATTTGCCTTTCTCCTGTCTTGCAATGAATCCCATTCCAGCTCTTTTATCATATCTGTTACTGATTGCATTCTGCGATAATTTCTGAAAACAAATCTCGCAGCCCCCCCCCCTTTTTTTTGCACCCTCTCCAACTCCTGTATTTGATACTCAGAATGTGTGTCCCATACTACACTGCCATATTCAAGGAATGGTCTGACCAAAGTATTATAACCCAATTCCTTTTCTTCTCTTGTACATCCCCTCATCACTCTCTCCAACAAGTGCAGTATGTTTAAACCTTTTCCTACTACCCCAGTTAAGCTTGGTACCAAATGTAATGCCAAGATATTTACATTTCAAGTCTTCGACAAGCATTTTTTTCCCCACCTTACGAGGGTGGCCCAGAAACTAATGCATCACATTTTTTTTCTCATCTCCCATCAGTGGTACGAATGCGAAACTTTAAATATGAATTCTTTTAAGTTTTCAGAGTTTGCACGCAAAGTTGGTTTCTTCCGACAGATAGTATACTTGTAACAATGGTTCAGCATGGTGTCAGTGAGTAATGTGCGTCATAAACAGCATGTCGTCATTGAATTTCTCACTGCAGAATCGACAGAAGTATGGTTAGTCACTGAACACAGAGAGTGGGGCCATCTGAAAGTGGTTCTGCAGAGCTCCAAGATTTGCAGTGTCGGTAAGGCCACCGACGGCTGTAACACCTGACAAGATGCAGCGTGCTGATGGCCTCGTTCACAAGGACTGACGCACAATGATTTGGCAGTAGGGGTGGGAGCTGTCAATCAGCCAAGGAAGTGTGGGTGTAATCATCAGTGCTCTTGATTACACAAAAAAGTGTTCACTATGGGTTCCATGCCGTTTTATGGAGGAATGCAAAACTCAGCAAAAAACATTTCTTCTGAGTTGCTGCAATATTTTGAAGCTAAGGTGGAATCCTTCTTGTCCCGGATTGTGACAGGTGATGAAACCTGGGTTCACCATTTTGAGCCTGAAACTAAATGGCAATTGATGGAATGGCACCATCCTGACTCTCCACAGAAGAAAAAAATTCCAAGTAACTGCTTCCACTGGTAAGGTTATCACTGTGTTTTGGGACTGTGATGGTGTGATACTCGTTGATGTGTTGCCAAAAGGCACCACTATTAATTCTGAGGCATATGTGAACACATTATCTAAGCTCAAGAAGTGCTTCCAGTGACTTGGATGCCACTTCAACCCAGGTGATTGTTTGCTTCAACGTGATAACTCACGCGCTCACACAAGTTTGAGGATGTTGAAAAACATCACCAAACATGGTTGGACAGTGTTACCCCATCCACTCTATAGCTCTGACCTAGCTCACTTGTTTGAGCCATCGAAGAATGGAATTCGTGGGAGACATTTTGAGGATGATGAGGTAATTCACACAGTGAAGAAATGGCTTCATGATCAGAACAAGGAATGGTACCACCAAGGCATACACGCTCTTGTGTCTCGCTGGATAAAGGCCATAGAACGGGAAGGAGATTAGGTGGAAAAATAGAGAGTGTAGAAGAAACATCATTCTTTCTTGTGTATAGGTTTCATTCATCATCATCATCATCATCATCAGATGTTTCAACTTTTGTGGGTCATCTTGCACATCCTCTTCCAAGTCTGGTGGTCTTTCCGATGTTTTTCCTACATCACTTTCCTCCAAATGACTCCCTAATCCTCTACAGCTTTCTTCACTTGGTCCATCCATCTTGCCCAAGGTCTTCCAACTGATCTTCTTACCTTACCGCTGTTTAGCAGTGCTACTTACGTCATACTCTCCTCCTCCAACCTCATAACATGTCCAAACCACTGCAGTCTTTTCCTCCTTAACATCTCTTCTAATGCTTCCACTTGTAGTCTCTCCCTGATGTTTTTATTTCTAATTTTGTCTTTCCTCGTGACATTCTCTATCCTTCTCAGAAACCTCATCTCTGCCGCCTGCAATCTGCTAATATCTCTTTTTGTCTATGTCCATGTTACAAGACCGTAAATCAGTATGGGCTGGTAGTGATACTTTATAGAGAAAAATTTTGGCATCCTTCCCTGTGTTCCACCTCCAGATAACATACTATATCTGCTGATACAAATGTTCGCTCTTCCTTACTCTTTGACTTATTTCTTCCTCCATCTTTCCGTTGGTAGATACCTTGCTTCCCAGATACACAAATGATTCTACCCATTCCAATTTCTTGCCGTCGAGTAACCATCCTTCGAAGGGCCATTGTTTCTTGTTATCTTCATAATTTTTGTCTTTTCCACACTAATCTCCAGGCCATGTTTACCCATTGCAGTTCACCATTTCCGTAATTCTATTTCCAGATCCTGTATGTCTCCTCCCATATTATGATGTCATCAGCAATGTTGCCACCTTAGTGAATTTTGAGGCTCGAAAGCGATATTCTTAAATATTTTATCGCTAAAAAAATATTTGGTGATTTTGTAGTGACATTCAACCTTGCAGAGTTTTGAAAAACTTGATTGGAATTGGGGTAGGTAATGCCTCTGCCATGACTCGGATAAATAAATAATGGCATAAATAATATACTGAAAATGGAATATGACCTACCCAATACAAGAATGCTGCAGGAATAGATACCTTTCTGAAGTTTTCTTATTTAGCCATATCTTAGCACTTTCTCTCTCGCATGCTGGAGTAGAAAGGATTTTCAGTACAATGAACATTCATAAAAACAATTTGAGAAATATGATAGCTGTAAATACTTGTGATAGCATCCTTTTATAAGGAATCAGTTAAAAATTGTGAAAAAGCTCATACAGTTATGAGCTTCCGGCTGATGTGATTGCTGCAATTGGTAAAGATGCTAACTACTTTTTTAAATCTAACACTGATGATTCATCTCATCCTTCCACATCTGCAAGTTCTGCAACTCCAACGATAGACCAAGGGGATGAAGAAATACCGATTGTAGAATTTTATGTTGATTTTTAATAAAATATTATGTTGAATTTAATGAAAATACAAATTATTACAATATTTTTATATTACTTAACTTGCTGTTTTCCTTTATTTTATTTAGTGATTTCTAGTGAATCTTTTAGTTCTAAATATCTCGCAATCTAGTGAGTTTTCAGACCAGGTCTAGTGACTTTTGTTTTCATGGGTTGGCAACACTGGTCATCAGCATATGCTATCACTTTCAGCTCTGTTGGATCTCTGTGTCCCTGGACTTCAGCTATTATTACATCTAATACTACATTAAATAGGACAGTTGACAACACACTTCCTTGTCTTACTCCTCTTTCCATGTGAAACCACTCTGAATGTTTACTGTCTATGCGCACGCAATTCTCACAGTTCTCATAGATTTTCTTTATTAATTCCACAATCCTTTCATCTATTCCTCTCTTTTTTAAACTTAGCCATATGCTTTCCCTCAACACTTTGTCATACACCTTTCTGATGTCAATGAAAGCTATTACTGTGTCTTTGCCATATTCCCACCTTTCCTCTCTGATTTGCCCGAGTATGAAAATTTCCTCTATATCTGTATTCTCTAGCCTTTGCTTGATTTTATTTAGAATAATTTTTTCGCATATTTTCAGGCTATGGCTCAGCAATGTAATACCCCTGTAGTTCTCGCATTTTGTTTTACTCCCTTTTTTATGAATGAATAGGCACTATGATTTCCATCCTCCAATCCTCCAGTGATCTCCTTCTAGGTTCACACTTGGTATGACTTTAACATCCTTTAATTTTGGGTGAAGACATTTGCTGAACAGTATGTAGTCTATTACGCTTCTACTCTGACCATCCCTGCTATATCGGGTTAACTTGTGACTATCTCTTTTCTCATGCCAGGTGTTATCAACAACTAATGAGTTCCGTAGACAAAAATCTAGATTTTCTTCCTCTTTATTCCTTGGTTCTACGCCATGGCTATAATATCTTCATACCCTGTTCTGTCTTTACCTACTCTGGCATTCAAGTCTCCTATTCTGATAACCTTTCTGCCTTGATTTCCCCTTTTAGGTCTTGTATAAATTCTTCTTCTGTGCACCCAACTTGGGGACCATACGCTTGGATGATATATACTACCTCTCCATTTACCGCAATTGACAGTTTTCATTGGTGTAGCTAACATTTATGACTTCCCTTCCAGTCTTATTTAGAACTATTGCTACCCCATTACATCCTTTGTCTACCCCTCCCGACCACCATTCCTATTTCCTTACTTCCATGTCCTTTCATGTTGTTTCATTAAAACCTAATATAAATGAATGTAACCTTTCTCGGCGTTGTTTATTTATAAACGTTTCTCGGGAAACAAACCGAGTGATGTTGTTATTAATACACAATATTTCGGCGACTTTATTCTCCGTCGCCATCTTCAGGTGCAGTTGCAAGTCTTGAAGTCTGCCTTGAAGTCAGCCTTGAGCGTGTTGTTTGTAAACTGGCATGGCAACGACAGATGTTGTTATGTTGCCTAGCAGCATCTCAGATGTCATTAGACGCCCGCGGAAAACAAAAAGCAGAGCGTTGGTGATGAGCAGCCTCAATTACAGAAATCCATGCATCACTTATCTGGAATCCACAATCCCTGTTTACCAAATCAGACGCGAGGCGAATTTCAAATGCTTCTTTAATGACGCTGTCCCAGAAGCCTCTCGCATGTGTCAAAACCTTAGTCGCTTCGAAATCGAAACCATGTCCTTCTGTCAAACTATGTTCCGCCACTGCTGATTTATCTTTTTGCCCCAGGCGAACATGTCGGGCGTGTTCCAAACAACGTTGTTGTACACACCGTATGGTCTGACCGATGTATTTCTTCCCACATTCACACGGGATGCAGTAAACTCCGGGTGTACGCAGGGCAAGGTCATCTTTTGGAGAGCGCAAAATGTTTCTCAATTTTGGTGGTGGTAGAAAAATGGTCGTAATGCCATTTCTTGCCAGGACTCTTCTGACCCTAGATGTTGTGGCGCCAGAGTACGGCAAGAAAGATAATTTATCGTGTGGACCATTATCATGTTTATTAGGCCTACGATTCATTTCCCGGAATGCCAACTGTATCTGATGTTCGTTGTATCCATTCTTTCTGAAGGTATCACGGAGATGTTTTAACTCACTAGGAAGGCTGTCTTTATCACATATTGCCCGCGCTCTGTGGACAAGAGTAGTTAGTACTGTATTGCGCTGTGCAGGGTGATGATAACTGTGCGCGTTTAGGTAAAGGTCTGTATGCGTTGGCTTCCTATACACCGTGTGTCCCAAAGTTCACTCAGATTTCTTTATAATCAGAATGTCCAAAAAGGGCAAGCGGCCTTCCTTTTCAACCTCCATCGTGAATTGGATGTTTTTGTTGACACTATTCAAGTGAAGGAGAAACTTATCTAGATTGTCTCTGCCATGAGGCCAAACAACAAATGTGTCATCTACATACCGAAAGAAGGCACTGGGCTTCAGGGGGGCACTTTCCAACGCTTTCTCCTCAAAATGTTCCATATAGAAATCAGCTATAACAGGTGACAGGGGACTGCCCATTGCAACTCCCTCGACCTGTTCATAGTAGTGCCCGTCATACAAGAAGTACGATGATTGTAATGTGTGGCGGAACAGCTGAACTAACCTGGGCTCGAAGTGCTGTTGTAGTAGAGCCATCGTATCAGCCAGAGGAATCCTGGTGAAGAGGGAAACCACATCGAAGCTCACCATCAAATCCTGTTGACGTAGGTGAAGTTCTTTAACAGTATTAATAAATTCCACCGAGTTTTTCACTTGGTGAACACATTTTCCCACAATTGGCGATAACAGCCCGGTCAAGTATCGAGCCAGATTATAAGTGGCCGATCCAATAGTACACACTATTGGCCGTAATGGTGTTTCTTGTTTATGGATTTTTGGTAATCCATAAAGTCTGGGTGGAACAGCTGCGCGGGGTTGTAACTGTTTAATAGTGTCTTCTGGTAGCCCAGAACATTTCAGCAGAGCTGTTGTTTTCTTCGCCACCGCATTGGTCGGATCTTTCGACACTTTTCGGTAAGACGCGTCCACCAAAAGTTCTTCTACTTTTCGTTGATAATCTGTCATCGTAAGAACCACCGAAGCGTTCCCCTTGTCTGCTGGTAGGACGATAATATCTTGGTTGTGACGCAATGACCAAAGTGCTTTACGCTCAGCAGCTGTGGTGTTGGGCTGAGGCGGTTTGGCCTTGCTTAATATTCGGCTGGTTTCTCGCCTTATCTCTTCAGCAGCGCTCACAGGCAAACCACGAACGGCTAGCTCGACGCCAGTGAGAATTTCCCTGTATGGAATGGTCTTGGGTACTGCCGCAAAATTTAGCCCTTTAGATAGAACTGAAAAGGTGGCAGCGTCTAATTCACCACCACTCAGATTAATTACTGTCCTTCTATCAGGTGCAGGAGAGGCATTAACTTTGCGGGCAAGTCGGACAAATTTCCCGCATTGCCGTGCCGTCGCACGGCGTTGAACTCTTTGGCTTTCAGCGACGGTACAGCTGTCTACCCACTCCCAGGCGTCACGGTGCAGATAGTTAGACAAAAACATGTGGCAATCAAAAAGAGACTGAGAAACAGAGTCTAACTCACGCCTGGTGTATTGAATCCTCTCCCTCACCAGAGACAAACTCGCTTTTCGTAGAATTTTCTTCGCCGCAAAAGATTCAATTGGGTGACGAATCTCGGCAAAACGAGGTACAATGTTTTGGTCCCGGCATCGTTGGAGAAAAGCGAGAGCACTAAGAAGTCTTGACCTCTTCTTACGAAGCTTCTCCAGTCGCTTAACATGACGATATGTATCCTCCCCGTAGAGGTAAGGACCAAAACATTGTACCTCGTTTTGCCGAGATTCGTCACCCAATTGAATCTTTTGCGGCGAAGAAAATTCTACGAAAAGCGAGTTTGTCTCTGGTGAGGGAGAGGATTCAATACACCAGGCGTGAGTTAGACTCTGTTTCTCAGTCTCTTTTTGATTGCCACATGTTTTTGTCTAACTATCTGCACCGTGACGCCTGGGAGTGGGTAGACAGCTGTACCGTCGCTGAAAGCCAAAGAGTTCAACGCCGTGCGACGGCACGGCAATGCGGGAAATTTGTCCGACTTGCCCGCAAAGTTAATGCCTCTCCTGCACCTGATAGAAGGACAGTAATTAATCTGAGTGGTGGTGAATTAGACGCTGCCACCTTTTCAGTTCTATCTAAAGGGCTAAATTTTGCGGCCAGTACCCAAGACCATTCCATACAGGGAAATTCTCACTGGCGTCGAGCTAGCCGTTCGTGGTTTGCCTGTGAGCGCTGCTGAAGAGATAAGGCGAGAAACCAGCCGAATATTAAGCAAGGCCAAACCGCCTCAGCCCAACACCACAGCTGCTGAGCGTAAAGCACTTTGGTCATTGCGTCACAACCAAGATATTATCATCCTACCAGCAGACAAGGGGAACGCTTCGGTGGTTCTTACGATGACAGATTATCAACGAAAAGTAGAAGAACTTTTGGTGGACGCGTCTTACCGAAAAGTGTCGAAAGATCCGACCAATGCGGTGGCGAAGAAAACAACAGCTCTGCTGAAATGTTCTGGGCTACCAGAAGACACTATTAAACAGTTACAACCCCGCGCAGCTGTTCCACCCAGACTTTATGGATTACCAAAAATCCATAAACAAGAAACACCATTACGGCCAATAGTGTGTACTATTGGATCGGCCACTTATAATCTGGCTCGATACTTGACCGGGCTGTTATCGCCAATTGTGGGAAAATGTGTTCACCATGTAAAAACTCGGTGGAATTTATTAATACTGTTAAAGAACTTCACCTACGTCAACAGGATTTGATGGTGAGCTTCGATGTGGTTTCCCTCTTCACCAGGGTTCCTCTGGCTGATACGATGGCTCTACTACAACAGCACTTCGAGCCCAGGTTAGTTGAGCTGTTCCGCCACACATTACAATCATCGTACTTCTTGTATGACGGGCACTACTATGAACAGGTCGAGGGAGTTGCAATGGGCAGTCCCCTGTCACCTGTTATAGCTGATTTCTATATGGAACATTTTGAGGAGAAAGCGTTGGAAAGTGCCCCCCTGAAGCCCAGTGCCTTCTTTCGGTATGTAGATGACACATTTGTTGTTTGGCCTCATGGCAGAGACAATCTAGATAAGTTTCTCCTTCACTTGAACAGTGTCAACAAAAACATCCAATTCACGATGGAGGTTGAAAAGGAAGGCCGCTTGCCCTTTTTGGACATTCTGATTATAAAGAAATCTGATGGAACTTTGGGACACACGGTGTATAGGAAGCCAACGCATACAGACCTTTACCTAAACGCGCACAGTTATCATCACCCTGCACAGCGCAATACAGTACTAACTACTCTTGTCCACAGAGCGCGGGCAATATGTGATAAAGACAGCCTTCCTAGTGAGTTAAAACATCTCCGTGATACCTTCAGAAAGAATGGATACAACGAACATCAGATACAGTTGGCATTCCGGGAAATGAATCGTAGGCCTAATAAACACGATAATGGTCCACACGATAAATTAGCCTTCTTGCCGTACTCTGGCGCCACAACATCTAGGGTCGGAAGAGTCCTGGCAAGAAATGGCATTAAGACCATTTTTCTACCACCACCAAAATTGAGAAACATTTTGCGCTCTCCAAAAGATGACCTTGCCCTGCGTACACCCGGAGTTTACTGCATCCCGTGTGAATGTGGAAAGAAATACATCGGTCAGACCATACGGTGCGTACAACAACGTTGTTTGGAACACGCCCGACATGTTCGCCTGGGGCAAAAAGATAAATCAGCAGTGGCGGAACATAGTTTGACAGAAGGACATGGTTTCGATTTCGAAGCGACTAAGGTGTTGACACATGCGAGAGGCTTCTGGGACAGCGTCATTAAAGAAGCATTTGAAATTCGCCTCGCGTCTGATTTGGTAAACAGGGATTGTGGATTCCAGATAAGTGATGCATGGATTCCTGTAATTGAGGCTGCTCATCACCAACGCTCTGCTTTTTGTGTTCCGCGGGCGTCTAATGACATCTGAGATGCTGCTAGGCAACATAACAACATCTGTCGTTGCCATGCCAGTTTACAAACAACACGCTCAAGGCTGACTTCAAGGCAGACTTCAAGACTTGCAACTGCACCTGAAGATGGCGACGGAGAATAAAGTCGCCGAAATATTGTGTATTAATAACAACATCACTCGGTTTGTTTCCCGAGAAACGTTTATAAATAAACCTAATATGCTGTTCCTCTCTTCCATTACACTGATAACTTCTGTTCCTTTCCTTTTAGTGATAATATATTGATTGTTATAACTCGTAGTCCAGTCGTAACCTAGTTCATTGTCCACTACATCCATCCTTTCCGAGGCTGTGCTTAGTTTTGAAATCATGTTCTTCATCCATTACTGGCTTGCTAGGCCTGTCGTAGTTTCACCAGTTTCATTATTCAGGGTTCCCACAAGTCCAACCCCTCCTCCACGTGGAGGGAGACGGGCAATGGCATGAAGTAGGGGACTGCCTGTGGGGGCGATGTACAGTGGGTCCTAGTATGCCCTGGGACCGATAAGTTTCATTATGATCAATAAATAATTGTTGAAGAAAAAAAATGTGGTGTATTAGTGTCTGGGCCACCCTCGTATAATCTTAATCGACCTTTAGTTATTTATTTTGTGTACCTAATAAGCTGAATTTTCTTTGCATTTATGTTCATCCCATGTTTACCAACCCAACTAGATATCAAGTCCAAATCACCCTGCAACTGCTTAAAGTCCTCTACCATTTTGATCCTTTTACGAGGGTTGCTATTTATATTACTGGCTTTGGCAATAATTTATGTTGCCAGGCGCCATCTGACATTTCCATTGGAAACATTGACATTGTTAAACATAGCATTATTCATAACAATGTGTCATTTCAGCACGATTTATTGTTTACAGTAACTTTAAAAATTCATCCCGGGCGAAAAATGGAATTAACTCGGGAACACTTACATGTGATTATTTTTCACAACTTTTGACATGGATTATCAAGACATGAGTGCATCGATGAACTTAATTCTTTTTACGGCAATGAAGCACCATCATATAGCACTGTAAAAAACTGGTATAATGAATTCAATGGTGGCCGAAGTTCGCTTCAGGACGAACGGAGTGCAATTGGTAGCATATTGGGACCATTGGTATTCATTATTCTAATGAATAATTGTGTTGATTGTTTACTATCTGAAATTAGATTGTTTGCAGATGACATAATGCTATATAAAAGAATCAAAACGATAGAGGATTGTAAACAGTTGGAGTGTGATCTGGACAGGATATCTAGTTGGGTTGGTAAACATGGGATGAAGATAAATGCAAAGAAGAGAAGCTTATTACATACACAAATAATAAACAAAAGGTTGATTATGATTATATGGTGGGGAAGACTTAAAATGTAAAAATCTTGGCATTACATTTGTTAACAAGTTTAACTGGGCAGGACACATTGGACAGGTGGTAGGAAAAGGTTTCAAAATTCTGTACTTGTTGGACAGAGTGATGAGGGGATGTACGAGAGAAGTAAAGAAATTGGGTTACAAAACTTTGGTCAGACCATTGCTCGAATAGGTAGTGTAGTATGGGCCCCTCATTTTGCGTATTAAATACAGGAATTGGAGAGGGTGCAAAAAAGGGCTGCGAGATTTGTTTCTGGAAATTATCGCAGAATGTAATCAGTGACGGATAGGATAAAGGAGGTAGAATGGGATTCATTGCAAGACAGGAGGAGGATGAGCAGGGTCATGGGAGTGTACAGGGCGTATACTGGCGATGAGGCATGGAAAGATATTGGAGTAGGTATGAAAAGTATAGCATGGAAGGGAAAAGATGACCATGACCACAAGCTGGCACTCGATTTCAAGCACAAGGGTGTGGGAAGATTCTCTTTTTAGGTAGGGGTGTCAGGAATTGGAATGAGTTACCAAGAGAAATGATGAATAATTTACCAAAAATGTTGAAAGAATTTAAAGATAAAATTTGTAGTGGGCAAATGTAGATGGGTGCAGGATAGGGGGAAGATGGGGTGTAGGGAAATTGCCACCGGATCCTGTGCTCCATTGCAATTAAATTAAAATTAAATTCCGTCAGAGTTGTCCAAAATCAGTTGTTGTGCCAGAAAACATCGATGCTGTGTGTGAACTGATAAAGCAAGCTTGTCATGTGACATACTGTGACATTGAGGCATCTTTAGGCATTAGTATGACAATCATCAATAAAATATTGCATGATCATTTGGCTGTAAAAAAGATTTGTTTGCATTGGATCCCACAGGACCTAACAAATGCTCAAAAGGAAGCTCGTGTTGATTGGTGCAAGGAAATGTTAAAAAAAATATTCAAGATGCTTTAAAAGCTGTGTACAACATCTTCAAAGGTGATGAACCATGGATCTGTGCTGTGAGCACAAAACAAAACAGCAATTGACTTTATGGGTCTTCCAAGACGAGTCAAATCCGACAAAAGTTGTTTGCAGAAGAAGCACATCGAAGCAAATGGTTGCCTGTTTCTTCAGCATTAACAGTGACGTGGCGTTAGAGCAAGTAGGACGGTCAACTCTGAATGGTACACGACCATTTGTTTACCAGAAGTCTTTGGAGGAATTTGGAAAAAGTACCTTCAGACTGGAAAATCGCGCAAGAAACTCCGATTTTCAAAAAAGGTGATCGAAGTGATCCTGGAAACTCGTCCCATATCTATAACATCTGTTTGTAGTAGAGTTATGGAGCATATTATATACTCGTACATTATGAATTTTCTAGATGATAATAATTTGCTTACAACAAATCAACACGGATTTCAAAAGAAAAGATCATGTGAAACACAGCTGGCCCTATTTACACACGACGTAATGAAAGTTATCGATGCAGGTTCACAAGTAGATGCAAATTTTTTAGATTTCCAGAAAGCCTTTGACTCTGTGCCGCCTTTTAGCGAAGCTTCGAGCGTACGGAATATCGGATCAGCTTTGTGAATGGATAAAGGATTTTCTAACCTGTCGGTCGCAGTATGTTATCGTTGAAGGAAAAAGTTCTTCTAATCTAGATGTTACATCGGGTGTACCTCAAGGAAGTGTAATAGGACCACTCCTTTTCTTAATTTTTATAAACAATCTCGGAGACAAAGTGAAAAGCCTTTTTAGATTGTTTGCTGATGATGCGGTTATTTATAGGGAAGTAAGAAGTTTGGCCGATTGCTCAGAAATTCAGCGCGATCTGGATGTTATTTTAGCTTGGTGCGCTGAGTGGCAACTTACTCTAAATTGTAAAAAGTGCAAGACAATGAGCATAACTAACAAAAAGAATCCAATTGTTTAGAAATACGAGTTAAACAATACAGTTATTGATATGGTCGATTCTATTAGATATTTGGGAGTAACAGTACAAAGGAACATGAAAAGGGACATACACATTAATTCGTTAGTAGGTAGAGCAAATTCTAGGCTGCGATTCATGGCTCGAATCTTGAAAAATTGTAATGAACAAACAAAGGAGATAGCGTACAAATCTCTTGTGCGTCCACATTTGGATTATTGTTGTGCCATTTGGGACCCGTTTTGTAAGGGGTTGATCGAAAGTATAGAGAAAGTACAGAGAAGAGCCGCTCGATTCGTGACCGCTTGCTAAAGTTCTTATGAAAGCGTCACAGAACTGATTAGTAGACTAGGTTGGGAATCTCTGGTAGGTAGACGACACAGGTTTCGTTTAAACTTATTGGTAAACATGCGAACTCCCACTTTCACTTTTGAGTGTAGTGAAATACTTCTTCCACCAACCTATTTGAGTCGGAAGGACAGGAAAGATAAAATTAAGGAAATAAGGTGCCGGACTGATTCGTATATGAATTCTTTTTTCCCTCATACCATTAGGGATTGGAATTCACAGCAAAGAGAGTAGCTTTGGTGCTGAGCACCCTCTGCCACCCACAATTTTGTGAATTGCAGAGTATATATATAGATGAATAATTCTTCATCACAACAATGCGAGCTGTCACACATCAGCTAAACAAAGGAATTTTTGACCAGTCAAAACATTGAATTGATGTGTCATCCACTGTACAGCCCTGATTTGACATCCAATGACTTCTTTTTATTTCCGCACATCAAAAAAATTACGTGGTCAACGATTTTTAACACCAGAAGAAGTGACTGATGCATTCAAGACGCATGTTCTGGAGTTACCTCCATCGGAGTGGAAAAAGTGCTTTGAAAATTGGTTCAGATGCATGCAAAAGTGTATTGATCTTCACGGAAAACATTTTGAGAAACAATAAAACCAATTTCAATCATAAATATTTTTTTTTTTTTTTTTAATATTAGACCAGAAATATAACCCCCGTATATAGCATTGTGTCATCTGCAAACAATCTAATTTCTGATAGTAAACAATCAACACAATTATTCATTAGAATAATGAATAGCAATGGTCCCAAACACTACCCTGCAGCACTCCCATTTTTACTTCCACTTCTTTTAATACTCCATTTCCTACCCTAACTTTCAGTTTTCTACCTTTTGAAAATTCTTCTATCCAGGACACTACTTTCTCATTAGCTCCAATAGTTGTTACCTTATTTACTACCATATTTTATGGCTGACTGTTAAAAGCCTGTGAAAGATCTATTGCTGCACTATCAATTCGGCCACCCTTGTCCATTCCCTCAGAAATATTTAGCATATATCCCACCAACAGATTCGCATGAATATCCTTGCCTAAAGCCATTTTGTCTAATCGCAAACCTCTTATGCTCCTCACATATATTCCTGATGTGGTTGCACATCAGTCTTTTCATTAATTTACCTACCACTGATCGCTGAATGGCCTATAATTTTTGACTCTATTTCTCACTCCTCCTCTATGTACTGGCACTACTATCCCACTTTACAAGTCCTCTGGTAAGTAGCAAGTATCCAGACTGAATTTAAATAATATTTCAAGATATGGTACAATGTCACAGCTGGCTATCTTTAAAACATCTGTTTTAATATTATCTACACCAGCCCCTTTATGTTTTTTCAGCTTTCTTATTTCCTTCATGATATCCTCAGGATGAATTTCAAATTTTTTGGTCTGCTCATTTCTAATTGTTGTTAAGCTCGTTCTCCGATTTAGACCCTCCCGTTTCTTATTCATTGTCCCTAATGCTCTCACTAAACCAGTTACTTAAATCTCTGCCTTTTCAAATTCTCAGTAACTTCTTCTCCATCCTTATCTATAAGTGTCTCAACACTCTCTCTGTGCTTCAGTTTTCCAACATAACCATAGAAATTTCTAGATGCATCACTCAGTGGTCCTCCTGCACTGACAGTACTCTTTGTAAGCCCATCTTTAGCCACCTTCTTAGTTATTATTAAGTTCTTCCTTAGTTGTTTTAAACATTCCCTACTACCCTGCTGTCTCTTCACTCTGTTATGTTCTCTTCTGACCAACCTGTTTAACCTCCTGACCTCCCTAATATAGTACACGGGTTCTCTGAATCTCTTTATTTTCTGTTTTGGGATAAATTTTTCTTCCACATTTCTTATTATCTCCTTGAACTCTTTCCACCCTGACTCTAATGTACTTATGCCTTCCTTCCATTTGCTGAAAGGTTCTCTGAAATATCTCTTCAAATTCGAAATCTGTGCTTTTTTAATAATTGTACCTATTTCCCCCTTCAGTTTTGGCTGCTGGTTCACTGAATCCTCCAGTACCCAGTAATAACCATTCTATTCTTACCTCTGAAATCTGAGTATGAATTTAATTTCTCCCCAAGAGCTTCACCTTCATCTGTCATTCTTCCAATACGGTAAGCAGCCAACCTGGTATGAAAACTCCTCTTCCAATTGCTCTTCTACAAGGTCAACACCAAAAGTAGTAGAACTGATTTTTTTTTATTAATTTTTTTTATTGAAGATATGTTTAAAATTCCTTAATACTCATTGAAAAATCACCCTTTGGCAGCTACACACTTAGAATAATGCAGCTGCCATTGGCTGTATGCCTTCTGGATGTCAGATTCGGGGATGCTTTTGAGAGCCCTTGTTGATGCTGCATGAATGTCCTGAATCAAATCAAACCGCTGTCCCTTCAGCTTTCTTTTTATCCGTGAAATTCTTTTTAGACAGTGTGGCAACAGGCAATGAAACTTGGGTTTTCCAGTATGACCCAGAAAGACAATCCACGTCCCCTCGCCCAAAGAAGGCTCGCATGTGCAATTCAGAGATGAGACAATGCTGATAGTGTTTTTTAGACCGTCGCTGGGTGATTCATAAAGAGTTAACTGTTAATTCGAAGTCTATTTTTTTCTGGGCTGAAGATTTTTCTTATAATTTTGTGTTCTTCTTTCAGGATATCACCTTTCCTGTACAGTGCTAAAGTATTGCTGATGTACAGGACTTCAGTGTATATGGATAAACATTTTTATTATTATTATTGTAGATGTTGTATGTTCTACTGTAGTCTCTCATAATAGCCTACGCATTATAGACAGATTTTAGGGAAAACATCAGAAATAATAATTTGTCACAGAAATTCCTTAGTACCTAAGAAAAAAATTCTGAAAAGTCCTCACCTCTGAGATGTCTGAGTAACAGTTTTTTTTTTTTTTTTTTTTTTTTTTTTTTTTTTTTTTTTTTTTGTTAAAAGGAACCAGTGCAAACTTGTTGTGACATATTTAAAACGTCAGCTTTAATCACATTTTATTGCACTCTAGGAAATTGGAAGCGTTTAACCAAAGCATAATAATGTCGTGTCGGGTGTAATTGAGGTGTAAAAGTAACAGTATACGCACATTTTATCATGAAAGCAGTACAAAACATGACTTTTTTCTTAAGCAACACTGCATATCTGAAAAACTCTCAAAGTTACCATGTCAAGATACATTACCAAAGTTGTGGTACACAGTTTCAGCATTAAAATGGTAAGTCATTTAACTCTCTGTGACAAACGGTTGTCGAGATAGGTGTCGAAACAACTACAAATGAATCAGCGCTAAGCCGCTCCCCAAGCATTACAGAAATGAACCTCAGAAAATAATAATGTAGAGCTGAAAATTGGCACAGATGTTATTTATTACCTAAGAAACTAGTCCTGTAAAGTCCCCATCTCTGAGGTGTCCGTGTCATAGTTTATATAGGTCAAAAGGGCGTAAGGAGGGCTTAATTGCTATAATCAGTGTAAATGTCTTGAAGCTCTTAAAAATATCAGCCATAATATCATTTTGTTGCACTATAAGTAACATGGAAAGGCTAACCATTGATTGAACATGTGATTTTAGAATTAATTATTGCATAAAAGTAAAACCAAACTCACATTTTATCATGAAGCAAGAACAAAACATGAGACATTTTATAATTAACCCAGATTTTCTGAAAAACTGTCAAAGTTTTTGAAGGCCTATTGTCAGAGTAGTATGCCATTTCAGTGTAGGATGGTACATTGGTCATGTTTTTGTGATAAACGGTTGTTGAGATATGTATCGAAACATTCAGAAACAGTGCACAGAGCTCAACTTTAAATGGCACTCCCACCTCTGTGACCATCAAACTGCCCACTTGGAACAGTGCGCTGAGATTATGTGCTCTTGGAATTATATACAAACTGACAGAAATATATCTAGAAAATGACGAAACAACATGCAAAATTATCAATTGGCATACAAATTTATGAAAGAATAGACATTTCTTTTACTGAATTTGTTGAATGAAATTTAATGTTCAGCTTCATCATCGTCCTCATCATCTGAATCGTTATATGTGACATTAACACATGCAGATCTTCTGCAATGCCTGCACATTAACGAAAACTCCATCCAAGAATGGACACATTCACACTAATACTTTTGAAATTGCAGGATTTCATGTTGTTGAGATGATTCAGACTATGTGGGAGTTAGGTAGTCATTAGCCTTAGTACTCTGTTTTGTATTTGCCATTTCTAATCTTTCTGGTCTAAATAATTGCTTACCCATTCCTAAATTTGTAGGTAGACTCGCAGTGAATGCTGCTTGTATGCCGCAGATGTTAGCATGTTTGTCCAGATTTTGACATCAAGATTTAAAATTTTCTTAGAGGGCAATGGAAAACTTTTCTCCTGCAGATATTATGTCTTCTTTGTGTGCATTGGGTAGTTCAAACCTATCAATTCAGAGATTTCCCTCATGCAAATTTTTTCTTCAAGTGATCGGTTCAGTGATGAATAATTGTAATTATCGACAGAGGCTATCTCCAAATGCTGTGGTGTGTCCCAGACCAACAACATTCGGTCAGCTGTGCCAAGGATATATATCTTTTGTGGTTAAAAAGTTATCTTAATTGTTCATCATCGCTTTTGATGGATACAAAAAACTGACAGTGCAAGCAGAGGAGTGTCATCAGCAACTCAGGTGGATATTTTGTGTCAATGTTTTCGGTCAGCACAGTACGATGATCGCTTAACACCGAGTTGAGCTTTTGTAAAACAGTCATAACAAAACTTCCATACTGTGGATCAAAGTGTCATTCAGTCAGAAGGAGTAACGAATGCTAGCATTTCAACATTTGCACTTGAACATGACTGGATTTGAGAGGTAGCGGTCATCTCCAATGATACAAATGTTGTGGTAATACTGGAACAAGAGCTGGTGAAGTCAGTGAGAGAGACATCGTTCACCAAGCCACAAGCAAAACCTCTATGAATTCACTGGGTGTGATACTAGGCGCACCCTTTTTGGCAAAGGAAAAAACAAGGCTTCTTAAGACATTCCTACCTCCCAATGCACACAAGGAAGACTTAATATCCGCAGGAGAAAAGTTTGAGATTCAAAATTTTCTCTGTGAGTCTAATTACAAATTCAGGAATGGGTAAGAAATTATTTAGACTAGAAGGATTGGAGCTGGAAAATACAAAATATAGCTCTAGGGCCAAAGACTATCTTACTCCCACATATTCCAAATCATCACCTTAACTTGACGTCATACAATTGCAAGAGTATTTGTGAGAAAGTGTGCGTTCTGGGATGGAGTGTTCACTAATGTGCAGGCATTGCAAAGGATCTGCATTAATGTCTTATATAATGATTTAGATGATGAGGATGATGATGAAGCTGAACATTAAATTTCATTCAACGAGTTCAGTAAAAGAAATGTCTATTCTTTCATAAATTTACATGCTAATTAATAATTCTGCAAGTGACTTCATCATTTTTTAGGTATATTTCTGTCAGTTTGTATATAATTCCCAGGGCACAAAATCTCAGCGCACTGTTCCAAGTGGGCAGATTGACATTCACAGAGGTGGGAGGGGCGTTTAAAGTTGAGCTCCGCGCACTGTTTCTGAATATTTCGATACGTATCTTGACAGCCGTTTATCACCCAAAAAAATGACCAATATACCATACTAACACTGAAATGGCATTTTAAAACTTTGACAGTTTTTCAGAAAATCTGAATTAATTATAAAATATCGCATATATTGTACTTGCTTCATGATAAAATGTGAGTTTGTTTTTACTTTTATGCAATAATTACTTCTAAAAGCACACGTTCAATCAATGTTTAGCCTCTCCATGTTATTTATAGTACAATGAAATGAAATTAAGGCTAATATTTTCAAGAACTTAAAGACGTTTACACTGATTATGGCAATTAAGCCCACCTTATACCCTTTTGACCTAAATAAACTATGACACGGACACCTGAGAGGACTTTTCAGGACTAGTTTCTTTTTTTTTTTTTGATGTCGTCAGTCTTTAGACTGGTTTGATGCAATCCTCCATCCCTTCCTATCCTGTGCTAACCTCTTCATTTCTACATACCCCTTACAACCCACGTCCTCAATTATCTGTTTCATATATTCTAATCTCTGTCTACCTCTACAGTTCTTACCTTCAACTGTTCCCTCCACTAACAAATTAACAATCCAGCATGTCTCAAAATATGACCTACCAGCCTGTCTCTTCTTCCTGTAAGCTTCTTCCATAAACTTCTTTTCTCACCCATCATTTCCAAAACTCGTTCATTTCTTACTTTGTCTGTCCACCTAATTTTCAGCAATCTTCTGTAGCACCACATTTCAAATGCTTCAAGTTTCTTTCTTTCCGGTATTCCTGAAGTCCATGTTTCGCTACCGTAAAGTGCTGTGCTCCACATGTAGAGTTTTAAGAAGTTCTTTCTAATTCCTAGATCAATATTTGAAACTAAAAGGTTTCTCTTTTTCATGAAGGCTCTTTTTGCTAGTGCTATTCTGCTTTTAACATCATTCCTGCTTCGGCCATCGGTTGTAATTTTGCTTTCCAAGTAACAGAACTCGCTCACTTCTCCTATTGCATCAGATCCTATTTTTATATTTAATCTGCTAGTATTGGTATCATTTCTGCTACATTTCATCACTTTTGTTTTACTTTGATTTATATCAGTCCAAAATCTTCCTTCAGTATTTTGTTAATGCCATTCAATAACTTCTCAATATCCTCAGCCCTCTCTGCCAATAAGACAATGTCGTCAGCAAATCGTAGCATACTGATTTTTTCTCCCTGAAAACTTATGCCACATGGAAATTTTTCTTTGACTTTCTTCATTGCTTCTTCTACATACAAGTTGAATATTAACGGCGATAGACTACAACCTTGTCTCACACCCTTTTTAACTGATGCATGTCTATCATGATTCTCTACTTTTATTACAGCCACTTGATTCCTATATAGTTTATAGAGTATTCTTCTATCTAGATACTTTAGACCTGACTTCTTTAAAATTTTGAACATCCTGTCCCACCTAACATTATCAAAAGCTTTTTCTAAATCAACAAATGCCATAAAAGTATCTTTGTTTTTCTTGATCCGCCCTTCAAGTATTAATCTTAAAGACATAATTGCTTCCCTTGTACCGCGATTTTTCCTAAACCCAAACTGAGCTTCACCTACTATCTCTTCTACTACCCTTTCCATCCTTCTGTATATTATTCTGGTTAGTAATTTTGAAGCATGTGATGTTAGACTAATGGTGCGATAATTCTCACATTTGTCGGCTTGTGCTTTCTTTGGAAGTGTGAAGATGATATTTTTATTAAAATCAGTTGTAATTTCTCCTGTTTCATAACTTTTCGATATCAGCTTGAATAATCTTTTGATTCCTTCCTCTCCTAGAGATTTAAGAAGTTCTGCAGGGATCTCATCAATTCCAACTGCCTTGTTTGCTTTCAAGTCATTCAGAGCTTTATTAAATTCTGTCCTCAAAACAGGATCTCCTAAGTCATCTATGTCGACATCGCCTTCCTTTTCCAATACACTATTGTTCAAGTCGTCTCCGTCATACAGTTTCTCAATGTATTCCTTCCATCGGTTAGCTCTATCTTCTGAGCTTAAAAGAGGTTTCCCATCGGCAGTTTTAATGTTCATACCTCCTTTCTTCATTTCTCCAAAATTCTGTTTGATTTTTCTATGTTCGAATCCCCGTCCGGGCATCCAGATTTGGGTTTTCCATGGTTTCCCCAAATCACTCCAGGTGAATGCCGGGATGCTTCCTTCAAAAGGCCTTGGCCGAATTCCTTCCCATTCCTTGCCCCCATCCTTTCCCGTCTCTAAAGACCACGTTGTTAAAAAGGGACGTTAAACTGTAATAAAAAAAAAAAAAAGATTTTTCTATATGCAACATCTACTTTTCCTACCACCATTTCCTTTTCTACTTCTTCACACTTTTCTTGTAGCCATTTTTCTTTTGCCATTTTGCATTTCCTATTTATTTGATTTCTAAATTACCCGTACTGCTCTCTTCCTGCTTCATCCTGAGCATGTTTGTACCTTCTTCTCTGATCCATCAGATGCAAAATTTCTTCTGTGATCCAAGGTTTTCGGGCAGCTTGTTCCCTAAAGCCTAAGGTTTCTTTGTCAGCTTTCATTATTTTGGTCTTTAATGCATTCCATTCGTCCTCAGTTGAGCTCCTTTCACAGTTAATTCTTAGACCTAAGTCTACCATTACTGCAAGTTTTTCTCTTGTGCTAGATTGTTTCAGTTTATTCACTTCCAGTCTGTTCTGCTTATACTGCTTCCTTATTCGCTTGAATTTCAGCCTGCACTTCATTATTATCAAATTATGGTCCGAGTCTATGTCTGCTCCTGGGTACGCTTTATAGTCTAGAACTTGATTCCTGAATCTCTGTTTGACCATGATATAATCTAGCTGATATCTGCCTGTATCCCCAGGGCGTTTCCAGGTGTATATTCTTCTTGCATGGTTCTTAAACAGCGTGTTCGCCACTACTAGCTTATATCTTTCACAAAATTCTAGCAACCTGCTTCCTCGCTCATTTCTTTTTCCTAGACCAAAACTTCCTACAGTATTCCCCTCTTTTCCTTCTCCCACTATTGCATTCCAATCACCCATGATTATTAAATTTTCCTCCCCTTTCACATATTGGATTAATTCTTCAATTTCAGCGTATATTTTTTCTATTTCTTCGTCATCTTCCTGTGACGTTGGCATATATACTTGCACTAATGTGGTTGGGACGGGCTTAGTTTCTAACCTCATCAAAATAATCCTGTCACTAAATTGTTCATAATAACTCACCCGTTTCCCAACTTTCTTGTTCATTACAAATCCTACACCAGTGACTCCATTGACAGCTTGTGTGCTAATTATCCTGTGTTCCCCAGACCAGAAATCCTGTGTGTCCTTCCATTTAATCTCACTAATCCCAACAACATCTATCTTAAGTTGTTCCATCTCCCTTTTTAAGTTTTCTAACCTACCTGCCCTATTC
The DNA here is from genome assembly GCA_031002005.1 of Vandiemenella viatica. Classification (NCBI taxonomy): domain Eukaryota; kingdom Metazoa; phylum Arthropoda; class Insecta; order Orthoptera; family Morabidae; genus Vandiemenella; species Vandiemenella viatica. The sequence goes on from CM061919.1 coordinate 31,794,510, forward strand.
AGACTTCTAACATTCCACGCTCCGACTCGTAGAATGTTTCTATCCCTGAGCAGTCCCCACCCGGAGATCCGATTGGGGGACTATTTTACCTCCAGAATATTTTACCCAGGAAGAAGCCATCATGATATATGTAATTTGAGAGGATTACATGTCCTCGGGATACCCTTTGGTTCTTTAATGCAGTGGTTTCCCGTTGCCTTCTGCATCCCCATGCCGTTGATCATTTCTGATTCATCCGCCTTTAGAGGCCGTTTCCAACCCCAAGGGCAAGAGTTTGCCCTGAACTGCTCCCCGCTCTTCCGCCCTCCTTTCGGAGGCCGTTGGCAAGCAGTGGGTGACTCCTTATACCGGGAATCTTTCAGTCGCCAGAGCCTTGTCCGTGCAAACAGGGTGCACCACGTGAAGGAGAGGTTGACATTTGGTTGGAAAAGACTAGTATAGTCTCTCCCAAACCCTTACACACCCTAGTTTCTTAGGTACTAAATAACATCTGTGCCAATTTTCAGCTCTACATTATTATTTTATGAGGTTCATTTCTGTAATGCTTTGGGAGCGGCGTGTGGCGCTCTTGGCCCAGCACTGATTCATTTGTAGTTGTTTTGACAACCGTTTGTCACTTACCATTTTATTGCTGAAACTGTGTACCACAACTTTGGTAATATGTCTTGATACGGTAACTTGTATAGTTAGTCAGGTATGCAGAGTTGCTTAAGAAAAATTTATATTTTGCACTGCCTTCATGATAAAATATTAGTATACTTTTGCTTTTACAATACATTATAATTATGCCTGATACGACATTGTTATGCAATGGTTAACGCCTTCCAATTTCCTAGGGCGCAATAAAACGTTATTAAGGCTGATATTTTAAATGTCACGAGTTTACACTGATTTGGTACTTGTGCCCTTTTTAAGCCTTTTTAACCTAAAAACAGAGTATGATTTGGGCGCCCCAAAGATGGGGACTTTTAGGATTTGTTTCTTAGATATAAGGATTTTTTGTCACAAATTTCTGCTCTACATTGTTTTTTTTAGGTTCATACCTGTAATGCGAAGTGTTTGAACGTGAATGTTCAATGCTATTTGCTCTCCTCCTGTGGGTTCGAGGCTTACTCCCAAATGCTTCAAGTATGGGAGTGTCTCAATTAGTCCATAATTTGTGATAAGGTTTTGAGTATGGAGTTTTAAGCAGATTAACTGGATTTATTTGGAAAGATATTTGTAAGCGTACTCTATCACCACATTCTTTGATGATTTCTATCTGTTTAATTGCTGTCGTCTCATCAACTGCGAAGTCTAGGCCCGAAATTTTAATATCATTCTTGCATCGTCCGAGGTGTATGGGTTTCCGATAGTTCTGGTCTTTTAGTTTTTTCTCCTGTTCTCCAATGACTTTGTCCAGATTAGGTTAAAGAGTGTCGGGAACAGTCCATTGCCCTGTCGAATGCTGGTATTAATCTGGAATAATTCGGATATCTTGCCCCATGAATTTCACTTTGGAAGCTGTGTTGGTGAGGTTTAGGGTTTTTTGGATTGAGCCCTTGCTCTTCGAGGATGCTGAAGAAGGATTGCTGGTGAATTGAATCATATGCCTCCATCTACAAAGGAGCAAATGACTTGGCTGTTGCTGTGTGGTTGCTAGGGTGGTTTGAAAGTTGAATATTTGCTCTTTGCAGCTCCAACCTGTGCAGAAGCCAGCTCGGTATTCACCAATTACGTGGTAGAGTTGCTCCTGCACTCTTTTGTGAAGACTGACTGAAAGAGTTTTATATGCAACTAGAATAATGGAGATTCCTAGATAGTTGTTGACATCCATTTTATCTCCCTTCTTGTGTAGTGGATGAATGAAGGTGCATTTCCAGTCTTCAGGTAATTTTTGCTAGATCTCTGTAATGATTTGTAAGTGTTTTTTTTTTTTAAGTGAGCCCAGTTGAAGATTTTTCAGTAGTTCAGTAGTGAAACCATTCTCTCCTGGTGCTTTGTTGTTTTTTAGTTTGAGTATATGTCTGTCGTTTTCCTCTTGTATAGGTATAGTTGGGGGTTTTCTTCGGGAATCTTGATGGGGGTTCAGGGCTGTCGAGGAGTATTTTGACCATTCTAGACAATTTTTCTGATTATTTATTTTTTGTTCTCATATTTACATTTTTACAAGCCTACTTTTTCATCACAGTTCATTATCTAAATAATATTAATAATAGAACCTAAGGTGTTAATCTTATAGCACCCTTCACATTCTCTCTCCTCCAGCCATTTGTCTAATTTTCCTCCGAGGGTAAAAATGTGCCAGATAGGTTGTGGTAGTGTTGAAGTTTAATGTTGTTGCTGATGGTTAAAAATAGGTGGGGTGAAGATGAAGGTAGACGTAGTGGTCGATGTCGAGGTTAGTGTTTTTCAGATTTAACTGTTGTAAGAGTCAAACATTTTGAATTGTTTAGATTTTGAGTATCATATACTTTTACAGCCTGCAGTGATATGTAGAAGTGACAATAATAGTTATGTTGTGTCATGAGTAGGCACAAAGTATTGGCTGTGTTAACAGCGAGGTCAGTAAATGCACAATAACTCAACAGTGATAAACGCTTGGTTAATATCACCATTTATATCATCTTTCTTAATGTAAGTACATTGTTAATTTATATCTGCAGTTGTCATAAATGAAATTGTATTCACTAAAAAAAATCATTATTCAGAAGAAATATGTTTTGATTTAATTAAAAATAAACAAGAAATCAGTTAAATGAATGGAGGCTTTCCCAGTGTAATAATTGTATAAAATATTCTCAGTCTTCCCACCGGGGCAGTGCGTCAGTTTGGAGCGATGTTTCGGAACTGGTTTCTGGTGAAGTATTTTATACAAGAAATCGGTTAATAAGTAACTACATTTTTATTTCATTTACCTTTAGATACAAGTTAAACTGCTATTTTCTTCCACTCCTTTTCTAAAATGAATCTGTTTTGGTGATTTCTGTAGGAACACAACCACTCTGTATAATACGAATGCCGAACTGAATAATCAAGTGTAAAAGCTGGACCATATAAGCTGTCTCAGCCAGTTAGAACCAAGCAGAGCTTGTGCTAGGCCGCGATGTGAAAAACAAAATGCTTCATCCTCTCATCAAACTCATGGTGAGTGTCAATGATGGCATGAGTGGCCATCTCGGCGTGTGCTTACCCGTTACTTTCGCTGCTTTTGTTTCACATGGATGAAACATCTGCCGCAACCTGCTTGGCATGCTTCTGCTGTAAAATTTCCAACAATTCTGGACATTTTTATTTCTTCCGGAAATTTATTACACATTATTAAAACTTCAACAATACTGTCTTTTGTGACTTTGAGTATAAGTCAGATGAAACTGTCATGCCTACTTTATCTTATAATTCATTCTACCAAACACTCCATTTGCAGTACCACTTTGCCACTCGTATCAGTGAACCTGGGCCTTAAGACTACCTGGAACACATTCTTCAAAAACTCAAACCATTATCCACACTTGACCCACCACCTATTTCTCAGAATCATCCCGTACAAATTTTTGAGGACTTCTTATCCGCTAGTTTGGCTTCTCCTAGTTTTCTGAAATCCTCAGCGAACACTAGCAATCTCAGTCCAGCTGAAACTAATGCCAGAAAACAAGTTTCGACTAATCCAAATTTTATGATCCTTCCCGAGGGCATGGGCTAAACCACAGTAGTGACTATGTGTCTGAAGCCCATTGTCAGTTTTCAGATGCCAACACTCACTGAAAATACCACACCTGCTGTCAACAATAAAATACAGAAATATGTACAGTCCAAGGGGCCCCCCTCCCCCAAGGTCTCACCCCACATTCAATCTCTCTTCTTACTCCTCAAAATTCACGTACGCCTACCCTTTACCTCCTTCCCAAAATCCATAAGCCTGGCAACCAGGACACCCTCATTGTTGTGGCTTATGGATCTCCGGCTGAATGAATTTCTGCATTGGTGGACCAATAGCTACAACCCGTAGTCTGTTATCTCCCCTCCCATTTCAAGGACATGATACACTTCCTTTTCCATCTTTTTACTAGGCCCACATCACTTCCTTCCAACTCCTTCCTGGTAACCATTGATGTCACATCATTGTACACACGCATTGCGCATTACCATGGCCTCAGTGCTGTGGAACAGTTTCTGAATCAGCGTCCTCCAAATAGTTACCCCAGCACATCTTTTCTCACCACCTTGACTGAATTGATACTTAACAACTACTACTTCTCCTTTGAAGGCAATATCTACCACCAAACCCATGGTGCTGCCATAGGCACTCACTTGGCCTGCTCTTATGCTAACCTTGGGCTGCCTGGAACAGACGTTTTTGGAGAACATCCCCCTAAACCCCTCCTGTGGCTTAGGTTCTTAATTGATATTTTTATAATCTGGACACTTGGAAAAAACACCCTTCTAAATTTTCTGAATGATCTTAATACCTTTAATAACTAACTGAATTTCACATGGTCCTACTCCCACACCCAGGCCACATTCTTGGACTTGGATCTGTCACTCTCCAATGGCCACCTCAGCTCTTCAGTCCTCTCCAAACCCACCAACTTACAGCAGTACTTCTATTTTGACAGTTGCCATCCGTATCATACCAAACGTTTCTCCCCCCCCCCCCCCCTTACAGTTTTGGCATTCGAGGCAGTTGTATATGCTCCAACCAGAAATCCCTAATGGAGTATTCAAAAACATCTCACAAGCATTTGGTATCCCGCAACTATCCCCCAGCTTTGGTTCACATGCAACTTTCACAACCAACATTACAACCCGCTCATCCTATTGACCACCCCAGACCCCCAAAAGCCAACCATAGTCCAGTCCTGCTTACATATACTTCCCTGACCTTGCCTCCATCAATTGAATTCTTCAGCAGGGATTTGATTTCCTGCTAACCTGCCCAGAAATGAGATCCATTCTTCCAAAAATCCTCCTTGGTCCTCCCAGAACTTGTTTCAGCAAACCTCCCTATCTCAACCAACTCCTAGTCCACAAACAGTCTTCCTTGTCCCATCAGACAGCTCCAAGGCTCTTTCCCATGCAATAGACCCTGCTTTAAGATGTGCAACATACTTCTTGCCTCCACCACTTTCACTAACCCTGTCGCTGGCAAGAGGTTTCCTATCATAGGACATGTCACCCGTGAAACCTCACATGTAATATACCAGCTAACTTGTAAACACTGCCTGGCTTCCTATACAGGTTTGACTTCCAATCCATTGGCCATAAGAATGAATGGCCACCCACAGGTTTTCACTCGGAATCCAAAACTCCCAGTAGATGTCCATGACACCAACAATTTTAATTCTTGTTTCACGGTCCATGCTATCAGAGTCCTCTCAAACAACAACAGCAGCAGCTCCTCAAAACTCGGAAGGTGGGAGCTTGCCTACCAATACAAACTGGGCACAAGGCAACCTACTCGTTTCAATTTGAGATAATACCCAGTCAGTACTTTTCCTTCCTTCTAGCCTCTCCTTGCCTCCAACCCACCGTCTAACTTGAATCACCACATACCAGAAGTGATGTTTCATTGTATAGTCTTTTATTTTATTATATTTATATTTCGATGCAATCTTCTTGGGTTGAGATTATTTTTCTCTCTCGATTAGATTAGAGGAATTTTGAATTTTTCTGATAAAGTTCTACACGTGACTATAAAAATATACATCGCAGGGTTGAACTAGTGGAGTGCATTTGGGAAAAATCACTTTGATATTGAATGTTGCCAATCCTTTTTTACCTTGGAAAAGAACGCCTCTCCTTGCCTCCACCCCACCGTCTAACTTGAATCACCACATACCAGAAGTGATGTTTAATTGCATAGTCTTTTATTTTATTATATTTATATTTCGATGCAATCTTCTTGGGTTGAGATTATTTTTCTCTCACGATTAGATTAGAGGAATTTTGAATTTTTCTGATAAAGTTCTACACGTGATTATAAAAATATACATCGCAGGGTTGAACTAGTGGAGTGCATTTGGAAAAAATCACTTTGATATTGAATGTTGCCAATTCCTTTTTTACCTTGGAAAAGAACGCCGTATAATTGTGGATTTGTTTGACCTTCCCTTGAGTCAATTATTATTGTTTGTGTTCCGGTTCCGAGGGCTGCTCAAAGGTCAAACGCATTAAATGTGCTTGTGTACGCTTTTATTACAATTCCTTCTTGTAAAGTTATTTGCAGTAAATAAATATAATATACATTAAAGTATTTGGTTTATAATTATGCTGTCTAGTACATATTATTTCTATAAGGTGTTTTTTGTCACAAGCCAATATCTTCCTTGATAACTAACTGGAATGTATGAATGAGGTACCATTTTAAAAGTTATGGCCTCCACTTTGATCACATCATATTTAAAGAAAGGTATTTTTGAAATTTGACCCTTAAATGTCAAAATTATCATCATTTCCATCACATATTTTTTTCATGAGATATTTAACTGAAAAAAATGAGGTATTGTTTTAGAGATTAAGGTCTCAGCTTTGATAAGATCATATTTTAAGAAAGGATTTTTTTCTGAATTTGACCCTTAAAGGGCAAAAGTATTAATATATCTACAATGTGTTTTTGTGTCACAAGCCATTTATTTCCATTGATATCTAACCGCCATGGTCACATCATATTTTAGAATTCAACCCTTAAAGAAAATTATCATTATTTCCATAAAGTTTTTGTTATGAGCTATTTATCTCCTTCGATGTCTAATCGAAATCAAGAAAAGAGCTATTATTTTATAGATTAATATTTCTGCTTGGGTCAAATAATATTTTAAGAAAAGATATTTTGGAATTTGACCCTTAAAGAGCAAAAGTATCAATATTTTTACAATGTGCTTTTGTCTCGTGAACCATTTATCTTCCTTGATATCTAATACATATAGATAAATGATGTATCATTTTAGAGATTAAGATCTCCGCCATGGTCACATCATATTTTAAGAAATGAATTTTTCAGAATTTGACCCTTAAAGGGCAAAATTATCATTATTTCCATAAAATATATATTTTTTTCATGAGATATTTATCTCCCTTCATATCTAACTGAAATTAAGAAATGAAGTTTTGTTTTAGAGATTAAGGTCTCAGCCTTGGTCAGATCATATTTTAAGAAAGGAATTTTTCTGAATTCGACCTTTAAAGGGTGAAAGTATTAGTATTCCTACAACCCATTTTTGTGTCACAAGCCATTTATCTATAGACTAGCCACAAAGCCCGTCAAAATTGACGGGTTTGGAGTATTCTGGCAATTAATTTCTTTTTAGTTGCTTACCTAAACAGAATTGTTTTGAAATAAAGCTCAATGTGCTGTAATTTCTCATCCCTTGTGATGTAGCAAAACGTTTCAGTTGTCAACTTGATGCAGGTCGCATTTCAGTCTAACCACAATCTTTGCTAATAATATGATGAAGATCGATGTGTTAATGGATGACATAGGTTACATACAGTTGAAATAATGACCACAGTGAAAACGAAGGATACTAAATTAAATCATAACAACTTCAGTGTTCTGGCAAATCATTTCTTAGCAATCGTTTAAATAAACAAAAAATAAATCATAATATAATTCATATTGCCTTGCGCAATAACAAAATGTTTCTGTTGCTATCCTGGTCCAGGTTGCATTTCAATCTAACAACAGGCAGTTCAATCATTACCGTAGTGCCACAATCTGATGATGAATTCTTGTATAACTCGACGAAATAAATCGAAAATAAAGAATAGAATTTTTTGATATCTTTCTTGGTTTTCGAGATATAGCATGTTGAAAATCAATTATAACTGTGATTTTGCTGAAGTTTCCTCTGGTCCAGGACGTATTTCAACCTAACAACAACCACCAGGAAGAAAATAAAACGCATATAGTGCATTTCCACTGTGTAGATATAGCGGTTTTGGTAATTTGTTTTTTTCTGGTCCAGGCCAGATTTCACCCAAACCACCTAAATTTCTCGAGAACTACGCGAGATATGGAAAGAAAATGTATTATTTGTTTTCGATTTGTCTCTTCGAGTTACATACGATATCATCATCAAATTTGGCAATGTCGAAATTTTTCTTCTGTTCCAGGCCGCATTTCAACCTAACCACGTCAATTTTGAGATACAATATCTCGAGAATTAAGTAAGATATCAAAACATTTTATTCTCTACTTTCAGTTTTTTTTCGTCGATACATAAGAATCCATCAACAAATTGCGGCTTCACGGTTATCGTAGAATCTCATAACCACATACAGTACTACGCTAAACCTCGGAGGAAATATTTCTTTCCTCCATGCGTTAAACATGCCGCCCGAGAAACAATACTTCCTTCACACGCATATTAATACATATACTTATCACGTTTCAATGGTCACATTGCATCGCGAAATAAACCAAATAAAAAATCTATAAGGGTTCTTCAATCTTAATTTTTTATATTCGTTATTCAGAATTATACTAACACATTTGAATAGCTGATACAGATACATGCGGCTGAAATAAGGCATCAGTAAAACCAAAGTAAATTAAAAATTACTGCCCTGTTGAAATTTGTATCAATTGCTTCGTTATAATGGCATCTTCTTCACATTTGCACCCTCCTTTTTTCGGAAAAGTCGCCATGAATTAAATTAAAAATTCTGAAACGTAAGATGCTCCGCAACCGAAAAATGTTAGCAACACTTTCGTTAGAACGAAGTAATGATTTAAGTAACAGAAAAAAAATTACTAATAAAAACCGCATGCCCTCTGCTGTAACTTCACGTGCCAATTCTAATAATCTATCAAAATTGCCGCTAACATTGCGAAAATTAACTTACATATAATTATGTGATTTCAACGAATACTTCTACATAAACTAATATTAAATAAATCTAAGCAACTAATAAGTATGTTCTGTCAGTTAATTTATTCGTGGATGCCTAGAAATGTTATTAAATAATGTGGGTATTTCTCTGCAGTTGCTTAACTAATCAGAATTGTTACAAAATAAAGCTCATTGTAATTTATCGTTCATTATGCTGTAGCAAAAAGCTTCAGTTGTCATCTTGGTCCAGGTTGCATTTCAGCTTAACCATATTTTCCGCTAAAATTTCTGATAGAAAAGCAAAGCTTCAATCACGCGCAATTTAATACATTCCATCCATTGCGATATAAACTTGATCCCAAATCTTCACAGGTTCTGACATATTTCTTTCTTAATACCTATGATGAAGATCGATATTTTAACGGCTAAGAATGACTCCAGCAAGAACGAAGGATGCTATAACAACCTAAGCTATGCCATGTAATATTTCATTGTGGTTTAAGCCGTATATATCGCGAACAATTTGTAACTTCTTTCATTTGATCCATGTAATGTTTCAGTAAAAAAAAAACTGATAATTAATATGCCAATTTAAACGCAAATAATTTCGGTAATAAGACACAGTTTAAATTAAAAAAAAAAACTAAATTATTCATGCCCTCTGCGTTAACGTCAAATGAAACTTGTAATTCTAATCCATGCTAGTTATACTCTAACCAAACATTTAGCAGCACTGATGCTCGAAATACAAAGCTTTTATCTTACAATATTTATGGACAAAGAATTTAAGGAATACTTCAACATATCAAAAGAATATTACGTAAATACACAGACGGAAAAAAAAAATCCCAACACCAAGAAAGACTTGTGTTAGATAAACGAAATTTGGTAGGCGTGTTTATACATCTGAAAGATAACATCGATTCAAATTTCGCGCTTCGCGCATAAGTGTGGCGCTAGTAGCGCTACTCAGAGCTTGCAAATCAGGTTTGCTTTAAATACGCGCTGTAAAGTTTGTGAACGTTATTTACCGCTGAGATTTGACATAGTGAGTTGATGTTAGCCAAGAATGCCTTTAAGAAGACGAAGAAGCCATTATCAACAGCTCACCGAGTTTGAACGAGGTCGTGTAATAGGGCTACGAGAAGGTGGATTTTCTTTTCGCGATATTGCAGAAAGACTTGGCCGGAATGTATCCACTGTGCATGATTGTTGGGAGCAGTGGTCAAGGGATGGTACTGCCTCAAGAAGACCGGGTTCCGGGAGGCCACGTGGCACTACTGAGAGGGAAGACCGCCGTATTCGGCGTACAGCTGTGGCGCATCGTACTGCGTCTGCGGCAGAAATTCGAGCTGCAGTTGGTACCACAGTGACACAACGAACTGTTAGAAATCGGTTACTTCAAGGACAGCTCCGAGCCAGGCGCCCTGTAGCGTGCATTCCACTGACTACAAGCCATCGCCGTTTGCGACTCCAGTGGTGTCAAGCCAGAGCTCATTGGAGGATGGAGTGGAGATCTGTTGTGTTTTCTGATGAAAGCAGGTTCTGCCTTGGTGCCAGTGATGGCCGAGTGTTGGTCAGAAGGAGGCCAGGGGAACGCCTGCAACCAAACTGTCTGCGGCCTAGACACACTGGACCTACACCTGGAGTCATGGTCTGGGGAGCAATTTCCTATGACAGCAGGAGCACTCTTGTGGTTATACCAAACACACTGACTGCAAATTTGTACGTCAGTCTGGTAATTCAACCTGTAGTGCTGCCATTCATGAACAGCATTCAAGGGGGAGTTTTTCAACAGGATAACGCTCGCCCTCATACCGCTGTTGTCTCGCAACGTGCTCTACAGAGTGTCGACATGTTACCTTGGCCTGCGAGATCACCAGATCTGTCTCCAATTGAACACGTATGGGATATCATTGGACGACAACTCCAGCATCATCCACAGCCAGCACTGACCGTCCCAGTATTGACAGCACAAGTACAACAAGCATGGAACTCCATACCACAAAGTGACATTCGAAACCTGTATGACACAATGCATTCACGTTTGCAGGCTTGCATTCAAAATTCTGGAGGTTACACCGGCTATTAATTTAACAGTATTTCACATTTGAAATGCATTTTCTTGAGCTTAAATTAACCTGTGATCTTGAAAATTTAATCAATTAAACATGTTAACTTGACAAATGCATTGTCCAAATTTCATTACTCTACAATAATTTTTTCTTGGTGTTGGGATTTTTTTTTCCGTCTGTGTATAAGCATCTAATGATTGATATATCGATTTTAACGCAATACATACTTTTATTTCAGTGTTCTGTGAGTTAATTTATTCACTGTTGCTTGGAAATGATATTAAATAACGCGCACTCCCACAAATAATATCGTAAAGCGTGACGTCATAGCTTGACATCACCACGTGACATGACGTAGGCGCTACACGCTACATCTTGTCTATTATACTAATAGATAAATGAGCTATCATAATAAAGATTAAGGTCCTCTGCTTTGGTCTCATAATTTCTTATGAATGAAATTTTTCAGAACTTGACCCTTAAACGGAAAAAGTAATAACTGTGAAAGTCATGTGTATGAGAAAGTTCACAGCCTCGCCCTAGACAACAGTAGCAGTAGCACATATGTCAGAGATATTAATAAACTGCTTCACTGTCGTCAACTTTTGTTACGTGCCTATTTTACTAAACAATTAAATAATTGAAACAAATGAGGCAGTTCTTCTTTCATCCTATTACAAACCTCCGAAATTTTCATTCAGGTCATCTAGTAAAATATGATGTTCAAAAGACGACACGTGAAAAAAAGTTACCACACGGAGACTTGAACAAGTGTTATTACATTTGTAAAACTTAATATAAACGATTATAAAAATAAACCATTCAATTGGAGTTTTATTTAACCTCAAAAACACCATACAATCACTAGTTTAGGGTCTGAATGGCTGCAAGATACATACGCACTACATCAAAAAATTCCTATGGGCATACCTTTACTCTTTTGCCAAAATTTTTGGTTCTGACGTTTCGTACTTGTGAGTGAAAATTGTGAAGTTTCCTGCTTCCTTCATTGGCAGTGGTATTTAATTTAGCAACCAATTCCTGTAGCACACTTTGATTTTTAATTGGGTTTCAGTATGATTTACTTATTACATTCTACCATTCTGGTATATTTCCTACTCCAAAATTAAAACAAATACTCCTCGACTTTTTTGCTTATGACACGTTCTTTCTCAAAGTGTCTGACAAAGTTTCAGCACATTGTCTTGTAAGCACCGTAGAATTTGGTTAAATTCTACTTTTCTTGGCTATAGGACATAAGGGAGGGGGTAAGCCTTCCAGAATCATAAAATTTTTCATCTCACAACTACAGGACATGGGAGACACGTTTCATGCAGGAGCCGATATTGTGACCTAACTCAGAAAATAAGGTGATTTAAAAACAATAAAGTCATTCAGCACATAATACAAGCCCTTAATAAACAGTTAATAATAGTAAATAACCTTCAAACTAACCTGAACAAGTATAATCCGTAGTTATCCAACTAGTAAACAGTCGATTTTGATTATGTGACAATATCACTAATCCTCAACACTTTTCGATGCAGTAAAGTATTTTTATAATAATAATAAGCTGAAAGGAAGTTAAATTCACTAAAAAAACAGTAGTTTCAGGCAGTATAAATAAAGTAAAAAATATTTTAAACACTTCGTTGAACACACTTGCATTTTCAACGCCACATAACAACACGTTTTCGATAAATTCCGGAGCTTAAAAGTAAATTTTCTGTAAGATAAAGAACCTGGTACAACATATTAAAGTTTAAAAATATTCCATTCAGTATAACGAATATTAAATCAATTTTAAAATAATAGCATCGTAAGTAAAAATGTTGGATTTTTCAATATTAAACTGTTAATTATTAAGACCACTTCCGTAAACAAAACAACTTTTAAAATGTGTCGCAAAATAAAAGGAAAATTCAGAAAATAACAATTTTTCGATATAAGCAGCACTTTAATAGTAATTAACGAGAGACTAGTTTTTTTTACCATGTCTGCCAGGCAGTATCCAACTCAGTTTTTGTGAGCTTAATAACTTCTATAATACACCACCGATAATAATAAAAGTTACAGTTCTTAAATCATGATAATTTGTAATCCAGCAGGAACTTCTAAAATTGTGGAAACCAAGTACCAGCACGGGGATGTACCAACACTTTTCAGGAAGTTAGTTACCATTACACACACGCATTTCAATTTTTTACAGTAAACGGAGTAGATTTAGAACTATAGTCGTCATAAACTCAACAAACCTACATGACCCAGGCTATATACTGTTAAATTCTGAACGCTGGGAATAACAAAATTTTGTCAGAATATTTTTGTAAGGCGAGGTGCCATAAAAGGCATGCAGCTAAGGATATATATCTAGGCGCGGAGTCTGTATTTCAGGCCTTGTATTTTATGTCGCGAAGTAAGCCATGCGTTAACTAGTTTCAAGAAATTCAGTTGGGGGCGCTGGTGTCGGACAACGATGAGTGCATCCGGAAGACCTTGAGTTAGTAACGACATGAGTGACCAGTAGCCATGATGGAATTTTCTCGTAGGGCAGTGGTGCAAACAATGACTACAATACTATAACCTTTTTTTTTTAACGGGGTTTAGTCTGGTATTTATTCCCCTTCATGACTTGCAATTTTTGGAGATGTTTAGTCCGATTTAACCATTTCAACTGTAATTGTGACTTTGAAATATAGTGAAATTTTTTCATAAAGTGAATTGTGCATATATTTGTAGTGAATAAGAACCTTTTCTTTCCTAAGGAATAAGGGAAGTGGCGACCGCTATGCATTACAGTTGATTTATACAGGCTCACACATGGTCATACTTTTTTATTAAAGAAAATTTGGTCAGAACTTAAAGCAAAGTTGGTGGTTAGTTAAGGTGATTAAACGGATACTTCATCCCATGGTATACTATGAGGGTTTAAGTCCCTTACTGTCTGAAACATATAGCACAACAATTCAACAGTGTCTAGGGTTCGCTCACAAAGGTGTTTACAGGAGCATTGAGATCAACTTGCACAATAAGTGTCTCAACAGCCCTAACAGTAATACAATTGTAGCTCGTGCAATGATTTCAGGAGTAAAATGTTTACATATGAACTGTATAGCTGCACACAAATATTTCCTTAGCAGAAAAAAATATAGCTGTTTAGTGCACTGTTTGTTGCTATCTCAATAATATATGATACAATTATCTACCGCTAACACCATCAGTCCTTAGTGATGCCTGCAAAGCTTAACTTAATGGTTCTGAACTGTCTCCTATGTGTGACCATGATAGTTAATACTTTCACAATTTAAGGGTTAAATTCCAAAAACTTTCATTCTTAATTTATGATGTTATAAAAGTGAAGAAATCGATCATTAAAATGGTGCCTCATTTATCTATTTTGGTTAGGTAAGAAGGGAGATAAATGGTTGGTGACAGAAAAGAAAAAAAACGTTTTAGAAATAATGATACTTTTGCCCTTTAAGGGTTAAATTCTGAAAAATTCCTTTCTTAAAGTGTGATGTGACCATAGCAGAAACCTTAATCTTTAAAATGGTACCTCATTTATTGATTTTGGTAAGGTATGAAGGGAGATAAGGATTCATGTGTATGTGTGTGTGGGAGGGAGGAGGGGGGGGGGGAAGGGGGGAAGGCGAACTTATAGAAATAATTTATGTGGTAGATTATCTAAAAACTTATTTATAATTACTCTAATATTAGTTTTTTTTATCTTTTTCTTTTCTTTCCATTACAACAGATTGCATTGTCTCTGTCTGTTCCCTAGTTTCCCCCCCCCCCCCACTTCCCCCACCACCATACATATATTTTTAGCCACATTGAAAATTGACAAGTTTTTATTTAGTCATTCATTTACCTGTTTCAACTCTTTATTTATCACTTTTCATAAATTTTCTCCAAGATAATACATCAGTGTATAATCTGAAAATGATTTTAACAGTTATTTGGTATTTCTAGAAAATCATTTATCTTAGACTAGATGACCCATGTGAAAATTTTGCAAATATGATTAATAGTTAGGTTGATGGTTTTTAATAGGATGAAACAAGAACTGCCTCATTTGTATCAATTGTTTATTTGTTTAGTGTAATAGGTATGTAACAAAAATCGATGTCAGTGAACCAGTTTATTATCTTTGTGATATGTGCTGCTGCTATCTAGTGGCTTAAGTTTGAACTGTCTCATAGCACGACATACACTGTTATTACTTTTGTCCTTCAAGGGTCAAATTCCAAAAAATTTTGTTCTTAACTTATGATGTTGCCTGAGTGGAGACCTTAATCTTTTAAATGATGCATCATTTATCGATTTCAGGAAAGTGTAAATGGCTAATGACAAAAAATTCATTGTGGAAATAACGATAATTTTTTTTTTTTAATGTGACCAAAGCAGAAACCTTAATCTCTAAAATGATACCTCATTTATCTATATTGCTTAGATATCACGGGAGATAAATGGCTCTTGACACAAAAACTCATTTGCAGAAATATTTTTTATTAATATATGATGTCATCAAAGTTGAGATATTAATCTTTACAATGATTCTTACTCGGTTATGTATCTGTGGAAATAAATGACTTGTGACACAAAAAACTGCATGTTAGAAATATTGACATTTTTGCCCTTTAAGGATCAAATTTGAAAAATTAGTTTCTTCTAATATGAAGTGATCAAAGTGGATACCTTAAGTTTTAAAATGATTCATTTATCAATTTTGGTTAGGTATGAAGGGAGGTAATGGCTTGTGACAAAAACCCTTATAGAAATAATATATCTATACTAATATTATAAATGTGAAAGTAACTCTGTCTCTCTGTCTGTCTGTTTGTTACGTTTCTTGAGCTATATGGCTAATCTGATTGTGATGAAATTTCCCAAGGAGATTTGATTTGGCATTAGAATAGACATAGGCTACTTTTTTCTGTATAAATAGTACATATTGTCATGTAATTTTGAAAAATTACCGAAACGAACATAGACCGATTCTTACGATGTGTAAAACTCTGTAGTCACTTATACTATCGCAGCATGATAGCTCAGTGGTTAACGCGTTTGCTTACTAATGTTTGGACCATAATTCAAATCCCAATAGAGGCAAATATTTTTAGTAATTTTTTTTTTTTTTTTTTTTTTTTTTTTTTTTTTTTTTTTTTTCGTATGTGCCATGCCTGGAAGGCCTGTTTTTCAGATTTCATATTAAACTGTAGATATCACAAATTTAGGGACGAAATGCTTGGCAGATCTAACAATGCTGTAGGTGTACACTTTTTTACGCTGTATTGATCACTCTGCCATTGTGTCTCTTGCAGTCAGTGTGTGTGTCTGATCTGCAGTAATCTATATATTAATACACTAAGCGGAAACTTATGATACATTTTTAAGAATATTGCGCGCACGGAGAAGTGTGAGATTTGGCATAGTTAAAGATTATATGGAGAAGAAGTGAAGGAAGCTAAAATCTATATGTAATATGCGTTACAAATACATTAAATTAAGTAAAATAAAACACTCGCTTGCGTATGTAGTTCGCTCAGATGCCGCCAGTTCTGGGCGTTGCTTCACCTGATGGCTGGTAGATGTCGCAGCTAGCAGCCTTTTAGCTGATAGATGGCGTACTTTGTGGTCTTCGGTGAAACAAAACAGTCGAAATTAATCTCTGAACTTATATGGAAGCAAGAAGCAACATTTCGAGGGCTGGTAGATAGCGCAGCTAGCGGCCTTAATATTGGGCGAACGGAGGAACTTAAAGAAATACAGAAAGCTAAAATTATATATAATATATTTTACAAACCTATATTTTAATATGCTAAGTGAAAATTTCAGATCTATTTTTAAAAATAAGTGCTGTGCACAAACGGAGGAACTTAAAGAAATTTATCGCACACTGAAAAGTGTAAGATTTGGCATAGTTAATGTTTATATGGAGAAGAAGTGCAGAAAGCTAAAATCTGTGGATAATATGTGTTACAAATATATCAAATTAAATAAAAAATTCGTTGTTTACTTTTTTTTTTAGTGGTAAGCGAATCTGCCAATGTCTGTGATCTTAGTCAGCAGTAAAGAAAAAATATAATAAGCCTAGTTAATACATGTTACAAATAGATTATTAAAATAAAAAATTAATTTGCGAACGTGTGTGTGTGCGTGAAATAGGATCGGAGCCAACGTTCTTACGTGAATTCCCCGCATTGAGAGACTCTGTGGTCTTTGGTAAAAGGAAAAACTCGGATAAAGTAGAGATTAATGTTTGAAGTTACAAAAGGAATACTTCGAAAAGGAATGTAGTGATTCTGCCATATACTATATGGTCATTTGATTATTTAAAATGTTAAACTAGTGTCTTTTGATTTTTTAATTTCATTAGAGAGAGAGAGAGAGAGAGAGAGAGAGAGACAAGAAATAAGGAATACTTATTTGTGTGGAATTCAAAATGATAATAGACCAAATTTAAATAGCGAACACATA
Organism: Vandiemenella viatica; assembly: GCA_031002005.1. Classification (NCBI taxonomy): domain Eukaryota; kingdom Metazoa; phylum Arthropoda; class Insecta; order Orthoptera; family Morabidae; genus Vandiemenella; species Vandiemenella viatica. Next base: position 31,811,875 of record CM061919.1, read on the forward strand.
AAATGATGAAATTATTTTGATAGATACATTTAAATGCGCACTGAATGTCATTCCACGAAATTTTTACAGTTTTGAATTTACAATGCAGGTTTCGCAATGAAAATCATTTCAATTTAGAAGTCACTTCCGGTGAAAGGACTGCATTTACTTCACGTTTCATAAAGCTAAAGCAGTTTTGCGGCCTTAAGTCAAAATGAATATTTTAAATTCAAATGAACCATCGATAAATACATTTCATCATTTTCTATGGTTAGATTAGAAGCTCAAATTTAGCATACAGTCATGCGTGGAGTGTATTGTTTTAATTTTATAGGTAATGCAGAGAATTATTAGATTATTACTCTTTCATGAAAGAAACTAAACAACTTAATGAATTATGGTTGAATTTCGACCGCTGGGCGATCACTAGTCTATACTGATATTATAAATGTGAAAGTAACTGTGTCTGTTTGTTACGCTTCTTGGGCTAATCAGCTAATCCTATCATAATGAAAATTGTCAAGCAGATACGATTTGGCATTAGGATGGCCATAAGATACTTTTTCCGCATAAACAGTACATACTGTCATGTAATTTTGAAAAATTACCGAAACGGTGACGGACTGACGCTTAGGATGCACTCTTTAGTGCCGCCTTACTCTATAACGGGCTGGTAGCGCAATGGTTAACACGCTTGCTTTCTAATGTTTGGAGTGTGGTCTCTGGTTCAAATCCTGGTGGAAGCAAAGATTTTTATAATTTATTTTTGATCGTATAAGCCAAGCCTGGACGGTAAGTTTTTCAGATTCCATTTAAAGCAGACACCACAAATTTATGGGTGCACTGCTTGGAAAATCGTACGCGGTCTAACAGTGCTGTAGGTGTACACTTTTTGACGCTATTTTGATCACTCAGCCGTTGTTTCTCTTGCAGTCAGAGTGTGCATGTGTGTGTCATCTGCACTAATAATGTTATAAATTTGGAAGTAAGTCTTTGTCTTTTTGTTACGTTTAACGACCAAATGGCTATACCGATACTGATTCAATTTGCCAAGGAAATACTTTGTAACTGTAGGATGGATACAGGACATTTTTTTCGGTATGAATAACAGTTGTAGTCATGAAGATTTGAGAACTTATCGAATAGTGACAGACAGACGGATGCATCTGTTTGTCTGTAATGTTATGTCGGTTGCTCAAGCTGTGCTTCTTGCGCAGTCTCGTAGTATATGATTTGTTAGTAAATTTCATTGCGAGACAAAAATTATTATTTAGTACTAGCTCGTACCCGCGACTTCGTACACGTGGATTAAGAATTTTTTTTGCCAGAATTAAATATAGAGAGTTGTTGGTAACGAAGGATTGGTCCCAAACAATATCGAGTCGAAATAATATGACAGGAAAGTTATGACTATATCATTGCACCGTCGAACCTGTCTCTTGAAGATAATCAATTTCCAACATATTTCTGTCACCATTCGATAAGGTCTCAAAATTTCGTGACTACAACTGTTAATTATACTGGAAAAAATATCCTGTGCCCTTCATACAGATTTCCTTATAAAATTCCATTACAACGATATAGCCATTTAGTCGTCGAAACGTAACAAAAAGACAGAGACTTACTTCCATATTTATAATAATATTACTGTGGTTCACACTCACACACTGACTGCGAACAACACCTGAGGGATCATTATAACGTAAAAGAGTGTAGACGTACAACATTGCAAGACTTCCTACGATTTGCCTTGCATTGCACCCCTAACTTTCTAATACCTACAGTTTAATATTCAATACGAGTAACCCACAGCCCAGGCCTGACTCTTACGATGAAAAGCAATTTTTAAAAATCTTAGCCTCCATGGAGATTTGAACCGGAGACCACGACATTCGTAAGCAAGCGCTTTAGCCACTGAGCTGCCAGTCCACTACACGCAATCACGGTACGGAGTTGTCCATATCCAACGTGTCTATCTCCGTATTTCGAAGTTATGAGACAACATGTATTATTACAAGTAATGCTCTCGGGTGACTAGCCGAGTTATAGAAGTGTTATAATAGTCACACAATATTTCGGCACTCTGAATCGTTGGCGCCATCTTCCGGTGAAGTGAGGTCAGGAACATGCGAAGCTGCTGAGCTGGACCAGATTCCCGCTGCTAACCTCTGATTGGTCGGCTGTGGAACCAGTCGTAGCAGGGGTCAAATCTCGATGCGGCTTGAATCGATGCCAAGGAGGAGTTACGGCTAGATTTGATGTCCTTTTTCACATGACATATAGCGGATGGGCTTAAAATCACCGCTCGTTCGAAGAAGATATCCGAAAACAAAGCCTTCACGATAAATTGTTTGTCCAACTGATGGGTCAACACGAATCCGTTGCGGGCCTCATATTGAGCCATGCTGCCACGTGATTGGTCAGATTTGTAACCAATGGTAGCCGGGGTCCTGCCTCGTAGTAACTCATCGTTCGGTAGAAGGAAAAGTCAGAAGGCAAAAACTTACCCATAAGCTGATCATTAATGCCAGAGCAACAAATTGCTCGCTTATGTTACTACCGAACTTTCCGTTGATCTGGACGCGCCGTGTAATGCGTCTCGGTCGCGCTGTCGACGTATAGTATTGATGATTGGCGTCCAGGCTTCACTCAGCTGGTACCCGCTGTCGCGGTTGACGAGGTTAGACGCGAGACGAATTTCTACTGCTTCTGTAAGGATGCTATTCCAGAAGCTACCAGTATGAGCCAGTACTCTGGTATTTTCGAAATCAAAACCATGGCCATGTTCTAGACTGTGTTCCGCCACCGCAGACTTTTCTTTCTGCCCCAGACGAACGTGTCGTGCATGTTCTAGGCAACGTTGGTGAACACACCGCACCGTCTGGCCAATGTAGCTCTTTCCACACTCGCAACTAATGCTATATACCCCAGGTGTCCGCAAAACAAGGTCATCCTTGGGGGAGCGCAAGATGTTCTTCACCTTCGGTGGTGGCAGGAAAATGGTCTTGATTCCACTTTTTGCTAGAATCCGTCCTATCTTGGACGTTGTGGCGCCAGAGTACGGCAAGAAGGCGAGACGATCAGGTGGCTCTTTCTTGGTGTTGTTGATACTACGTGTCGGCTCTCGGAATGCCTGTCTTATCTGATAATCAGTGTACCCGTTGCGTCGAAAGGTCTGACGCAGATGACTCAATTCATCGGGTAGACTGTCCGAATCGCATATCGCTCGCGCCCTATGTACAAGCGTGCTGAGTACCGTCTTGCGCTGTGCCGGATGGTGATGGCTACGCGCGTTCAGGTATAGGTCTGTGTGCGTAGGTTTTCTGTACACAGAATGTCCCAGAGACCCGTCAGGTTTCCTTTCTATTAGAATATCTAAGAAAGGCAGCCGGCCTTCTTCTTCCACCTCCATCGTAAACTTGATGTTTTCGTTTCTGCTGTTAAGATGATGGAGAAAGGCTTCAAGGTTGTCTCTGCCGTGTTGCCAGACCACAAAGGTATCATCTACGTATCGGAAGAAAGCGGTGGGCTTCATAGGAGCGCTTGCTAGTGCCTTGTCTTCAAAGTTCTCCATGAAGAAATCAGCAATAACTGGCGATAAAGGACTGCCCATGGCCACTCCATCAACCTGTTCGTAATACTCCCCGTCATACAAGAAATACGAGGATTGGAGTGTGTGCCGGAATAACTCCAATATGGCAGGCTCAAAATGCTGTTCCAGTAGACACAGAGTGTCAGTGAGAGGGACCCTAGTGAACAGTGACACCACATCGAAACTCACTAATAAATCCTGTTGCTGCAGATGGAGTTCTTTGATAACGTCTATAAATCTTGCAGAGTTGGTCACGTGATGAGGACCTTTACCCACTAATGGTGTCAGTAGCCCAGTTAGATATCGGGCAAGCAAATATGTAGCTGATCTGATGGTACTTACTATTGGCCGCAATGGGGTACCCTCTTTATGGATCTTGGGGAGTCCATAGAGCCTTGGAGGAACAGCAGCCCGGGGTAGTAGTTGTTTAACTGTGTCTTCTGGCAGCCCTGAGTTCTTAAGAAGAGCTGTCGTTTTTCTCACCACGGCGTTGGTAGGATCCCGTGCAATCTTGCGATAGGATGTGTCTTTCAGGAGTTCTTCCACCTTTCGACGATAATCTTCCATAGTAAGCACTACAGAACCGTTACCTTTGTCTGCCGGTAAGACAATAATGCCTGTGTTTTTCCGCAATGCCCGAAGTGATCTCCTCTCGGCAGCTGTGATGTTGGGCCGTGGCGACTTTGATTTGCATAAAATACGGCAGGTTTCACGCCTCATTTCTTCTGCAGCCTCCATAGGCAAACCACGGACGGCCTGTTCAACGCCGGTAAGAATCTCTCTATACGGTATGGACTTCGGTACTGGAGCAAAATTTAGTCCTTTAGATAGCACCGATATGGTGTCAGAGTCCATTACCTCACCGCTCAGATTGATGACTGTACTCCTGTCTGGCTCTGAGAGTGGCTTGGAACATCGGGCGAGCCGAGAGAACTTGCCGCATTGACGTGCCGTTGCGCTGTATTGAACCTTGCAACTTCCAGCCACAGTACAACTGTCTATCCAGTCCCAGGCGTCACGGTGCATGTGGTTTGATAGAAACAGATGGACGGCAAAAAGTGATTTAGACACGGAGTCTAGTTCACGCCTGGTATACCGTATCCTTTCCCGCACTAGAGCCAAGCTGGCCCGCCGCAGAATTTTCTTCGCTGCGAAAGAGTCAATCGGGTGCCGAATCTCAGCAAACCGTGGGACGATGTCCTGGTCCCTGCAGCGCTGAAGAAAGGCGAGCGTGCTGAGAAGTCTGGATTTTCTCTTGCGTAACTTCTCCAGCTGCTTGACTTTACAATAAATATCCTCCCCGTAGAGGTAAAATATATAATTACGAAGTCTTTCTCGGCGTTGACAATACAAGTAATGCTCTCGGGTGACTAGCCGAGTTATAGAAGTGTTATAATAGTCACACAATATTTCGGCACTCTGAATCGTTGGCGCCATCTTCCGGTGAAGTGAGGTCAGGAACATGCGAAGCTGCTGAGCTGGACCAGATTCCCGCTGCTAACCTCTGATTGGTCGGCTGTGGAACCAGTCGTAGCAGGGGTCAAATCTCGATGCGGCTTGAATCGATGCCAAGGAGGAGTTACGGCTAGATTTGATGTCCTTTTTCACATGACATATCCTCGTATTTCTTGTATGACGGGGAGTATTACGAACAGGTTGATGGAGTGGCCATGGGCAGTCCTTTATCGCCAGTTATTGCTGATTTCTTCATGGAGAACTTTGAAGACAAGGCACTAGCAAGCGCTCCTATGAAGCCCACCGCTTTCTTCCGATACGTAGATGATACCTTTGTGGTCTGGCAACACGGCAGAGACAACCTTGAAGCCTTTCTCCATCATCTTAACAGCAGAAACGAAAACATCAAGTTTACGATGGAGGTGGAAGAAGAAGGCCGGCTGCCTTTCTTAGATATTCTAATAGAAAGGAAACCTGACGGGTCTCTGGGACATTCTGTGTACAGAAAACCTACGCACACAGACCTATACCTGAACGCGCGTAGCCATCACCATCCGGCACAGCGCAAGACGGTACTCAGCACGCTTGTACATAGGGCGCGAGCGATATGCGATTCGGACAGTCTACCCGATGAATTGAGTCATCTGCGTCAGACCTTTCGACGCAACGGGTACACTGATTATCAGATAAGACAGGCATTCCGAGAGCCGACACGTAGTATCAACAACACCAAGAAAGAGCCACCTGATCGTCTCGCCTTCTTGCCGTACTCTGGCGCCACAACGTCCAAGATAGGACGGATTCTAGCAAAAAGTGGAATCAAGACCATTTTCCTGCCACCACCGAAGGTGAAGAACATCTTGCGCTCCCCCAAGGATGACCTTGTTTTGCGGACACCTGGGGTATATAGCATTAGTTGCGAGTGTGGAAAGAGCTACATTGGCCAGACGGTGCGGTGTGTTCACCAACGTTGCCTAGAACATGCACGACACGTTCGTCTGGGGCAGAAAGAAAAGTCTGCGGTGGCGGAACACAGTCTAGAACATGGCCATGGTTTTGATTTCGAAAATACCAGAGTACTGGCTCATACTGGTAGCTTCTGGAATAGCATCCTTACAGAAGCAGTAGAAATTCGTCTCGCGTCTAACCTCGTCAACCGCGACAGCGGGTACCAGCTGAGTGAAGCCTGGACGCCAATCATCAATACTATACGTCGACAGCGCGACCGAGACGCATTACACGGCGCGTCCAGATCAACGGAAAGTTCGGTAGTAACATAAGCGAGCAATTTGTTGCTCTGGCATTAATGATCAGCTTATGGGTAAGTTTTTGCCTTCTGACTTTTCCTTCTACCGAACGATGAGTTACTACGAGGCAGGACCCCGGCTACCATTGGTTACAAATCTGACCAATCACGTGGCAGCATGGCTCAATATGAGGCCCGCAACGGATTCGTGTTGACCCATCAGTTGGACAAACAATTTATCGTGAAGGCTTTGTTTTCGGATATCTTCTTCGAACGAGCGGTGATTTTAAGCCCATCCGCTATATGTCATGTGAAAAAGGACATCAAATCTAGCCGTAACTCCTCCTTGGCATCGATTCAAGCCGCATCGAGATTTGACCCCTGCTACGACTGGTTCCACAGCCGACCAATCAGAGGTTAGCAGCGGGAATCTGGTCCAGCTCAGCAGCTTCGCATGTTCCTGACCTCACTTCACCGGAAGATGGCGCCAACGATTCAGAGTGCCGAAATATTGTGTGACTATTATAACACTTCTATAACTCGGCTAGTCACCCGAGAGCATTACTTGTATTGTCAACGCCGAGAAAGACTTCGTAATTATATAACATGTATTATTTATACACATATTTTTTCAACCAAATGTAGACAGTATTTTTCTCCTTGTTTCAAAGGATAAGTGTGCAAAGTTTCGTCGAGATCGGATGAAAACTGTGGATTTGTATGAAGAATAAACAAACAAACATACATACATTCATCTTTATATATAAAGATAGATGTCAATTTGCTCTGCACTTAAGTTAACTATTACTTTGTGTCTGCCTAAAAGTTCCTGGCACCAGTTTATTTTGTCTTCATATCTGACATGCCTTGTGGGCGTAAACCTGGCCTAAGGTGTAGATCTAAAAGAGCACGAGCAGCTAAAGTTATTAGAGCTAAAGAATCTGATGCTTGTTAGGCCAAGATGTTACTGGGGGGTTAACACTTTGACCTAAACTTTGAACAACTAAGTTCATGACCATGTGTAGCCTTATAGTATGTATAATATTTAAGAAATCGGCCGCCACACATTCGTATTAAACCCCAAATGTGAAGGGTAATTGAAATAAAGTCACTTGACACAGTTTCATTGTAACACAATACTTATATTCTTGCAAACCTTCACTCATACATTGTCGGTAGCAGACATGTCGATAAAGCATCGAACAACAGTTTCATTGAAGATTACAGGTTAAGCACAATCATACGAAAAGACAAACTCACTAAGTGCCCCTAACATTAGTGAGTACTACGGCATGTTGGAATTTCCCGAAACCACTACCACATGGAGCAATTTGCTCCGCTAACTACCACACTGTTGTGCGATCACTTTCCGGCGAAAGAATGAGACAAATCATGGTGGCTGCATGATCTTTTATAAGCTTGCCATGGCCTATGATGCCAAAGTACAAAATTGATTAACTTACAATTTTTACAAGGGTTTCCTATGATCATATTCTGTCTGTTTTAATTTAATTTTACTTTCAAAAGTACTTCTATAAGCTTAAAATTGAAATCTATCACATGACCAACTTGGCGGACTTTCTTGAACTCCAACAACAATTAGCGACAATCTATCTTTAAAAACTTAATCATCTGACAAATATAAATATTGTTCTCGGGTGACTAATCAAATTATAGGAGTGTTATAATTACACAATATTTTGGCGCTCTCAATCGTCGGCGCCGACGACTGAGAGCGCTGAAATATTGTGTAATTATAACACTCCTATAACTCGGCTAGTCACCCGAGAAAAATATTTATATTCTCAACACCGAGAAAGACTATGTAATTATGTATCTGACAAATGCTTAAACTTTTTACAGAAACCATTATATATTCATAGCCGTCTTCATTTAGATTATCTACTGATATAAATTTCTCGACTGTAATCCTTTTAGTTAAAAGGATAATTATTTTCTCTTAATTAAAACTGATAATTAAATTTTGCCAAATTAGTTAATTTTACTATCAAAATATCCAGAATAGTGCTGACTATAGCTGGTGATAAAAGATCAGCTGTAGCTTTACTCAATATAAAGATAATTCAAATCTTAGATTTTTACTTTTCTAATAATGTGTCTCAAAATGTGAACAAACCAAAATATCTTTTATTATACATTTTTCCAGATACAATGAATACACTTTAAAATCATTTTTATGATGAATTCTCACTGGGGGAATGAATACAGGGAAATTCCTTCAAGTTGACAATTACTCTTCACGAAATTTCTAAGTTCAGCAAGCAATTTCAAAATCGATCTTTAGAAATTTTACTACTGGGGATGGCTGGTGGGAGTGCTTTTGGTGAACATGCTTCATGTTGAAGAAAAGATCGAACTAAAATAAAGCTGCCCTCAGCTTAACCCTCCCTTCGACTATATCCTCTCACCTTCATTTGTTTTTCGGTTTTGCTAATTGATTCTCTTCATGAGACAGGTTCGACGTTAGAATGATATAGTGATGGCTTTCCTGTCATATGATGCTGACTCGGTGTTGTTTGGTACAAATCTTACATTACTAACAGCTTCTTATAAGCACTTTTGGCAATTAAATTCTAAGTCAATGCATACAAAGTCGCAGGTAACAGCTAGTAAGATATAAAAATGGATGTTGGTGTATATTTATCCAAGATTAATAGACTTTTACACCATTTGACAGATCACCATGAAAGTTGACACATAAATATATTTTTTCATGGAGTAGGTTTCTGACCAAAAAAAATCCACAACAGCCACAACCCCTTTATATCCCTTGATTTTAATACAACCCCATATTTTTTATCTGATTTCGATGGATCTTTGCACATTTACTCTTTAAAACAGAGAGATACTGTCAATATTTGGTTTGAAAAGTCCCAATCCTTTTCCCCCTACCCTTCTTGATTTCCAGTGTTCTTTATAGAAACCCACAGTTTTTCTCACATTCTGATGGAACAGTGTACACATATACTGTAAAACAGTTTACAAAACCTAACCCCTTACTACCTTTACTCCATTTAAATTTTCCAAATTTCCTTCTTGCAAAACTACAGTTTTTATCTGATTTCATTGGAACTTTGCACACACATACTTTAAAATAAACATAAAAATACTGTCCACAGTAGTTTTACAAAAACCAAACTACTTTCCCCCTTTATACCCCCTTAATTTTTACCAGTGTTCTTTATACATACCCACAATTTTTACCTGATATCGAGGAACCTAGGGCACATATACTTTATATGAAACAGAAAAATACTTTCTACATTTGGTTTACAAAGGCCCAACCACTTTCTCCATTTATACCCACTCGTTTTAATTTTTAATGTTCTTTCTTTCTCCATTTATACCCACTGCTTTTAATTTTTAATGTTCATTATAGTTTTATAACCTGTCAAAATCGACTCAGCTGTTTTTAAGTTATGCCAGAATATTCATAAAATTAATGTGTTCTAATGCTTACACATGCAGTTAGATTTTAACTTACTTGGAGACTATCAGACATGTTAAGAACGAATTTCGATCTGCTTCATATATCTTGAAGGGTACACAGCATATATGACTGTGGTGTAGTGTTTCTCAAAATGTGCCATAGTTTTCGAGATATTCACTTGCGGAAAAAAAAAACCTAAATATCGTCTATATACTAAATTATTGCCCCATATTTTATAATGGCAGCATGGTCTATGTAACAGGGTTTTAGTTTCACAATTTTCTGATCCAAGTTCAAATCCCCACAGAATCAAATATATTTATTTATTTATATCTTCAGAAATTGTCAAGCTTGACTTTTATATTTTGTTTAAATTTCATTTACACAATTTTATGGCCCGAAATAAAATTTAAAACAAATCACATTGCTCATAACAGATACACCATATGTAATTTCGGCCAGTGAACGAGGATGAGTCAAATGAAAACCTTAATTTGTAATAAAAAAATCGAAATTTTGCGCTATTATCCTGTAAGTTGGTAAGCGTGCTACAAGCAGCGTGCAGAATGGCCTATAGGTTGCAGCATAGTGCAGATGCACAAATATCGTCGCAGTATCAGTAAATAGATGGCTGCCCCACTTGATACTTGCACCAGGGAAGAACAGCGTTCTGTTATTAATTTTTTGAGTAGTGAAGGTGTGAAACCTATTGAAATTCATCGAAGAATGAAGGTTCAGTACGGTTATGCATGTTTGTCACAGCAGCAAGTCTATGAATGGAGTATGAAGTTTGCAAATGGTGTGACTTCAGTGAAAGATGCTCCTCGTCCAGGTCAGGCACAACAAGTTGTGACTCCACAGAACATTGCAGCAGTTGAAGCTATAGTGATGGAAAACCGCCGAGTGACACTGAATGACATTGCAGCATGTTTAAAGATTAGTCATGGCTCAGCACACCACATTGTGCATGATGTGCTCCAGTTTCACAAAGTGTCTGCAAGATGGGTGCCACAGCAGCTGACTCCTAAAATGAGAGAACGACGTGTTGATGCTTCTGAAGGACTTCTTCGGCGCTTTGAACGAGAAGGTGATGGCTTCCTTGCAAGAAACGTTGCTGGGGACGAAACCTGGGTTCACTTCCACCAACCGGAAACGAAGAGAGCAAGCAAGGAATGGCGCCATTCCTCATCACCAAAACCAAAGAAGTTTCGAACAGAACCATCAGCAGGGAAGGATATGCTGACTCTCTTTTGGGACAAAAAGGCGTCATTTTGGAGCATTATATGCCTAGTGGGACCACTGTCTTCAGCCTGCAATCAAATCAAAGCGACGTGGATTGCTGTCATCAGGTGTCCTTCTGCAAAATGACAATGCAAGGCCCCACATTGCCCGTACGACGGTTGCAACAATCACAGACCTGCATTTTGAGTATCTTCCTCATCCACCATACTCACCAGACCTTGCCCCAAGTGATTTCCATATGTTTGGACCACTCAAAGAAGCAATGGGAGAAAAGAAGTAGTTCTGTTCTGATGAAGAGGTACGCCATGCGGTGCATGAGTGGTTGCACGGACTACCAAAAGAATTTTTTTCTAAAGGAATTTATGCACTTTGTAAGCGCTGGAGGACTTGCATTGAGCGTGGGGGAGATTATGTTGAAAAGTGATACAGCTTTGTACCACTTCTGCACAATAAATAATATTTAAAAAAATATTTAAGGTTTTCATTTGACTCATCCTCTTATCAATAATGGCTCCGTAATATGACTCGCCATACCCAATGAAAATAAGTCAAGAAGCAAATCTGCTAGTAAACTGGAATTTGACACAAGAACTTTGCAATGTTTACAAGTAATGGTCACTTGTTCTTCCATTTCCTTGTTGAGCTCCATTTTTTGGTCATGGATAGGCCTACTATTTCATTTTCAACCATTTACACACAACCATTCTTGGAACAAATCGAGCTTAGAAGAAAGAAAGAAAAAACCATCTTATGAATGCTATGTATTTCATTTAAAATACCTCTTGGTGATATATAAGTAAAGAAATGATGAAGATTAAATAAATAAAATCGTAGTAACTATTTCAGTTGAAAACGCACCCAAACAAAAAGTGTAAAACTGATGTGAATGGAGACTTTCCTGACGTATGATTGCAGTGAAGTTTTCAAGGGTGTGCGGCCGATTTATGTTGTGAAAAGACAATCTGTTGGTACAAAAATAAGATTTTCAAGAAAAAAATGACACTGAATTGTAGGTAATATGATTTATTTTAAATATTATTTCACACAATAAAAGTATGTAAATGAAGTTTAAACAGAATAAAAAAGTCAATCTTGATAAATTCTGAAGATAAAAGTAAATAAAAAATATTTGATTCTGCGAGGATTTGAACTCGAGTCAGACAATTATGAAATTAACACCCTATCGCATAGACCACGCTTCCATTAAAAAATATGGGGCAATAATTTATTATATAGACGATCTTTAGATTTTTTATTTTACATGTGAATATCACAAAATCTGTGGCGCATTTTGAGAAATGACTATACCACAGACATATATGCTGTGTACCCTTCAACATCTATGAAGAAGATCGAAATCCATTCTTAACGTATCTGATGGTCCTCAAGCTTTCCAGTTATGAAAATCTGTATTTTCTACTTGATTTCAGAACAAACAAATAAATTCCAGTTACAAATTTATTTGTGTGGTATGTACTAATGCATGCTGTATAAACAGTAACTCCAATTTAAACTCGGATATACTTGGTTGGGGAAGTTACTTCTTCGTTCTTACGTAGTACATTATCGAATCTGACCCTTCGATGCCTGTTCGTTAAATAATATTCCAACCATGCCTAACCCTTACCAGTGACATTATCTGTACTTAAAAAAAAAATTAAAGCAGTTCCCTGCTAATAGTTTCAAAAGCTCACCTAAAATTTAAGAACACTGCTATTACACACTCTTCCTTGTCAAACACCTCCAACAACTTTTCAATAACTAATTTGATTGCTATTTCTGAACTGTGCTGTTATTTGAATGCTTATTGGTATTCGGGTAGAAGAGCTTTCTTTTTAATACAACTCATTAAAGTTCATTCCTTCAAATTATTTAATGGTTTATGTTCTACACATTTACAGCTTCTCTTTACTTCAGGAAAAGGTACAATAATAGATGTTATTAATTACTTTGACAACAGTCTTTGTTTTAATGATTCTTTAATGATATTAGGAATTATACTTCACACCATAGGCCAAATCCCTCTTTTTTTCTTTTTTTTTTTCTTTTTTTGTCTGTTTATTCCATTAGATCCTATGATGAAACAAAATCTTCATGGGTTATCTGCCGGATAATATCTTTATTAAACATAATTTCTTTAGTATACAACGTTTCTGCAGCAACCTCCACTGCCTTCATCAGGGAAACCATCATAACGAAGCTAAAAATGTGAATGCGCGAGCGAGTCCTGGCTTCTATAATTAGCCCGCTGCCGCAGAGACTTCCCGCCACTCTCCCATCTTGTGAAAGGGTCTAGCACCACCACGCTCAAAGTTGCTTAACAGGCAACTTAAGTGGCTTGCATCTCGTGGCTCCATGGCAGCATCCTGGGTGGTCACCCATCCAAGTGCTAACCACGCTCAACATTGCTTAACCAACAGCATTACCATAGGCTAAAGGGGGATCTGGAGCCGACCAATCATGATTACTTTTCTCCTGGTTAGCTCAATATGAGTCTGGCCCGCAAAGGATCAGCACTCCCATTGGTTGCTGCGTCCAGACGGCATCTCCCCGGACGGCTGAGTCTAACACGTTGCTGCTTCAGCTCTTGGATGGTCGGCTCCCAAGCTTCGCTCAGGAAGAAAACACAATCTCTGTTGATGCTGTTGTCACTTATTTGAATCTCCAGCACTTCTCTGATCACTGTGTCCCAGAAATAAGATATCCTAGCCAAAACTTCAGTATTGTCAAAGTTGATGTTGTGAAAAATTTTTATAGCCTGTTCTGCTAACGCGGAATTTTCCAATTGTAGTAACTGCAGATATCGTTGGTTTTCTGTCTGAAAACCTGTCGTAGGTGCCTTAGTTCTTCTTGCGGGCTGTCACTGTCACTGGCTCGCGCACAATGGACCAGTGTTGTCAAAACAGTTTTTCGCTGTGCTGGGTGATGAAAACTGGTAGTCCCTAAATACAGGTCTGTAGGTGTAGGTTTCCTGTGAACGCTATGCGCAAAAGTACCATCTGACTTGCGTTTAATTAATATGTCGGAATGGCAGAATGCCGTCTCTCTCACCCTCCATGGTAAAACATATGTTAGGATGGATTGAATTTCATTTATACGCTGGATAAAACTGAATTCTCATATTAGATCCTATGATGTTTCTTAGTTTCCAAACTATAATTCCATTTTTTTTTATGTAACTTCATGAAATTTGCTTAGGTGACTATCAATTGTGTATATTTTATACCAACTCCTAAATGTTTTCAGTCTAATAATCATTAATGTGATAAATAAATAAAATAAATAAATAATCATTATCTTCCTGGATATCTAACCTAAATCTATAAATGAAGTATCATTTTAAAGATTAAAATCTCCACTTTGTTGAAATCATATACCGGGTCCAGCAATAAAACCTCCCACATTTGACGTAGCCGGCGTACAGGTTGTAGGTAGGATACTTATGTGAAGTGTGTTTTGTTTGAAAGTGGTGTACGTACCATTTTCAGTGGCTTGGTGAGCATCATGCGTTTGTTGTGGAGGAATTTGTTCATAATGGTGGTTCTGTGATTAGTACTCAGCGAGCGTTTTGGAGGCGATTCGAACTTGGCCAACATGATTGTGTCCCGGATAGAAAAACTATTAAACTGTGGGTGTCAAACTTTAGAAAGACAGGTTCAGCATTGAAAAGAAAAACCTCGGACTGCAACAATGCCGTAAAATGTGGCGCGTGTGAGAGTGTCTGTGCAACAATCACCAAGGCATTCAGCACTTAAACTTGCAGCTGCCCTGGGATTATCTGATAGGAATGTAAAAATAATTCTTTATAGGGGACTTGATATGTACCCCTTCAAAATGATGGTTACCCAGGAATTAAGTGAAAGAGATTTTGAAACTCGCAGAGCTGGATGTGAGAAAATTCTTCCAAAAAATTCCACCTGGTGCTTTGTTTATTTCTTTGGATGAGGTCCCTTTCCACTCATCAAGAACTGTAAACAAACAGAATTTCTGCAACTGAGCTGCAGAAAACCCTCGTGAAATTCATCAGCTTCCACTACACAGCCCTCATGTTACTGTTGCTGAATGTTTTGTCTGAGGACCGTATTTTTTCGAAGAAGGTGGCTACACAGTAACGATTAATTCAAAGCATTATAGTCACATGCTAGAGACCTTTTTACAACCTAGGCTTAACCAGTTTATTGCAGATCATGAAGATCAAGAAGTGTGGATCCAGCAAGACGGAGCAACATCCCACACCTCTCGGCATTCTGTGGAAATATTGCGCGAGGTGGTTCCTGGGCATCTGGTCTCTTTGTGAGAAGACATCGCGTGCCCCTCGAGGTGGCCTGATTTATCGCCTTGTGATTTTCTCCTTTGCGGATACTTAAAGGCTCTAGTGTACAAACATTGTCCCACAATATATTATCTTGGTTCTCCAGGTAGAGCCACGTCGATATATTTAAACCTAACGTTTCTGCAATCATGCTGTGGCCTTGTTCAGAGGACTGCTTTGTCAGATGCCGCTATCGCCTTATATAGTAGCAGGAAGCTAGCGCTCGTGAGTTCTATTCGTCCGCGGTGACGTCACCGTGCCCAGTGTAGGTGGTAGGATGGGGCCGTTCGTCTTGGGTTTTCCTGAGCAGGTATGACCAAATATGGTCAAGTTGCAAACCATTGTCAGCATTTATGTTGTTTGGCCGTTGTTGTATTTCTAACACTGCTCTTACACGCCTAGGCCACCATCTGCTCTCAGTGGCTATAATGCTAGTCTTATCAAATTAAATTGAGGGGCCACTATCGCCTGAGTGTAGAACTACAGCAGACTTGCTTGCGTCGTTATTTTTCAAATGCCTAATGTGCTCATTGAGCCTCTCCTTAACAGTGAGTCCAGTTTCCCCAATGTATACTTTGCCACAACTACAAGGAATATACCTCTGGTGTTTGCAAATGGTCTCTCTTGTCTTTAACACTGGTCAGGATTCTGGACAATTTCCTAGGTGTCTTGTATATGGGACAGATGTTCTTCTTTTTTAGCAGCCGACCAATCTTATTCATCACTCCACTGATGTATGGCAGGACGGCCACTGCCTTGTCAGGTGGTTTGTTGTTCTCCACCGATGTGCTGCAGTGCGAGACAAAGTGGAGCGATCTAGGCATGCCAAGACTTTATTTCAAGCAGCTACACTATATCCAGTGGCTAGAAATGTCTCCTTTAAATTTCTCTTTTCAGCGGCCATACTTGCTTTGTCACACACCACGGATGCGCGGAGAGTTAATGTTTTTAAAATTCCACTTATGATCGCTGGATGATGGTGAGAGTCAGCATAGATGTAACGATTAGTATGCTTTGGTTTTCGATATACTCGGTGGCCCAAGGAGCCGTCATCATTTCTTGTAACTAATACATCCAGGAACGGGAGGAGCTGGTTGTCAATTTCAATCTCCATAGTAAACTTGATCTTATCATGGGCTCTGTTTAAATGATCAAAGAAGACATGAAGTGACTCTATTCCATGGGGCCAGGTGACAAAGGTGTCATCCACAATTCTCAGCCATAGCGACGGTTTCAACGAGGCGTTCTGGATAACTTTAGCTTCGAAAGCTTCTATAAATAAGTCGGCAACTTCTGGGGACAGTGGGCTTCCTATGGCGGCTCCTTCCTTCTGTTGGTAGAAGTGGTTCTTGTACTGAAAGAAGGTCGTTGTTGAGTGATTCTAATCGCTCTCCCCATCCTACAGCCTACACTGATCACGGTGACGTCACCGCAGACGAATAGCACTTGCGTGCGCTAGTTTCCTGCTACTATATAAGGCGATAGCGGCATCTGACAAAGCAGTCCTCTGAAGAAGGCCACACGATGGCAGAAACGTTAGGTTTAAATATATCGACGTGGCTCCACCCGGAGAACCAAGATAATACATACAGTGACCGCGGAAGATTTTGTTATCAGTTGTCCCACAACACTGCAAGAACTTAAAGAGACCATTACCCAAGAAGTGGCAACCATTTCAAGAGAAATGACATAAAGATGTATGGAGAACTTTTGGTATAGACTTCATCAATATGTCAACAATCTAGGATATCATTTAGCAGATATAAATTTTAAAACCAAATAATTAAAAATGGAAAAGTATATATTTATCTCTAAATGAGAAAGTTTGAATGTGTGTTTGGATTACTTGTGGAAACAATCACGTGTTAATAACTCAACACATTTAAATGAAATTTGGTGTGTTAGTCAGCTAATTTTGTGCGAAGAGACATAGGATAGATTTTATCCAACAAAAATGCATAGTTCTTTTAGAAATTGCCTTTAGTATCAATTCGCGAACAACAAAGAGTTTCCTACTGCGTAGACAGCCGTCCCACATGTACTCTTTGCTTTTTACTTAAATCGCAAACACTACTTTTCAGAAATTTGCAAACACCTTATTACATATGAAAATATGTGTTTAATTTAAAAACCATAAAACCGAGTTTGGAAGCAGGAAATATAAATCTGTCCTTAACCTTAAATTTAAAAAAATAAGTTAGGTACTGTTGTTAAGAACGCAAAGAGATGTTTGCATTTGCGTACATAAAATGGTATGACATCTCAAATATTACACCATAATTTCCTTCGTAATAGATGCATCATAATAAAGGTGAAAATTGTTTTTGCCAAAATTTAAAACTTAATTAACCCTTTTTATTTTTTATTCGAAATATTTGTACAAATCTAGGGACTATGATTCACAAAAGAGTGGTTTTTACTTACTATTCAATATCCTGCAAATATCTATCGAAGCCTTCACTTAAAACGAATGTATTCAAACTTATTGTTTCATGAAGCAACAGCCTACGATTACAACACTACAAGTCGTTTACAACACAATACACCTCATTTACACGGATCTTATGAAAGCTGCTTATTGATTACTAATAATAACAAAATCCCTTCTGCCTTAAACTGTAACAAAAACATTCTGGTCCCAGCAGCATTTCAACCAAACCACTACTTCTGCTAATATTGTTGCAACAAAATCAAATGATACAAAGACATTAAATGCACTGGAACTACATTTCGAGTAGTAACAGAATTTTCTATATCAAGATTCCTAATTAGTGTAGCAATAATTTTTTTTTGCTGTCGTCAGTCTTTCGACTGGTTTGATGCAATCCTTCATCCTTTCCTATCCTGTGCTAACCTCTTCATTTCTACATACCCCTTACAGCCCACGTCCTCAATTATCTGTTTCATATATTCTCATCTCTGTCTTCCTCTAAAGTTCTTACCTTCGACTGTTCCACTAACAAATTAACCAATCCTGCATGCCTCAAAATACCCTCTTCAGTCCAGAGCTCATAATAAAAGTTGCAGAGAACTACTATTGTGTTATTTCCTTTGTGTTAATGCTAGTTAACCATCAAAATTTTATTTGAAAAAATTATTTTTTTATAGATAGTATAGATATGATACCTCGGGAGACAAGCAGGAAAATTTTACACACAACTTTACTGCTTCACTTTATTTCATGGAAAAAATATATGTCTTTTCCTTTATTTCGACGAGCCATGTTGTACAGCTGCAGGATCCCAAGTTTCCAATTAGGGCTGCCAAAAGCAGAAGATCGAACATATGAGGTATGAGAAGCGCGATGTATATTGTAGATGATACGATAGGTCAGAAAAGGTTCAGCTGTGCAGTGGCCCAAGAAACAAATAATTCCTGTAGGTATCATATATGTTACCTCGGGACTACCAGCCTGTCTCTCCTTTCCGTAAGCTTATTCCACAAACTTCTTTTCTCACCCATCATTTCCAAAACTCATTCATTTTTTACTTTGTCTGTCCACTTAATTTTCAGAATTCTTCTGTAGCACCACATTTCAAATGCTTCAATTTTCTTTCTTTCCGGTATTCCTAAAGCCCATGTTTCACTACCATAATGTGCTGTGCTGCACACAAAGAGTTTTAAAAAGTTCTTTCTAATTCCTAGATCAATATTTGAAACTAAAAGATTTCTCTTTTTCGTGGAGGCTCTTTTTGCTAGTGCTATTCTGCTTTTAACATCATTTATGCTTCGGCCATTGGTTGTAATTTTACTTCCCAAGTAACAGAATTCACTTACTTCTCCTATTGCATCCGATCCTATTTTTATATTTAATCTACTTGTCTTGGTATCATTTCCGCTACATTGCATCACCTTTGTCTTGCTTGATTTATATTCTGTCCAAATTCTTCCTTCAGTATTTTATTCATTCCATTCAGTAACTTCTCAATATCCTCAGCCCTCTCTGCTAACAAGACAATCATCATCATTATCGTTGAGGACCATCTCCAGATTCCCGGGTGTGGTTTACGAGCCTTGTTTATTATAGACGATTGTTTTTAACAAGACAATGTCTCCCTGAAAACGTATGCCACATGGGAATTTTTCTTTGACTTTCTTCATTGATTCTTCTACATACAAGTTGAATATTAATGGGGATGGACTAGAACCTTGTCTCACACCCTTTTTTATTGATGTGTTGTAAGGAACAAAGATGGATACCCGGGGGTGGATATCAGCTTTACGTTCCTTAACTATAGTTCACTTACTTATCACTGGAGAATACTTGAAGTTCTTAAAATAGTTTGTTGACCGTGAATTGCCTAAGGAAAATGCTAACTGGTTTTCAAGATGGTCGCCACCTGTTCGTTATTCCCCAAACAGGAAGGGTATACTATTAAATGAAAGTCAGGTTGAAGTTTCACTATTCACATATATTCAAAATTGTCACTGTATTACAGCTGTTCAGTTAGCAAGGCATCGGAATATCATCACACGAAAATTGCAAGTTGCGAAGCATAACTCGAACCGATAATTCCCCCGGTAAAATTCAAAGTTCAAATTCCCAACATTTTACTATGTAACTGAAAATCACAATATGGCGTCTATCCGCCATCAAGCCTGCCAAGTTGCAGATTCGTTTCATGCCTAAGTCACCCGAGGCTCGCTCGCCTCAATCTAACCAGCATACATCCTGCTTCTCTCACTATCCAAGCCAGAGTGAAGCGTCATGGCGCCGCAATTCCCTATATCAGACTAAGACTAAAGTGGTCAAAAAAGACATAGAAATATTTGATTTATCTCCCGATGTTTACCAGAAATTCGTGGAGTGTAGATCACGCAAAAATACGTGTTTACTGTCTCTTGGTAATAACGATTTAAGTGCTCCAGAACGGAGTTATGGATTTATTTAGTTGGGGTGTGTTGCTACACTGGATTACGTAGTCATTTCAAAAATCTGTGTACAAAAAACGGTTTTTCAAAAATTTTAGATTTCGTGCTTTAAGTTATTTTAGAAGTGCTCTCCCGTCTCTGCTGAGCTCAACCGTGCAAAAATCTTCCAAATCGGTTAATTCTAACGGGAGTTATGGAATTCCTAAGTTTCCCAGTTTTTCCATTGTGAAGCCAAATATTCTGCTTTTTCCTGAAAGTCGGTTGTGTCTTGAGACTAAATTTAAATTGAACCTTTATTTATTTTAAGCACTTTAGAGAAGTTTTTAGTCCGCTAAACCTGTTAGTTTCTGAGTTATTAATTTCTAAAGTTTCGGTTTTTACGTCGCCATTACCGGTTAACTGTTATTTACTGATATTTCAATTTATTGGTTGATTGTTACCGGAAACTTACAAAATATTAACTGGCTATTTATTTTTACTTGGTTATATTTACTTTTAAAGCTTTGAAGTTGTTTAGATGTGGTGGAATTAAATGTTGACTAGCTCCCATGTGGAGATGCATTTACATTCCATATTTAGTACTTTAAATCGGTCTGGAGCTGCGAGTTATTAGTGCATTTAATATAAACTGGTGAAATTCTAATTATGAAAGTGCTTTATAGTGTTTAATTTAGTGGAGTATTAGTGCTATGGTAGTGTTTACAAACTTGCATTTTCTGCTTCATGGATTATTACTGATTACGCTCATTTAGGTGAGTTTATTGCTTATAATTTTCCTGAAACTTCTTATTTATGGTTACTATGTATTACTTATTCACTTTATTGTACTACAAGTGTTGTTTATCTCGATTTCAAGTGTGGTATCGTGTACTGAAGTTAACCTCAAACTTGGCCGGATCTAAACGAAATATTAAAAATAGAACGAGGGATACCTTACAGCGTGTCTCTTGTGATTCTCTACTTTTATTATAGCCATTTGATTCTTATATTGTTTATAGAGTATTCTTCTATCTCGATACTTTAGACCTGACTTCTTTAAAATTTTGAACACCTTGTCCCACCTAACATCATCAAAAGCTTTTTCTAAATCAACAAATGGAATAAAAGTATCTTTGTTTTTCTTGATCCGCCCTTCAAGTATTAACCTTAAAGACAGAATTGCTTCCCTTGTACCGCAATTTTTCCTAAACCCAAACTGATCTTCACCTACTATTTCTTCTACTACCCTTTCCATCCTTCTGTATATTTTTCTGGTCAGTAATTTTGAAGCATGTGTTGGTAGACTAATGGTGCGATAATTCTCACATTTGTCGGTTTGTGATTTCTTTGGAAGTGTAAAGATGATATTTTTATTAAAATCAGTTGGAATTTCTCCTCTTTCATAACTTTTTGATATCAGGTTGAGTAATCTTTCAATTCCTTCTTCACCTAGGTATTTAAGAAGTTCTGCAGGGATCTCATCAATTCCAACTGCCTTATTTGCTTCCAAGTCATTCAGAGCTTTATTAAATTCTGTCCTCAAAACAGGATCTCCTAAGTCATCAATGTCGATATCACCTTCCTTTTCCATTACACTATTGTTCAAGTCATCCTCAACATACAGTTTCTCAATGTATTCTTTCCATCCATTATCTCTGTCTTCTGAGCTTAAAAGAGGTTTCCCATCGGCAGCTGTAATGTTCATACCCCTTTTCTTCATTTCTCAAAAATTCTGTTTGATCTTTCTATATGCAACATCTACTTTTCCTACCACCATTTCCTTTTCTATTTCTTCACACTTTTCTTGTAGCCATTTTCTTTTGCCATTTTGCATTTCCTATTTATTTGATTTCTAAATTGCCTGTACTGCTCTCTTCCTGCTTCATCTGAGCATTTTTGTACCTTTTCCTCTGATCCACCAGCTCCAAAATTTCTCCTGTGATCCAAGGTTTTCGGGCAGCTTGTTCCCTAAAGCTTAATGTTTCTTTACCAGCTTTCATTATTTTGGTCTATAATGCATTCCATTCGTCCTCAGTTGAGCTCCTATCAGAGTTACTTCTTAGACCCAAGTCTACCATTTCTGCAAATTTTTCTCTCGTGTTAGATTGTTTCAGTTTATTCACTTCTAGTCTGTTCTACTTATACTGCTTCCTTATTTGCTTAAATTTCAGCCTGCACTTCATGATTATGAAATTGTATATTCTTCTTGCATGGTTCTTAAACAGTGTGTTTGCCACTACTAGCTTATATCTTTCACAAAATTCTAGCAACCTGCTTCCTCGCTCATTTCTTTCTCCTAGACCAAAACTTCCTACAGTATTCCCCTCTTTTCCTTCTCCCACTATTGCATTCCAATCATCCATGATTATTAGATTTTCCTCCCCCTTCATATTTTGGATTAATTCTTCAATTTCAGCGTATATTTTTTCTATTTCTTCGTCATCTTCCTGTGATGTTGGCATATACACTTGTACTAATGTGGTTGGAATGTTCTTAGTTTCTAACCTCATCAAAACAATCCTATCACTAAACTGTTCATAATAAGTCATCCGTTTCCCTACTTTCTTGTTCATTACAAATCCTACACCAGTGACTCCATTTACAGCTTGTGTGCTAATTATCCTGTGTTCCCCAGACCAGAAAACCTGTGCATCCTTCCATTTAATCTCACTAATCCCAACACCATCTAACTTAAGTTGTTCCATCTCCCTTTTTAATTTTTCTAACCTACCTGCTCTATTCAGACTTCTAATATTCCACGCTCCGACTCGTAGAATGTTTCTATCCATTCTGATGACTCCTTCCTGAGCTGTCCCCACCCGGAGATCAGATTGGGGGACTATTTTACCTCCGGAATATTTTACCCAAGAAGAAGCAGACGAACCGTGATTAACCAGACCACCTAAGCCCATTATGACCGCAGCTGAACGAGCCGGCTTACGTGTTTTGCGGGAAGACACCGAAATCGTGGTTTTACCAGCTGACAAGGGAAATTCGACCGTAATTCTGACCAACACTGACTACCACCAGAAGATGTGTGAAGTTTTAGATGATGAGGCATATCGTGTGCTTCCGCGCGACTCCACTGCACGGACAGTCAGAAAAACCAATATTTTAATAAAAGAAGCTGGATTGGCGGAAGAAACAGTGAAGAATTTAACAGTCCGACCCCCAAGACCACCAAGATTGTATGGCATACCAAAAATACACAAAGAGCATGTTCTGATGCGGCCGATAGTAAGTGCCATAGATTCGCCGACGTACAAGTTGGCCAAATACCTCACACGTCAGTTAAGTCCGTTTGTGGGTCAATGTGCACACCACGTTAAGAACTCTGCTGCGTTTGTGGAAGTGGTTAAAACAATGAGACTAGAGCGTGACGATATCATGGTCAGTTTGGATGTCACATCGTTATTTACGCGGGTGCCGTTAAGGGAAACAATCGAACTACTTAGTGAACATTTTGACCAAAAACTCGTGGAATTATTCAGACACACGCTCACGTCGACATATTTCGTGTACCAAGAAAAATATTACGAACAAACAGACGGCGTGGCCATGGGGTTCCTCTTATCCCCAGCGATTGCCGATTTTTACATGGAACATTTTGAGCATGTAGCTCTTGACGCGGCCCCTTTAAAGCCCAAATGTTTTTATAGATTTGTTGACGACACATTCCTCGTGTGGCCTTATGGGATACCAGCCCTATATGAATTTGTGAACTATCTCAACGGCGTTCACCCCAATATCAAGTTCACGATGGAAATCGAAAAAGATGGCGCACTTCCTTTTCTGGATGTATTGGTACGTCGAAAGCCGAACGGAAGGTTGGGGCACAGTGTGTATAGAAAACTCGCACACACTGATCGTTATCTAAACGCCCTTAGTTTTCATCACCCATCTCAGAAGCGCGGCGTACTGAATACGTTGGTCCACAGGGCAAAGGCCGTATCCGACAATCAGCATCTACAAGAAGAGCTGCGACACTTAGAACTCGTGTTTAGGGCCAATGGTTATAGTTCCAAAGAAATTCGACATGCGATTATCGGAAGAAGAAACAAAAACAAAACGGATGACAGGGAACGAGAAACTCCACATGCCTTTTTGCCCTTCTGCGGAGCGGTGACATCGAAAATAGCCAGGCTGCTCAACAAGCAAAGCATCCGCTCCATCTTTCGGCCCCCGCCTAAGATCCGTCAGTTATTACGAACCCCGAAAGATTGTATAAATCTCCGGGCCCCTGGAGTGTATAAAATTCCTTGTGCGTGTGGCTCTTCCTATATAGGACAGACTTTGAGAACGATCGATGAAAGGCGCAAAGAGCATATAAGATACTTTAAGTTGGGGCAGAAAGAAAAATCGGCTATAGTAGAGCACGCCCTTGAAAACTGTCATGAGCCCTGCTTTGACAAGACGACACGCCTCTGCCATGCTAATAATTTTTGGGATAGTGTCGTGAAAGAGGCGATTGAAATCAGAGTTAATAACAATGTGATAAATCGGGATCAAGGACTTAGCATAAGTCAAACATGGAGGCCAGTTATTAGACAATTACGAAACACACGGGAGCGGACCATATTTGGGCATAACAACAACCGGAACATGACATCACCAAGCAGACCCGCCCTCCACGCGAGTTCCCCTCCTCTCCCATCCGGTAGCCCTATATAGAGACTACCGCTAGGCAGTTTTAGTTAGTTAAGCAGGGCTTGACAATGGGAGCAGTGCCGGCTCTCGAAACGTCGCCAGTCGACTTTTATTTGACCCGGCTAGAATCCCAAGAGTGTTTTCTATTGTGTAGTTGTTTGTCAGCGTAAGTGTTCCCTCTCATCGCATCCGTCCACTTTGGCATGTGGGGGGTTATTTCCCTTTCTTTTCTTATTTAAACACTAGCATTTGCCCGCTGCTTCACGCGCGCGTGCCTTGGCAGGTGTAGAAATTATTTACCGATTTTATTCTCTTATCAGACATTAACGTGGAAAGGCATGAACTGTTAATGTATTCTGAATAGTTTCGTTTGTTTCGGTTAATACGTTAGGTTCGGTTTTCATACTGATGTCAGAGAGTTGTTTTATTCATATTTTAACGTGATGCAATTGATTCAATAGTAGAAAAGGTTCCTGAAAAATTAACAGTAGTAACTTGTGGTTGTAATTATTGTGCGAAGTAGAAACATTTATTGTTTAGAAAGGCTTTCACGGTTCAAACGACATTCTTTCTTCTGTGCGCTTTCAGAAGCTATGGATTTAGCGTATAGAACCCGGTTATAAGGTCAATCGCTTTTCTCGGTGCAGGTTACTTTCATTTGCTCTAGCTATTTCATCTCGTTCTCTTTGACGTTGCAGACGATGTTGTCGGTCTATTTCACTCTCATTTAGCCGATTTCGGCGAAATCTTTTAGCTGCAGAAGTTGACCCCGACAGATTAGATCTCTTTTGCAAGGGCATATCATAAACTTTTATACTTACCCAACTCACAGCACTAACAATTAAAACGTTTTCACAGCTGCAATTATCACTATGCGTGAACTTTGGCTGCGAGTATATAGATGAGCATAAACTTAGTTACAATATAGAATATCTGTGGTAGTCATAAATAATATTATTTCTGAAAGCAATATTTAACTCAGCTAAAACATAATATTTTTAAATGCTGATATGGAGGATTCCACGTTAACCGTGGTAACGAAAATTTAAATGGATATATAACAGTTGTAACGTTAAGAAAGCTGATATTATAATCATTATGTGTAATTTTTTGGCGATTTTATGTGTAAACTTTGCCTGGGATTATATAGCTAGGTATAAGCTTTGTTAAGGATGTATCTGTGGATATAATGAAAAATATTGTTTCCATGATACTTAACTAAAAAAAAGTTTATTTTTAAATGTGGATACCGAGGATTGCAACATAACCGCGGTGCCATAAATTTATGTAAATATAGCAGTAATCTACGACTTAGTCCTCTTGGAAGTGTGCTGAAATATAAAAATTCGTTACCAATAATCACAGCCTTTCAATTTTTCAGATTTATTTATTTTTTGTTGTTTTTTATTTTTTGTTGTTTTTTATTTTTTGTTCTTTGGATATTGGTTTTATTTTATGTTGATACACCATCAATTATTCCTGCTTTAAAATAGAAATTTACGTGAATTGGAGCTACTCTTGATTTCAAATCGTCGTATCATTACTGTCATTCTTTCAGTCAGATATAATTAATCCAAAAATGTCGAGATGTGATCATGGTACACTTTATGTAGTAACGTGCATGTAACTGAAACAATTATTTCTGAGTGGCAACATTATCGCAAGTTGTGAATCGCTTGAAATGCAACCTGACAGCTGATATGATGCTTTGTTATAGGCCTAAGAGACGATGCCTGCAGCTTTATAATCTACGCGGTGTAGCATTAGGATATGAAACATTTTTAATTTAAGTTTCTTTCAATATAGCCATATTTTCTATGTAATTATTTCAGTCGCATGTAAGTACCTGGCGAAACAACAGCCTGGACCAGAAGACAATTGACTCGTTTTGTTTAGCATCAGGCATAACGGGTTTAGTTTTAAAACTTACGCGGTGTAGAATAGAATTTTAGGATGCCTAATTATATTTGAAATAAAAATTCGTTACCAATAATCACAGCATCTCAATTTTTTCTGATTTATTTGTTTTTTGCTGTTTGGATATTGGTTTTTATTTTATGTTGATACACCATCAATTATTCCTGCTTTAAAATAGAAATTTACGTGAATTGGAGTTAATCTTGGTTTCAAATCGTCGTATCATTATTATCATTATTTCAGTCAGATATAATTAATTCAAAAATGTCAAAATGGATCACGGTCAGATTTTCTGAGTGGCAAAATTATCGCAAGTTGTAAATCGATTGAAATGCAACCTGGACAGTGATGACAGCTGATATGCTTTGTTATAGGCCAAAGGGACGATGCTTTTAGCTTTATAATTTACGCGGTGTAGCATTAGGATATGAAAATTTTTTTATTCGAGTTTCTTTCAATATATCCGTATTTTCTATGTAATTATTTGAGTCGCATGTACCTGAATTTTCGGATGCCTAGTTATATTTGCACGTTATAGCCACGAGACATATTAATCGAATAAAGTACTTCCAAATATGTACAATTCCGCAAAAGTCATTATGAAAGAAGTATGTTTTATTACTTGCTGATATTTATAATAGCTGTTTTTCAGACATCGCTCTTCGAGAAAAAACTGAATTTCGTATTAAGTATTGGCTTATTGTGGCTGTATTGTACAGCGTTCACGTAGCAATGTTGTTACAGAGACAAACTGTATAACAGTCTACCAGAGACAATACATGTCTTCAATATTAGTAATGTAACTTTTTCGTAATTCAACAGACCTGTTACGATTCAAGTAAATGCTGATTATACTTGATTCACGTATTCTTTTTATTTTGAAGTACTGCGGTCCAGAAAAATGAATCGCAAAAGTAAAAAAAAAAAAGGGAAATCCTAAATTTTGTCAGGTCTCTTTATGAAAGGAGTGACCGTCTGAATGTGTATAATTATCTGTGGTCTACAGTTTCACATTTCTGAAGTTTTTTACTGACTTGCTTCTTCCCATGGTACATATTAGTTGTTAGCTACTTCTGCAGATGTTGATCAGCAACATTAGCTTTAAAAATTTGGAAACATCATGCAAATTGATGCGGTAGTTTTTGCGTTATTAGAGATCAAGCCTCACTACAAACGCAGCTTGCTTACAGATTTATAATAGTATAGACTACTTTTTAGAAATAAAAGCAAAAACCTTCTTACATATGCAAGTTTGTGTTTAGTTTAAAAGCCATAAAACCGATGCATGTGACAAATAATAGTTTGGAAGCCAGAAATATAGATATGTACTTTACCTTAAATTAAAAGAAAAGGTAGGTACTGTTGTCAAGTTCACAAAGAGATGTCTTCAGTTGCATACATAAAATAGTATGACATCTAAAATTTTACACCATAATTTCCTTCGTAATATATACACCATAATAAATGTGAAAAATTGAAGCTTGGAAAAAAAACCTAAAATGCTATGAGTGTACCAACACAAAAATCAGTTCACTTAAAGTGTAAAATAACCGTGCCTGAAATGTTGTTCAATTTATTTATTGTGTGTCGTATTTTTTGTTACTATATAGTCTCTGTAATATCACAAATTATTTTTTCCAAGATTTAAAACTTAACAAATCCTTTTTTATTTATTGTTCAAAATTTTTGTACAAATAGTATAATATGATTCACGAAACAGTGCTTTTTACACTGTTTAACATTCTGCAAATATCTATTGAATCCTTCACTTAAAATGAATGTATTTAATGACCTAATGTATAAACTTATTGTTTCATGAAGCAACATTGGAAGTACACCTCATTTATACGAAGCTTATGAAAGTTGCTTATTGATTACTAATAATAACTAAATTCCTTCTGCCTTATGCTGTAACAAAAACATTCGGGTCCAGGCAGCATTTCAACCAAACCACTATTTCTGCTACAAAATCAAACGATACGAACACACTTATGAACCAATTATGAAGAAAGAATCAATTACTATTTTAACATTGAAACTTATATTTTAGCACGGAATTAATGGATCGAAACAAACGAACTATAGTAAACTGGTCTACAGGCATTCAACTGTTTCCACAGATAGAGAAACCAAAATTAACACTGACCATTATGAATAAAAAAAATCAAATTACTACTATATGAAAATTTCTGTTTTAAAGCAGAATTAATTAATGAAAAACCAAATCAATATTAAATGAGCAAACTAAGTTCTCCTTTTTAAAAAAATCAATTAAAAAAATCAGTTATTGTCAGATACTCAGTGCAAATAAAAATATTCATTTTAGTTTCCCAATTTTTTTAAGGGAAATGAATGTCCATGGGCCACTTAGGTATTTATTTGCTCTTTGAATGTTAGTATTCTTTTGGATATTTAGTCGATTCCTTCAATTTATTGCTAATGTTTTGACATTTTGAGTTTCCATTAATTAAAACTATATTAATTTTTATTTACGAGACTTGAAATCAGTAATTTTAAGAGATGCCAGGTAGACAAAAATAAAATCTTTCAAAGAAATTTAAGAAAACTGGGGCTATGAAAATAGCCAACTCCCAGGAGACAAATCCTCAAGCAGAGTTCCAAAGGATTGAGCACTTGCCACATATTGGAGCTTCTGTTGCTGCTGACGTACCGGAGCATTCACAAGTTGGGCACTGACAGCAAACTGAACACTTGGTGTCGGGACTATCTGCCGAGACACCAGGAAAAATGGGAGCTCGGTGTAATGAGCAAGCCAAACAGCAATCAACCTCCAGAGCTGCTGAAACTCCAAAGCAAACAAAAAGGTTGCGACAACAACACACAGCATATTTGACATTGCAACGAGTTGCTGAAACACCTGAACAAATGCAAGCTCGGCGAGAAGAACAAGCTGTCCATCAGTCGATTTCAAGTGCTAGTGAAACACTGGAGCAAATAAAAAGTTGGTGATGACATAACGCCGCATATTTGGCATCACAGCGAGTTGCTGAAACTTGGAACAATCGTGAGCTAGGCGACATCAGCCTGCCAGGTTTGGAACCATTGAAACACCTGCTTTCTTACAACACAGATGAATCGCAGCGATTTTTTAATCTTATCAGAAAGTATATTTCCTGCTTCAATATAACATCTTTTGGAACTGATAGAATTGCTGCAATTCAAGGATTTTCACCGACATTTACTATCCAGGTATATCACCGAATTTATCTGTGCTTCCTTCGTTGAATAGAAAACCACAATTTTTACAAATATATTTCATGGGCGATGAAGAAGCAGAAACTGAAAGACGTTATAGAATTATTGAACGGACTGAGAGAGAGACGATACAAATAATACAACGGGTATTACACGACAACAATACCTTGGTTAGGAAATTCAAAACGGCTTTGGAGAACATGCCCGAAGTAACCTGCAAGGTAGTGATCCACCCCGACCTTGTGCCATTAGGATAACACGAGAGATGTTACAACGCATTGACAAACAACAAGATCGCAGTAATCATACTGGGCACAGGGGACCTAAAGTTCAACTTGGAAGCAGAACCACGTCAGCATTCTGGCGTAATTCACATCACACAACAATCTGTGCCAGAGGTGAAGGTCGAGATGAGGATCTATGAAAGTCCTCGCCGAGATTGGGATTGAAGCTGGGGACTTTTCCATCTCCAGTTCGATGCCCTAACCACTGAGCGACCAGACCACTCAAGTAAATCTTATATTACATCACTCTTCCACGCAGACGAAGTTGCGGGTAACTGCTAGTTTTTCATAAATAAAAGTAATTATTCTCTAACATATTTTGTTTTTCTGTGATAACCTATTAAAATGAGGGAGCTTTTATTGCCAGAACCTGTATTAAGAAAGGAATTTTTTGTAATTCTGCCTTTAAAGGGCAGAAGAATTAATATTTCTAAAATGCATTTTTGTGCCACTGGCTATTTATCTCCCTTGGTATCTTACAGATATAGATAAATGATGTATCATTTGAAAGAATAAGCTCACCGCTTTGGCTCATCATACTTTAAGAAATATATATTATTCTAAAAATTAAGGTCTATTCTTTGATACATCATATATTAAGACATTAGTTTTTCGGAATTTGACCCATAAAGAGAAAAAGTAGTAACTATTAAGGTCACATGTATGGGAAAGTTCAGACCTAAGCTGTTACGTAATAGCAACAGATAGCAGAATTGTGCGCATTACTGATAGATTGCAGCACGATATAACAGAGATATCATTAATCTGTTTATTGTACAATAAATGTAGTAACATATGGATGGGAGAAAGGAGGAAACAGCAAACTGAAAGTATGAAGAACTATTGGAAATAAAGAAAAGAAAGATCGAAAAAAATGCATGCAATTACTTTTTGTGGTCCTTAGATGGCCAATATCAAAGAGAAGAAGAAAAAGCTTTTCGAATATTTTTTCCTATTACTATTATATTACTCGGCAATTCACTAAAAGTATGTGGCAGAGGGTCAATTGCACCTATCTGAAAGGTTAATAGCTTGGAAGGGATATGGCAGGAGGCGTCATGGGCTATTGTGAGGAACCATCCCAGCATTTGCGTCGAGTGATCTGAGAAAACCATGGAAAACCCAGATCAGGATGGCCGGAGAGATTTATCGAAAGCTACTCCTGTCGAATTTTAAGTTTACTCGCCCGGTAAATCCTTTCTATTCCATTCCCTACTCGCTTGTGGAAAAAATGAATACAGAAGAGAATCAGTTCTGACCCTGCTTTCTCTTATCTTATTTTCACGGTCATTCCGAGATACGAATGTTGCTGGTAGCAATGTTTGTTTGCTGTCATTCCGAAATATGTCAGTCATGAATTTTTCAATTAGCTTCTGTCGAGAGCAACGCCTTCGGTGTTCCAGGTTTTCCCAACCTAACTCCTTCAACATTGCACTTATGCTTTCCCTCCAACTATATATACCTGTCACGAATGGGGCGGCTCTACTTTGGACCTTCTCTAACGCCTACATTAGCCCATTTTGATGGGGACCCCATACAGAACAACAACATTTTAAGTGAGGATGCACTAGTGACTTATATGCAATCGATTTAACTTCCGGAGTGCATTATTTAAAATTGCACACAAAAATCGGAGCATACGATTAGCTTTCCCAATTACATTCTTGATATGTTCATTCCACGACAAATGATTACGAATTGTTACCCCTAGGTATTTAGCGAAATTGTTTAGCGAAATCTACTGTTCTAAGGACAGTACCACTAATTGTATATTTAGAGCTAAATAGTGTCTCCTTTTTACTTACACGCGTGACTTGACACTTTTTAACGTTTAACTCCAACTGCCAGTCTTTACACCACACAATTATTTTCATTACATCATCTTGTAAGCGCAGTCTTCCTGGGTTTATATTTCACGATAAATAATAGCATCATCAGCAAATAATCTTTTCACCCCCTTATTATATCACACAAATCATTAATGTATATGACAAACAACAGAGGCCATATCACGCCTCCCTGGGGAACCCCGGACCTCACCTCAGTAAGTGATGAACTCTCACCGTCGAGAACTACACGGGCCGAGGAAGTTAATATTGGGCCTTTTGTGGCTGTTGCTGAATATGCGTGCCACACTCTCTGCCTAGAGTTGCCAAGGCTGGTTTCCATACCTCACTAAAACATAGCCCACTATCTCTGATGTAGGTATCAGCCAATCGAATTTCAATCGCTTCTTTGACTATGGAATCCCAAAAGTATGAGGTCCTAGCCAATATCGTAACGTTGTTGAAGTCAACCCAGTGGCCATGGTTATATACATGCTTGGCAATCGCTGACTTGCTATACTGTCCCAGGCAAAGATAGGTTTGACTGATGTAGCACTTTCCACACTCGCACGGGATGCTGTAAATTCCGGGAACTCTGAGACCAAGATTGTCCTTAACTGAGTGAAGGTATCCCCGAATTTTAGCAGGTGGTTGGTAAAAACATTTAATTCCATGCCGCGCAAGAATTCTGCCAATTTTCCCCTATGTGTTTCCAGTGAAAGGCAGAAAACTGGTGGCCTCAGGCGTTTCTTGTTGTTGGACTGGATTTTTCTCCAGGTTGCGATCAATTGCTCTTCTTATCTGCTTTTCAGTGTAACTATTCCGCCTGTAGACTGTTCTTAGATGTTCCAGTTCCTGTGGTAGGCTTTCTTTGTTAGAAATCACCCTAGCCCTGTGTACAAGCGTATTTAGAACAGTTTCACATTGCACAGGATGGTGAAAACTTGTGGCTCCCAAATATTGGTCCGTGTGGTTGCTTTTCTGTATATGCTATTCTTAGTGTTCTGTCCAGGTTTCTTTCAATTACGATGTCGAGGAAAGGTAGGCGGTGTCCTTTTAAAGTTCCATTGTGTACTTTATCCTGGGATGAATTCCATTGAGATGTTCTAAGAACTCATTTAAAGCTTTGATGCCATGGGGCCACATGACAAACATGTCATCGACATAGCGGAAAACACATGACGGTTTGAGAACTGCACTTTCCAGAGCTTTTTCTTCGAAATACTCCATGTATAGGTTGGCGACTACAGGAGAAAGTGGCGATCCCATGGCAACGCCGTCCACTTGCTTGTAGTATTCCCCTAAGTATGTGAAATACGTGGATGTCAGCACATGTCTGAAAAGTTCCACAATGGCTGGTTCAAATTGTTGGCATATCAGCTCCAGCGTGTCCTTCAACGGAATGCGAGTGAATAATGAAACAATGTCGAAGCTCACCATTATGTCAGAGTCCTTCAGTTTCATGATCTTGATGGTCTTGACAAATTCCATGGAATTCTTGATATGGTGGTCGCAATGGCCAACCAAAGGACTCAAATGACGGGTCAGATATTTTGCCCGAGGATAAGTCGAAGCTCAAATATTGCTGAAGATTGGCCGCAGTGGTACGCTTTCTTTGTGTATCTTCAGCAGACTGTATAGCCGAGGTGGTCTGGCAGCACGAGGTCTGACTTGCTTGTTGATCTCTGCAGAAAATTCGGCTTTCTTCAATGAAGCTGTATTCCTCCTCTCAATCCTGCTGGTAGGATTGTTGTCTAGATGGCGATAGGATGGATCATCAAGGATGTTCCTCATCTTCCCCTCGTACTGTTCTGCCGTAAGCAGTACCATAGCATTTCCTTTGTCCGCCGTTAAGATAACAACTTCGTTGTTCTGATGCAAGGCATGAAGTGCTTCCCGCTCTTTGGTCATAGGGGATTTTACTTTATCCAAGACTCGGCAGTTCTCTCTGCGGATCTCCTCCGCTGTCTCTCCCAGGAGGGTGCGAACTGCCTGTTCGACTGAGCTATAACTTCCTCGGCCCGCAATGAACAATTGTAGCCCCGCCCACTCACTGCCAGCTACCAGGCGCGGGCATAGGAAAGAGCTATAGGCCTTTATAAGGAGGTGCGGCACCTGGGCTGTCTCAATATCTGATGGTCAGCCGTCCTGTGCAGATGTGTCGACACCTGATGAAGATGACGGAGCTAGTCGTCGAAATATCGTGTTTTCATTACACTATCCGTCGGTACACCCATGAAGACTTCATTTCAAGTCTCCCTTCTTACAGAGCCAATTGTGTTTCACACGACAGCTTCTTCCAAAATCCGTGTTCACACGGTGTAAGTAACTCATTCTCATCTAGAAACTTTATTGTGTTAGAGCATATTAGATGCTCCAGAATTCTACTGCAGACAGATGTTAGATAAAAACTTAAACTTAATTTAGTCCACAACCCGAAGGTTGGTTTGATCCTCCTGAAGGAGGCATACTAAGCCATTGTGTCAGAGGTAGGATGGCCAGTTCCTTTCCTGTGGGCCCTACAGTTTAATGTAGAATCCGAACCATGGAGCGTCCTGGCATAGCTCATATGATCAAAATTCCTGCGCCTGCCGGGATTCGAATCCGGTACCGGAGCAGCGAATGTTTTGAAAGTAAGCGCCTTAACCAGTGAGCTACCAGAATGCTGATGTTAGATATATGGGTCTATAATTCCTAGGATCACTCCGATCTCCCTTCTTGAAAACAGGAATTACCTGGGCTATTTTCCAGTAAGATGGTACTTTTTTCTCTTCTAAAGATTTACAGAATATATCGGACAGAAGTGGTTCAATTTTCTTCGTGTATTCTGAAAATACTATAACTGGTATACCATCAGGACCCGACACTTTACCCCACTTCAGGAGCTTTAATTGCTTCACAATACGTACGCAAATCAGAATCCGGAGATCAATAAAATGACCCGATTGTGAACTTTAAATTTTTACCTTGACCCGTAACAACTCGCAAAAATTTTTAGTTTCGGTTACGAAAGAGCAGTTAACGGTTTTGTTAACGGCCATGAACACACCCCCGCCCATTGAGACAGCTCTGTCTTTCTGAAAAATATTGAAATGAGGGCCAAATACTTCACTAGATTCTACCTCTAGCATCAACCGGCTCTCGGTTCCTAGTATTATATCGGCATCATTAGTTGCAACTGCGGCATGGAAATCAGCTACTTTCCCTCTAATACTCTGACAATTTAGGACTGTTACCCTTAACTGCTTTGTGTTATTTATTGAGTCTAAATTCGCATTCTGACGGGAAATGGGTGAAGTATTTGGGGCCGCAACATTCAATTTATTGACACCATCACTACCCGAACCATCTAAGTTATCGACTTATCCTCTTCAATTAACTGAAGGGTCCTCGGGCCTCATGGTGTTCCTAAAAAATAATTCACATCAAGACGGTTCGATATTGTAGCAGCCACCATGGTCGCCATTCTTGGTGTGTAGTGGATGCCCGACCTGTCAAATGTGTCCCAGCTGGCAGCTATCATCGGTCGAAGGTCAACATAGCCCCAGTTGTTTCTGCAACACAGCTCCTGCAAACTACAATTCAAATTAAAAATCTTCCACCATTCGGCCTCCCCACAATCGATGCGCAGCACGACACTACAAATGGAGAACTGCAACGATACTCAATTATCCCGCGCAGCTTTATACGCCTTCTTGCCCAATTTGTTAATAGATTTCACTATATCTGCAACAGAAACACAACATGAGTCATTAGTACTGATGTGCGCAGCTAGTCTTAACTGACGGCAGTTCAATTCTCTGATTGCTTTCGGAATGGCCTCCATGACATGTGGTACGGTTGTTCCTGGAAGACAAACAGAATGCACGTTAGTATGAGGGTCTGCACCGTTCTTCATGCCTAGTTCTCGAAGCGGTTTCTCCAAACGTCGGACGTTGAAGCTGCCAATGACCAGTAAACCTTATGCTGACATTGCTCGGGGTCTGCGAACAAATCTTCTCTGCTGTGCTTCTGGGCCATCCAAACTTGAATCTTCAGCCCCTGCAACATGGAAAAAGCATTCGTTAAGGGCAAGATATCATTTTTCCCATCAGCTAATTGGGAATTTCGACGCCTTTTTCCGATCCACACGGTGCCAGATGATTTCTGCAACAGGTTCTTTTAAAATTTTGAAACAATTCTTATTTAAACATTTTATTCCCAATATTTTCTCATGGGTTATGATCAAAGCAACACATATCACAAAGATATGGCTATGTTGTGTGTATTTTGTTCAGGTTAGTTGTATTCCGTTAAGGTCAGTGACAGTGTCTCTTACATATCCTACATAGTTTTCATTGATTTGCAAACCCGTGAAAACTGTTGGATTTATATGACGCAAAAATCTTCATTCACATGTTCTACATATGTTTTTCCTAATTGTTTCATAATGTGTTGTAAGTATTTTGTTATGTACTTATTACACTAAACAAGTAAACATTGTTATATATCAAGTGGTACTTCTTTCATCCTATTACTGATCTGCAACCTCACTATTCATCATAATAGCACCTGTCATGTAGTAATTAGATAATTCATTTGAAGTATTCACATTTGCTTTCTCAAATGAAGAACCATTGCTGTCCCATCAACTTGCTGTAGTGTCATTGCCATATTTTATATTTCTGCTTTTGTTGAGAATAGCAATATCATTTATGTACACAGCAAATAACACAGAGCAAGTTCATTTACCTGAAAACACATTTATCTATTCTTGATTTTACCTTACTGATTCACCTTTTCTAAAATAGTGTTCTGTAATATGTGGTCTGCTTTGGAGGTTTAATGCCAGCAATTTATTAACTATACCCTTATCCCAAATTTTTCTAATTTTTAAAGTAATAGTTGGCTTTCACCATAGTATGATCTACCCCTTTGTTTTTTTGTTGAGTTTTCCTAAAATTTCCATGTATGAAATGAGAAACAGCCACAGTAGTGAAGTCAAGGTGGGAAGAGTTCAAGGAGATAATAAGAAAGGGGGAAGAAAAATTCATTCCAAAGCAGAATATAAAGAGAAGTAGAGAACCTGTGTACTATAATAGGGAAGTGAGAAGGTTAAAGACTGCCACCTTCGTCCTGACGTTTGACACTCCAGTACTGCCAAAGAACATCAAAGCAGGGTACATTAATTTGAACGTCCGTCCGTATGTTCCGGACCCGATGCGCTGTTTCCAGTGTCAGCGGTTCGGACATACGACGGCGTCATGTAAAGGAAAACCAACCTGTGGTAATTGCGGGAAGGGCGCACATGAGCCGGGTGTTGGTTGCACGCTCCCACAGGTGTGCGTCAACTGCTCCGGGTCGCACCCTGCCTGGAGTAGGGAGTGTCAAGTGTATCTTGAAGAGCGCAAGATACAGGAGCTGAAGACTAAAGAGCGGATTCCCTATGGGGAAGCTAAAAAGAGGGCCAAGTCGCTCACCGCTCCAATTTTCGGAACTACTTTTGCTACGATGGCTTCAGCTCCCGTCAGGAAGCAGAGTGTTGCTACCCAGACGTCAGTTGCAGACATGAGCACTAGCACAGCGTGCTCATGTGAGTGCAAATGCGGTGCAAAATCCGCTAAGATCACAACATCTACGATCGCGGACGTTGGTAGCAACACGTCTGCGTCCTCGACCACACCAGCAGCAGCGAAGAAGGATCCACCAGCATTGATACCGAAAACAACGCCACCTCCAATACCACCACGTGCTATCACGGTGGTAGCATTGCCAACTGCTACAAGTGAGAATGGAGGCAATCAGAAGATCCGTGGCCCAAAGTTTAGAATGACGGACCCGACTCACTTTGTGAAATCTCCCTCTTCGTCCCCTCCCAGACTACCAAGTAGTAGGGAGAAGAAGGGAAAAGGGGCGAAGAAGAAGCAGAAAAAGAAGAAGAACAGCCAGGAGTCAACTGAGTCGGAGTCGTCTGACACTTCGGAGCCAGAAGAAATAGAAATGCTGGTGGACGAGCCTGATCCCGTTCCTTAGCAGGCAATGATCGAAGACCCACCCGAACCGAGGCGGGTGAAACCAATTTTAGGCAGATCGGTCCAGTTTTAAGACTGATGGGTGACCTCTTTACAGTCACCCAATCCATATGCATGGTTTTTGTTTTTTGTATTGTTATTATTCATGTCTGTCTGGCCAGTATACAGCCAGCAAGATATGCAGTGTTTTTTATCCTTTTTTGAACCTGTTTGGCCCCTTTACAGCCTTACAGGTGTTGTACAGTTTTAAGTCGTTGTGGTCGCTTTAAAACCACGTCTGATTTTATGACTTATTTTATTTGCTGTCTGTATGGCCGAGCCCTTTACATTCGACCATGCAGACAGTATTTTAGTCCTTTTTTAATCCACAGAGGAAGCTCAGTGTTTTTTTAA
Organism: Vandiemenella viatica; assembly: GCA_031002005.1. Taxonomy (NCBI): domain Eukaryota; kingdom Metazoa; phylum Arthropoda; class Insecta; order Orthoptera; family Morabidae; genus Vandiemenella; species Vandiemenella viatica. Next base: position 31,850,297 of record CM061919.1, read on the forward strand.
GTATTCTTTGAACCTGTTTGGCTCCTCTAAAGCCATCCAGGAGTACAACGGTCTTAGTTCAAGGCGGCCCCTGTAGGGCTACATCTTATTTTTGTGATTTGTTTTATGTGCTGTCTGTATGGTCGACCCCTTTACAGTCGACCATGCAGACAGTACTTTTATTATGAATTTTAATCACAGCCTTTGCTGGTAATTGTTAGGGCGCTAATGACCTCATTGTCACCGCGCCCTAAAGCCACAAAAACAACAACAACAACAACAACAACAGAAGGTTAAAGAGGTTGGTACGAAGAGAACATAACAGAGTTAAGAGACAGCAGGGTAGCAGGGAATATTTGAAACAACTAAACAAGGACTTAATAACAGCAAAGAAAGTGGCTAAAGATGGGTTTATCAAGAGTATTGTCAGTGCAGGAGGACCACTGACTGATGCATCTAGAAATTTCTATGGCTATATCAGGAAACTGAGGGGAAGGGAGGGTGTAGAGATGCTCATAGATAAGGATGGAGAAGTAGTTACTGAGGATTTGAAAAATGCAGAGATTTTAAGTAACTGGTTCAGTGAAAGCATTAGGGACAATGAATCAGAAACAGGAGGGTATAATTCGGAGAACGAGCTTAACAACACAATTAGAAATGACGATAGTAAAAAATTTGAAATTCATCCTGAAGAAATCATGAAGGAAATAAGGAAGCTGAAGACACATAAGGGGGCTGGTGCAGATAATATTACTACAGATATCTTAAAGATAGCTGGGTGTGACATTGTACCTTATCATGAAATATTATTTAAATTGAGTCTGGATACTTGCTGCTTACCACAAGACTGGAAAAGTGCGATAGTAGTACCGGTACATAAAGGAGGGGTGAGAAATAGAGTCGAAAATTACAGGCCAATCAGTTTGACTTCAGCGGTAGGTAAATTAATGGAAAGATTGATATGCAACCACATCAGAAAAATATGTGAGGAATGTAAGTGGTTTTCAAGTAGGCAACATGGGTTCAGGCAAGGATATTCATGTGAATCTCAGTTGGTGGGATATATGCAAGATATTTCAGATGAAATGGACAAGGGAGGCCAAATTGATAGTGTAGCACTAGATCTTTCAAAGGCGTTTGACAGAGTAAGCCACAAAATGGTAGTAAATAATGTAAAAACTATTGGAGTGGATGAGAAAGTGATTTCCTGGGTAGAAGAATTTTTAAAAGGTAGAAAACAAAGTTAGAGTAGGAAATGCGGTATCAAAGGAAGTAGAAGTAAAAATGGGAGTGCCGCAGGGTAGCGTATTGGGACCATTGCTATTCATTATTCTAATGAATAAGTGTGTTGATTGTTTACTATCTGAAATTAGATTGTTTGCAGATGACATAATGCTGTATAAAAGGATCAAAACGATAGAGGACTGTAAACAGTTGCAGGGTGATCTGGACAGGATATCTAGTTGGGTTGGTAAACATGGGATGAAGATAAATGCAAAGAAGAGTCAGCTAATTAGATACACAAATAAAAAACAAAAGGTTAATTATGAATATAAGGTGGGGAAAGAATTGCTTGCTGAAGATTTGAAATGTAAATATCTTGGCATTACATTTGATAACAAGCTTAACTGGGCAGGACACATTGGACAGGTGGTAGGAAAAGGTTTCAAAGTTCTGCACTTGTTGGAGAGAGTGATGAGGGGATTCACAAGAGAAGTAAAGGAATTGGGTTACAAAACTTTGGTCAGACCATTGCTCGAATATGGTAGTGTAGTATGGTACCCACATTTTGAGTATCAAATACAGGAGTTGGAGAAGGTGCAAAGAAGGGCTGCTAGATTTGTTTCTGGAAATTATCGTAGAATGCAATCAGTGACAGATATGATAAAGGAGCTGGAATGGGATTCATTGCATGACAGGAGGAGGATGAGGAGGGTATACTGGCGATGAGGCATGGAAAGATATTGCAGTAGGTATGAAAAGTAGTTCATGGAAAAGATGACCATGACCACAAGCTGGCACTCGATTTCATGCACAAGAGTGTGGGAAGATTTTCTTTTTTAGGTAAGGGTGTCAGGGATTGGAATGAGTTACCAAGGGGAATGATGAATAACCTACCGAAAACGTTAAAAGAATTTAAAGTTTGTAGAGGGCAAATGTAGGTGAGTGTAGGATAGGGGGAAGTTGGGTGTGTAGGAAAATTGTCACCGGAGCGTGTGCTCCATTGCAATTAAATTAAATTAAACCCTTTCTAACAATCATGTTGCCATGGATTAATAATGCTATTTTGAGTCATGCATTTATTTATTCTGACAAATACAAATTTTAAATAATTTGATTAGAAATTAGAGTGCTAGGTCAATATTTACTAATATATCTCTTATTGCCTTTCTTAAAGACACACAACTTCCAAACATTTTGGGAATTTCTTGGTTTACTATGGATTCATTCATAAAAAATGCATTTTCCTTGGAACTTTCATGCATTGTTTCAATACAAATGTTGTATCATCAGATCCACTTGAATTGTTCCTGTATCTATACTATTATAAGTCTGTAAGCAAGCTGCATGTGTTTCTTTATTTGAACAGGACCCGAGCAGAAACTACCGCAACAATTAGGATGGTGTTTTCAAATTTTTACAGCTAATGGTTAAAATAAAAATCTGTGGAAATATCAAATGACTTATGTGTACCGAATGAAGGAGAAAATATTTAAATTTGTTTCTAGATCGATAATTATAATATATGGATCACACTGTAGTTGAGATGTTCATTCCTTGCAGAAAAACTGACAGTAAAATCACAATCTCTTTTTTTACTATCATGTTTCGTTTCTTGACTTCGGCTATTTATCTACTCTGTTATCCAAAATTTAAAACATTAAAATTAACGGAATATGAGACTCAAATGTATCAAGCGTCATTAATACATAATTTACTGTAAGCACAGTCACCGTGATTATTAACATCTTTGACAGTTACAAACATTGTCTCTGGTACGACATGTTTTTAAATTTCGTTGAATTCTGTACAATATTAACGAAAACCACTAATTTGTGATATGGATGCAGAAATAAGTTTTTTTCTCGACGAAAAGTGCCTACAATAAACATTAACAGGTATGTATTTCTTATGTGCAAATATTCCGTAATAATATCGCACAAGGAAAGTGTTTACAAATTTTGGCTGCTGTTCAAACCACAGCCTGTAGAATAAACTGTTCTTTTTATTAAATAACCATCATACCCCTAATTTTGTAAAGTTGTAGCTTTTATTGCCTTACAGTTGGAACGTATAATGTGCTATTTAGTTTTTGATGGCAGCAACATTGAATCAATTCATTATTCGCCCCAAAGATAGTATCTGCATTCTGTAACAATGAATTTAAGGATGCTGGAAGTTATCAAGATGCAAGTATGTGAATAAATTCATCGGATGTATTTAATAAAGCATATTCATTGCATAATAATAAAGTATGAACCTATCCATATTTTGACTTATTTTACATGATTCGTACATATTTTGTGGTTTTAAGGTTTCTTTGATAGTTTAAGATCGCTTGATTTTTCAACCGTAATACACTGGTTGTACCAGAAGAAAAATTTTCATTGGTCCTGCAATTTGATGATGCATTTTTATATAATTCGATGATTCCAGAAATCACCTAGTTCTGCAGATATAGAAGTATCAAACAGATTGTGTGGTTAGATTGAAATGAAGAAAAAATTCCGTGGCACCGCAGTTTTATGATGTCTTCTTAAGGCGAGACATTTAGCTTAGTTCCAGCCATATCGTGTTAATTTGTTAAAATGCGGCCAGGAGCATTCTTATGCAACAATACGAGACATTTAGTTTTAGAGATACATTATGCTAAAGGCGATGTGATTAGGATGATGTGCGACCTGAAAAAGAAGTAATCTTTCCCTCTGTGTCATGAATTTAGGAATATTTTTAATTAAGATATTTAGAAACCTAGGTTAGATATCGAAAGATTTTGTTCTTTACTTCGATATTATCTCTTTTCCAGATGCCTTAAATAATTTTTGTGGTCTCTTTTATGGTTTTTGTTCCTGCTAATTTTAGAAGCTTTGTCTTGATCCCATCTGTTTTGTTCTTTTTGAATCTTTTGATTTGCCTTACAATTTCATTTTCATCTGGTGGGGATGAAATTGGATTTGATTCTTCAGGTTATTGTGGTGTGAATCGTTGTAATAGTTGGGGGAATTGCAAAGCTTTTTGAAATGCTCTGCAAGTAATATTAACTTTTCTTTATAACTCAGTGCTAATCGTTGGCACATTTTTTTTTTTTTTAAACAGATACTTTGTGGTTTGGTTTTGTAGTCTTATCGGAAATTGTTTATTCTTTCTGAATTTCAAGCAGTTACTTATTTTAATATTACCTTTTAGATTGTTTGATTAATTTTCTTACCTCTTTCCTAGTCGACCAAATAATGTTTGTAGTTGTCAACTGTTTTTCTGCTGTTCTATTTGATGCTGTCTACCAAGGGCATTTTCGTATTTTTAGGATTATTGGACCAGCCACACCATGTTGAACAATTTTCATTACATCACTCATTCACTCCATGTAGTTTAGCAGCTTTTAAAAAACTCCAACCAAAAATAATCTTATTATTCCCTAATTTATTCTGAAACACATCAACAATATTTATAACTTTCTCACAGACTCAAAATTAGTTCTCTTAACATCTAATGGCCATATTGTCCACCTGAGATTTGCCCACTGACCATTGCTGACCTGCTCATTTCTAAGTTACTGCTAAATTTTTTTCTTTTTCTTTTTACTTTACACCTTCTTGATATTATGAGAGGTGGGAATGGACTGGTCTGAAGGAACCATCCTGGCACTTTGGAGAAACAATACAAAACACAAACTGTATGGCCAGGCAGTGGTAAAGACTTTAGCTTCTTCTGGCAAACTAAATAGCCCAACTTATTGTTTAATGTATCAATGTTTAGGTCTATTAGTATACAAGCATACTTAATCCCCAGACAGTGTTGACTGTATGATTTTAATATCCTTATTTCCTGCTCCAATCAAATTAATGTCAACTAATGTCCTAACTTCACCACCACACTCTGTATTTTGGTGGCATGTAATAGAAGGTGTTGAGCATTGTAAAGCTTATTGCTGTGATTAGTGAAGGTTATGATTTTCCTCAATCAGTAGTGCCATTCAGCATGCTAGTTCACTTATGTTGCTATTATTTAATATGAGCTGTTTGAAAACAAACTTTCACCTGACAAATGCCCTTGAATATGTACTTGTGGTTTTAGGCATTCTGCTAGTAGTGCATTTGTTTAACTTAATACAAGGCATATTTTTTAAGTAAGTACCGTTTTGTCACATCGTGGCTGCAGCACTACGGTTGACGTTCCTCGAACGCGCTGGGTACCTGCATCTCTTGCCTACGCACTGACGCCATTACAGTCTAATTCTTCCTTGTTTACGTTGTTCACTGAGTGTTTAAGATGTCTCGATAATCATGAGTCCAACCGACTGTAAAGTACGGGATGTTATAATATTCCTTTGTGCTAAAGGCCTAAAACCGATCGATATCCATCGTGAGATCTGTGCAGTTTACGGACAAAACATTATGAGTGATGGGATGGTGAGAAAGTGGGTGAGAGCATTTAAAGATGGCCACACAAATGTGCATGATGAACAATGGAGTGGGCGTCCTTCGGTCGTTAATGAAAGTTTGGTGCAGAAAGTGGACAATAAGGTGAGAGAAAACAGACGCTTAAGATTTCCTCCTTGTGTGATGACTTTCCTAATGTTTCTCGTAGTGTTTTGTATGGCATTGTGACCGAGCACTTGAATTACCGAAAATTATGTTCAGATTGGGTACCAAAAATGTTAACGGATGTTCACAAAACCAATCTATGCCGTTCAATCCAGAACAAAAGACGTGGCAAGTTGAGCAAGGGCATTGTTTTGCTGCATGACAATGCCCGTCCACATGTGGCTAATCAGACCAAAGATCTCATCACATCTTTTCGATGGGAAACTCTAGATCATCCTCCGTACAGCCCTGATCTGGCGCCCAATGACTACCATCCTGCACTTGAAGAAACACCTGGGCGGTCAGCGTCTTGAAGACGATAACGAAGTTAAAACAGTGGTGATGCAGTGATTAAAAAGTCAGGCGGCAGACTTCTATGAGGAGGGTTTTCAAAGACTGGTACTATGTTATGACAAGTGCCTCAATATTGAAGGGAATTATGTAGAAAAGTAGAGTAAGGTACAGGCTTTCATGTAAAAATAAAATTATTGATATATATTTGCACATCTTTTTTACTTACTTAAAAAACATGCCTGGTATTATAACTCCATTGTGTAAACTAAGCACTGTAAACTGGCATTTGTCTAGTTTTCTTAATAATTCCTTGGATGTCAAAGCAAAACTTATATTACCACAGATAAAATATGGCTGTGCTAGCTATTAGTAGAACATTAATGTAAGTATTATTTTCTATTCCAAAAATGTCTTATTATTATTTGTTTTATGTTACATGATCATTTGAGATTCTTTACTGGGAATGAATAAGGCCCCACAGTTATATCTGTCACCGTTGCTAGTATGTTTCATGTATATGTACTGACAGCAGGCTTTTCTGGTAAAATATCAAGCCCATTGCACCCCTTTCACATCACATGAGCTCAATGCATTTTTACTCCTGTAATGTAAGTACTTGCAACATCATCAGCATATGGAAGCAATTTGATATCTGGTGTTAAGATTCTCATGCAAACTGCTAAAAACTAAAGTTGATAGTATAGAGCTGTATGGTAGACCTTTATTTGTTGTTTTAGGTCTAACTTTATTTCTACCAAGCTAACTTCAAAGATGTCTGGTATCTCCATATGCCTTGATTTCTGGGTGAGCATCGATTCCATAACATTGCCATATGCTTTAATCAGATATTGGTTGCTACTATTGTTTATATGAATATCAATCACTGTGTTTGCTATTATTCTGCAAGCCCCTTTACCTATGCCGAATGCAAACATCGGTTCAGGTAGCAGGAGCACTAACGGCTATTTTTGATCATACATTCTTAAGTGTCCTATGAACTTGAGAGAAGAGATATCACTTGATATGTGGTGCAGTCTATTGGGTTCTTGTTCATTTTAAGAATTGGTACTACGCTTATCATTTTCAACTGGGGTACGTAGATTCCATTTATCCATACCTTGTTTGGGATTTATGAGTTGATATCTTTTCCACACTTTGGAAGATTTTCAAACATTGAATAATGTATTTGGTACAGACCAAGAGCAGTATTACTAGAAGATAATTCTTAGTTTTTAGATTGCAAATAGTTATCCCAAGGGATAGGTGAACTGGAAATTTCAGATTGAAAAGAAGCTGAACAAGTCAGTGGTGGTGGCAGCTGGCAAAGATTCATATGTTTGAGTTGACTTGTTTTGAATTGCTTTTACTTGTCTCCATACTAATTTTGCTGATGCATTTATTTTTAGTGAATTTTTCACTCTCTTTGCCTCGAATACGCATTTCATGCATACTTCAATCTTATTCAGCAGTTGGAAACTGTCTTCAGTTGCCTGCTTTTTATAGCAAGCTAACGCTTCCTTTCTATCCATTATTGCTTGTTTGGACAAGTGCCACACTTTAACCACCGTGGCTTATCTTTTGTAGTGGCTGCTAGTGCCACTTGCTCAGCGGATGACATGGCTTTTCTTGCTGGCATATGCCTCCGTGATATTCAGAATATATAATCACGAGGTCTCTTTCCTCGTGTTGCATCTATAAATCTCAGTTGGGGCAATTATATCCTGGTTGAGTCCATATCAATTCAGGCAGGGGGGTTACCTTCATAGTCTCAGAAGTTTTTGAATTTATCATGTGTTAAAATTCAGGTATAAGTAAGATACCTGTAAATTTTTGTTTTACCCCAAAAACTTACTGGTCTGAGATTCTGGCCACCAAAGGTGACATCCCGGGTCCCATTTCTCACTTGCCGTTTTCAATAAAAATTTAAAGTGCTCTATCTCTGGAACAGCACATGTTGTTTTGTTGCTTTTTCTGTTTTAAAGATATTACTTTTCTATTTGAAATGATATACTCCATTTTAAAATATGTGTTCAACTTTTTTTTTGCTGCAACCTTCTGGTGCTTGATTATTACAATACGTGGGAGGACATCTTTATGGTGGAATCTATAATGAAAGGCTAGATGACTAAGCCTTGTGTCCCTCTTCTGTCATAGTGATCCAAACTGTCTGGTTGTTTTAAAAATATTCTCTCCGTAGAGATAGATCAAATTCTTCAGATTTTATAAAAATGATCAACAACAGACACCTGGAAAGGAACGAATTATTTGTAAGCTTTGACGTCATGTCCCTCTTCACAAATGTGCCAGTCAATAAAGCAATCAACATAATTAGGGAATGTTTAAAACATCACAGCTTGCCACAAGAATGGGTGATTCTTGCTGAATTTTCCTTAATACTGCTTTCTTCCAATGCAAGAACAATTTTTGCCAACAGAATGCGGGAGCAGCAGTTGGTTGCCCTCTGTCTCCGATATCTTTATGGAAGCATTTGAGGCTGATGTCGTCAACTCTAACCTGGAATCTTCCCTATGGCTGAGATACGTTGACGATACTATTGTCATTTGGCCTCATGGATGAGAATCCCTCCAGGACTTTTTCCAATATTTGAATAATGCCCATGAAAAAATCCAGTTTACAATGGAAGTTGATGAGAACCAACAGCTTCCTTTTATGGATGTTATTGCAAAAAAGGAAGGAGGGAAGTTCCCTGGGTCATGGAGTATATTAAAAGCCCACTCACACGAACCGCTACATACATGCTGAATGCCACCCTCATATTATCAACAAGTCTATTGCAGCACTGGGCACTCAGATGTCACACACTACTTCTGCACGCACAGAAGAGATCAGCAGATCAACTGACAGGCAAGTCCGAGGGGTGATGGATAAGATTGGTCGCCTTCTCAAAAAGAAAAATATCCATTCTGTGTACAGGGCTTCCTGGAAGATTTCGGATGTTCTTGTAAAAATAAAAGATGAAGGAGACATTACAGACACCGGGTGTATACCAAATACCCTACAGCAGTGGCCAGGTCTATATCGCCGAGACAGGATGCACCATCAAGGAAAGACTAAATGCACACATGAGGCATTTAAAATTAATGTTGTAAGCAAATCAGCTGTAGCTCAACATTCACCGACAGAGAATATTAAATTTTATTTGACCAGACCAGCTTTGTGTTGTTTTTTTTCCAAGATTTGTGGGGGAAAAAAAAAAAAAAAAAAAAAAAATGAAAAAAACCTAGCACCCTTGTTTTTTTTCTATTTTTTTTTTTTTCAGAAAACAATATATTTGATAAATTATAGTCAGTACCACATTCACTAGTATCAGCACTACCAACACTAGTTCATTCGGTGTCAGAATTTTCTGTTTCTTCTTCTGTCTCCTCTATATCCATAACTTCATAAATTGTTACATTTTCTTTTACTGGTTGTTCTTGTATTGTACGCAAAAGATTTTGAGATTGCAATTTTAAAAAGTACACACTATCCATAAAGACTGCACCAATAGTTCTGTATTATGGTCTTTTAAGTTTGAATTTAAATCATAGGTTCCCAACCTTTTTTAACCTACCGCCCCCTTTTCGAGAGAAACAATTACTTCCCACCCCCCTATTAAAAAAAAAAAAAAACAGCACCGATGTCTTTTGTTGTGTAATCTATAGCGCTTCAATTTAATTGGCTTCAGTAATTTGATGGCGCCCCTCTCAGGTGAATTGGGCTATATTAAATGTTGAAAAACAAAGACAGATTTTTAAAATTACTTTATTAAAGAATATTAACAATATTGGTGCGATAGTAATTTTTCTACATTTGGTGTTATATTTGTCAGCAGGAGTCTTAAATCGCCGCGTTCCACTACTGACAATCTGTTTCTTTTCTTTGTTAGTAAATTGCTTATTACACTAAATCCCCTTTCGACTAAATATGACGACGGGAATACAATAAAAAACTTTTTTGCTGCCACCCACAAAGCCGGATATAAATCTGGAATTTGTCTCTGTATCCAAAATTCTTGATATCCATTTCTGAATTTTAATTCTTCATTTGTTGACATTCTATCAACTCTTCCCGTAGCGATAAAAATGCTGTTTGTAGGTTGGAGAAAGGTTCTAATACCCAATATGGAATGGTCAAGTTAAGAATATCCTGAAATCTGTTTTTAAAATCTTCTTTAAATGCTTCCAAATGTTGACAAATACTAAAATATCGTCATCATTTGTTTCCACAGAAGAAAGATTTGGAAACTGATAGAATTGTCGTTGACCCACATTCTGTTTGTACAAGGCAAGTTTTGACAGGAACGTACAAATAACTGACTTTGCTTTGATCAAATTCTAATTATTTCTTTGCAGCTGTAGGTTTGTTTCATTTAATTTATGATATAAGTCAAAAACATGATAAAATCTTGTTAGACAGGTACTCTTTGACAACCAACGAACTTCAGTGCGCAATATCAAACGATTGAAATCCTCGTCATTTTCATCACAAAGTTTTCCAAATAACCTAGTATTGGGAGAATTGCTTCTGATCTTGTTAATTGCGGTAATTACATACTGCAGTGAGCATTGAAGGCGATCACTTAGGTTTTTTGCAACCAAATGTTGCCTGTGAATTACACAATGCACGGCGACTACATTTGGTACTGCCTTTTTCAAATATGAAATCAGTCCACTCTATCGTCCAACCATTGCCAGAGCACCATCAGCAGCAATGGACATGATATTATTCTAAGGGATACTTTTTTTTCTTCGAAATAGTGTTCCAAAACTTGAATTATAGATTTTCCTTTAGTATCAGTTTCTAATTTTTTTTGCGAACAGTAAGTCTTGACAACTTTTTTCACATTTAATGAAGCCAACGTACTCAAGAAATAATGAATCATTGTTTGGTAGATTCATCAAGCTGTAAAGAAAATTCGGCAGTCTTCAAAAAATCAATTAAAGAACTCTCCGGGTCCTGGGACATTTCGTCGATTCGCCTCTGTACTGTGTTATTGTTAAGTGGGATTCCAGTACAGTACGCAGAACCTCATTCACAGGTGGAAGCATCAATTCTTCCCCAGTCGTGTGCGGTTTTTTCCGATTTAGCAATAAACAAGGAAATGTTGTAAGAGGCACGAAGGCCTTCTGTGTCTTGTTTGGATGCCACTGAAAACATACAAGCTAAAGATTAACGTCTTGAATATTGTTCTTTGAGCATTTGAAAGTAAGATAAATTTTTTTCTCTTCTGTCAGGGTGTATTTTGGTTAAATTTCTTCTAAACGTGAAGGTTTCATAGCTTCATTTGAGAAAATGCTCTGGCAAATCAGGCACATTGGTATTGTCTTGTTTGAGGATGCCTCAATAAAAATATATTTCAATAAAAATATATTTCAAGTATTCCACATTGTACTGGCTACATTTTTTCTTTGAATGTGACATCTGTGAGTATAAAAATAAATTTTTATATGACCACAATCACGTTATTCCATTAAATAGATTTACTATTACAATTTAATTAAATAAATTTAGATTTGTGTTCATTATTTCATCATTATTTTGTGACCAACAAATAAATTGTAAAAAACATTTATTATTAATTTAAATTTATTTAAAACATTTAAATACAAATTTTAAGAGTAATTTTAAATTACGCCATAGAAACGATGTACAAAATAGTAGTAATAAAATAAGAATAATAAAAATTATTTAGCTTTATCGAAAAAATTTAGAAATAAAAGTTGTTAATTATGACTCGTTAATTTCACTTTCGTAAATAACTTTTTCTTCAAATTTCTCAGTTGAAAAATTTTCATAAAATAACTTAGATAAAAGGTTTAATATCAACTAATTCAATTAATGTCATAGTATCATGTGAGTTATTATTACAAAACTAGAGAAAATTTTCGGGACTGAGATTAGATCCTGTCCTCCACCGGCACCAGTGTGGACAAGTGTGCATAAGAAACAATTAAAACAAAGGGCCAGCGATCTGCCAGACCAGACTATGTGTGAAAGCTCTCATTTGATTACATTGTATCCAGCGCCGGTTTTTCGGGTGTGAAACTGGCATAACATTATCCCGTTTCAATAGATGCCGGCCTTACACGAAGTACTTAACAAGTGAGAGATTTCAATATCTGCCCACGATGCAATATAAGAGCTATAGGCTCCCAATTATGCCATCGTTTGTACCGGAAACAGACGCCACATATCGATCTTAGGTGCCTTAGCGCCTCCCATAGTAAATGTTGTAAACGGAATGATGGTTTGTTCAGTTTGCAGTTAAAACCCATTTATTATTGATAAACGTAAATTCGACACCCTTCCCGATTTAAGGAACACGTATCTTAGGGACAGAGAGGCTAACCATAATGGAAATGTTATCCCGTTTAAACTACACACTTCGTTATTTCATTGTGATAACGTTTCCATATTCGCATTCAGTACAAAGCAAACTTTAACTGACAGTTAAAATACTTCCCGAAGCTGCTACTTCGCTAACAAGATACGTGCTTCCGAATATGGTAACCACATGCACTACAGAAACTATTCACCATCGACAGAAGGGACTATCTCCGAACCCGTGGACCCATTCAGTTAACCCGACAGTGTTGCTGGTTTTCCGGATCACAGTATTTTCTTAAATTTGAATTTCATACAACTTCATATCAACAATAGGTACAACGTCAACTATAGGTACTCTTACCCTTTGTAAAAGTCTCGAAATGTCGAAAATGATATGATTCTTAGCCCTCCTTACAATGTGTGATAAATGATGTTGATAATAATAATAGGAATGATAGCAGTGATCAGTACAGGATCGAGTGCAGTTAGCACATGACACAAAAATTAAATAAAAGGTTAAAACTTAGTTGAAATTTCACAGCACATTCCTCACGTAATATCTATCAGTAAATAGAATAATAAGCGAATAATCATAATGAATATGTACTAACCTCTGTGACAGATAACTATTCCAAAATAAGTAATCTTCAGTAAGTAGATTCACGTAAGCTGTAGGGCCTGTAGATACCGCACAGTTTCACAGTCGCTCTGTCTGAAGGCACTACCGAACAATCGAACATTGACCAGTGTAAACGTATAAGCATTGTTAATCGCGCCGGAACATAAACATACTAACAATAGTGATCCCTGGTGCCAGTGGCGTAGCTAGGGGGGGGCGGTGGGGGCGGTACGCCCCGGGTGTCACCCGTTTGGGGGTGACACCCACATTTCGAAAATAGTAATGGAAATTAGTGTGACACAAAAAAATAATAAACTTCTTTTATCCTGTTGTGTCGAAACACGTCTACTTTTATTGTTATGAATATTTGTTGTTAGGTTGATCTAGCGCTTTTTCAAATGCGATCCAGGCGGCTGTGCTCATTCGTTATAGTAGAAGATATAATTGTTAGCAATACCGTGCGCTTAAACAAAGAGAGCACCGCTCTGTAGCTCCAACAATCACAAGAAATCGTTCATTGTTGTGCTTGCCGTCCATCACTGTTGTTTGGTTTGTTAGAAGCGGCAGTGGATATAATGTAAGTTTTCTTGTATAGAAAGAGGAAGTTTTAAAATTAAAGTTTATATACAATTGCTAAAATCATAGTAATTAGCCAGTTAAATTGTAAATACTCGAAAATATTTAGAGAAAATGTGGAAATGAAAACCAAGCGTATGTCGGAATACGCGTAGTCTAGGTTTTAAAATTGTTTTGCTTATTTAGAATTCCATTAGTTTTCAAGCTAAGATTTACAAGTGCTTTGAAGTTTTTCTAGTAATTTTTGAATTTATTATCTGACAGATTCGTGATGTACAAACTGAGTACATTTCGAGTTATCCGATTTACACTCTGCGTTCCTGCCTATTATCGACAGTGCACCTATATTCGACATGAAATCGTATCATGTTCAAATTTATGCTAATAGAAACTGTGCATTGAACTAGCAATACTGTCAGGTTTCAAATCAATCTGAACGGGTCCAAGTGTTCGTTGATGGTATCGTCCGTCGTTGGTAATCAGTTTTTGTAAAGCTTGTGTTTTAAACAGTCAGAACCATAACTGTTGTGTATAGAACTGTAAATTATATATATTTAAAACTGTAAAGGAAATGAAATGTAAATTGTTAAACTATGTAAATAGAACTGTAAAGTAATGAAATGTGAATTGTCATAAAGCTCAAAGAACTTGGCTGTGTGGCTGATAAGACCGAAAGCCATTTAAATAAATATTTTTTTTTAAACAAGTAGAAACCGCGTATCTTGCTAGCGAAATCGTAACATTAGTAAGCACTTAAATTCTAGGTTCATGTAAGTTTGCTATGCTTTCTTCTGATCGAAAGATCGCGATGAAATAAATAAAGGTATGATTCTCTATGAATTTTCCATAATAAATTTAGAGAAGAAGAAAATTTGTATTATGGGTAACCCCTCTGTCGAATACAGGTGTATTCCTTAAATGTCGAACTTTTGTTCCTGATCAAACTGAGCGAACATTCAAGCCGTTTACAACATTTTTATTTGTATGCTACATAGCGGCGCTAGAAATGTAAAATGAACACGTGAAGACGGTCTTCAGTACATACAATGTCATATTTAGATGTCTGTAGCTACGTGTATCTTAGGCGGATAGTAAAATACTTCACTTGTGAAGTACTTCATGTAAAGACGGCAGATACCGCAAAGGGATGTTCTTATATTACCTAAGCCGTTTTTTTTTTTTTTTTGTTTTTTTTTTTTTTTAAATGTAGAGTTGCTTCTCTGACTATACTGTCTCTCCCAGGGTCTCTCCCAGGGTCTCACGACTTGTGGGACCCGGTTTCTGGGTTTGCACCGATGGAACCCCATCTGGGTCTGAAATTACTTCTACTTGGATCAAGCCACTTCTGTTAACTTACCTCTCGATATCCCTTGCGAAGTAATTTAAATACAACCTATGTTAACGTTTTCGATTTTTTTTAAATTTATAGCGAAATATTATGGTCACCCTATAGTTACACTGGCAAAAATAAGAATCTCACCATGCATACAGGAATGGTAGGATTTTAGGAAACTTTGAAGATATATCCAGGGCCATACCCAGAAGAAATGATAGCAAATGGAAATGGATCAGGATAAGTTATTACCATTAGATACAGTTTTCAGTAAGAAATGCCTCCAACTTGAGCACCAATGCATTCGTGGATTCTTGCCGACATTGAATCAACAAGTGTTTCAAATGTCTTCTTGGGGTATTTCTCTTTACGCCTGCATGTCTTTTGCAGTCAGTTATTGCGCAGTTTGTGCTGGGTCACCATGTGATCAAATGTGTCTACTCCTGGTATCCCAGACATGCTCTATTGGGGACAAATCTGGGGACTGTGTTGTTCAAATTGTGATCGAAACTCCTTGCAAGGCTTGTGTAACGATGGCCGCAATATGAGGACGGGCATTATCTTGTTGTAAGATGCGATTTGAATGGTGAACATGAAGGGTATCACAAGATGCAGTACCCTGTCCACATAGTGGTGGGCTGTCACTGTGCCATCAACAACAGCCAACTCAGTCATGCTGTCGAAACTGATTGCCGCCAAAAAATGACACCGGTGACTGCATTTGTGTAATGTTCTGAAATCACAGCAGGTAAGCCGTTTTCCAATACGCCTCCGAACATGTCGTGAATTATCACTTTGCCACAGACAGAATCGAGACTCGTCTGTAAACACAAATGTACGCCATTCACATGTCCTTTTATGTTTTGCATTACGCCAGGTTAGATGATGCTGACAATGAAATCAGATTAATGGGACACATTGCATAGGGTTCAGAGAGTGTACTCCAGCTTCAAGCAATTGGTTTTCAATTGTCCGGGGAGGGGGGTGACTCTCTCTGTAACCACTGTTTGGATCTGGCCTGCAGTCAACCATTTGCCAGCAGCAGCCACCCACACAATTTGGCGGTCTTCACGTGCTGTTATCCATCAGTATAGACCTGGAGTATTAGAGCTTTCTTTCATCACTGTGTAACAAGTCTGTATACTGACAATGCACTACGGCCAATCCTTTGGGAGATTTCACGATATGATGCACCTTTTTAAAACACGTCAATTCTCCGACCTCTCTCACAGTTAGACATTTGAGTGTATAGAATTGTCACTCTTCGCCTGGGCATACTTAGCCAACATGAACCCGTGGACAACAAAATGTCATATTACACCACACTGTACGTCACTAGTACGTTAAAAGAATATAAAAAAATAGCAATTTACATAATAGATAGCACCGTAATTCTCATATTATTACATGTAAAACTTTCAATTTTAAATCATTTAATACTCTTCATGTGGGCATACTTGGGGCCAAATTTCATTCATTTATCACAACATCGTATGGGTGTTGGGATTTTAATTTGCGCCAGTGTGTGTATCAGTTGCTAGGTGTAAAGGTCGAGCTCTATTTTGCCAATACTGGTCTGTACCGTCACCGCAACGACAGTCGGCCGAGTGGCAGCTCACCCCCTCGCGTCCACAATTTTCCATAGCTCGCCCATGTTCCTACCCGGTCTTTAGTCTCCTTTAACGTTTTCAAGTGATTGTTACAGGGAATCAGTGTTGGGGATGACAGGTAGGTTTGATATCTTTACTTTATTTTGCACAGTTTTGGTACAAAAGTACATTAAAATACTTTTTTATCTGACTCATGTAATCACCTATCTGGTTGATCTTTTATGTACAAAAATAGTATCCCAGCGCAGCAGTACCGGATTAACCACGTAGCAGGAGGTAGCAAATGCCACGGGCCTTCTAGGGGGCCTCGCGCCTCCTAGGGGGGCTCCGCACCTATGCTAGAAGGGCGACCTTTTTTGTTTTTAGCTCCTCAATTTTCCCCAGGACGGCAAAAATCAAGGGCCTCTTCTTCACATTTGCTACGGGCCCCGCGCTGTCTTAATCCGGCCCTGCAGCGCAGTATTAACAAATCATTACCACACTGTACCGGAATGAAAGATTCTCGCATATTTCAACGCAATCGCAATGAAATGTCAATCACTTCGCACTTGACGTGTTTGGTTTGCATGAGGTTCTTTTCGATTCATTCAGTATTTTTTTTTTTTTTTTTTAAGCAAAGATTGAGGTTACAACATATTTTAATTTAAATTTAGGTCGTAAAGATTTTGTATAATAAATATAATAATTTCATGTTATCTCAAAGTTCTAGTCAGAGTTTCTTATTAGGAAACTCGCAGTGCACCTATATCGTAGTCACCTAACTTCGAAAGGAGACCTACAGATTAACGTGAAATTCGAACACGGAGCGTCCTAGAATCCTCGTATTAACAGATAAAAGCATTGCCAGTGGTAAATGTCAATTTTTAGGCCCGCAAAAATTACAGTAGAGTCCGGAATTTGAACCAGGGCCTTCAGTATCCAAACCGCATGCAGTCATTTGAGTCACCAGTCCGAATGTAGGTGTAATGAAAAATAAGTTTGCAAACATGATACAATGAATATACTTTTTTTCTATACCATCTATTTTTGCTATAAAAAATACGAATCAACATTTATGTGTTTGAATACATATTTTTCAGTACTTCTAGATTAGTCTACCGTATGGTTACGGCGTGCGATTTGGGTGTGGAAGGTCCCCGTTACAAATGCAGATCTCGGCTGCAATTTTTGTGGGTCTTAAAATTGATCTTCAACTCTGGCAATGTTTTGATTTATTAATGCGAAGTTGCTAGAACAATTCCTACATGTTAAGAACATCTTATGAACATGGATGAAAAAAAAGACACTTGTTTTAAGACCAACAATAACATGAAAACAACATTTGGTCGTAAGGGAAGGGAAATTTCCGAACTCTCTCTATGCGTTCTCCACATCCAGCAGACCTACACTGGTCTACACCGTCAAAACATAAACCAATACAAAGATGGCCGCGTGTCGGCCGAGTGTCGGACGACATGCCGTGTCCTTTGGACAAACTTCGACCGATTGAGCGCCAATAGTCAGAAACGTGTCGGTGCGGTGACGGTGCCGAACAGTATCAGGCAAGAGAGGCCCGATCTTCAGAGGAGTTAAAATTAATCTAAAACCTCTTTCGATCACCAGTGATCAACACGTGGCTAAAATCTTGATTATTGAACATGAAGTAAATCAAATTTTTAATTGCAGTTGTTAAAGCTAGAAATAGGGGATTGTGAAAGCAATTGTTTTTATTTTATTTGTATATCTTTTAAATGTTGTTAATCTTACAATTTTATTAACTATTATTTTTAAATAACAATAAATTTTTATTTAATTGTGTTTTATTAATATCATATTTTACACCTAAAAGATGATATAATATACTCAATTTTGGATTTAAGTTTTCAAGGGGTGACACCATCGATATCCGCCCCGGGTGTCACCCACGCTAGCTACGCCACTGCCTGGTGCACAGCACGTGCTGCGACTCATTCACGAACTATTGAAGCAGGTGTTAGGAACAAAGATACAATGTGCTAATACCAACTTTTCATCCCCACTGATCTTGATTAAAGAACATTTGGAATTACTTGGTGAAACATTTGTTCAATATTTTTTGTTATTAATTAATCTTATCGGCACGTCCTTGCCAGTATTGGCCCGGGGGGGGGGGGGGGTGCTGGCTGGGTGTTAACGCCCCCCTAATTTGCCTTTGTTGACAAACGCCCCCTTCAAGCTCTCTAACGCCCACCGGGGGGTGGGAACCACTAATTTAAATCTTTTATCATACAAAATAGGAGCTTTATTTCTTTTCAATCGTTGGTTTACGCCAATGGTTACAAGGAAACGATACATAATTACTGACAATTTAATGACTCAGTATCACTATACACTGAGAGTTTAATAAGTATTAGAATATAAGGAAAGCACAAGAAGTAATAAAAAGAGGCAAAACACTGTAGAAAAATTTTAAATTCCTAATTTTTTGAAACGATCCGTAGGTCTACAGATAAATTCGTAGCGCATGCAGCACTAGTTCAAATAGCGAGTATCAAGCCAAACAAAAGGGAACAAGGATTCCTTCACACGCAACCTAGCCTCTTTGGGAAGTCCCTGTTCATAAATGAAAATTTGAGTCAATGTTGCCAATATTTTCGTAATTTTTTTTTCCTACTGAACCAGAAAAATATATTAGATTTAAAAATTAAGATAAGTACTTAGAATAAACTCTAAAACAGTCATATTAAACAATAAATGCCTTACAAGTTTGAGATTTAGTAGTTATAAAAAAAAAAGTTTTTTTTCATAGTTTTTTTTTACAACACTAAGCAGAAGCACTATATATATATAAAGGAGACCTAATAACATGAATGCTTATAGTTACCTACAGCTTGACTATATTTGATCATACCTGAAGAGAAGGATCCAAGATGAGTGAACCCATCCGACCGCATATGTGCGCTCCCTTTGCTAAATAAAGATGACAGTGGCAACCGACATGGCAGTCCTGTGATGAAAGCAACAGCCTGATGGCTGAAATGTAATATGTACAAGTCTACACTATGATTTGACCAATTCAGCTGTTGAATTGTGTGAATCCTACAATGGAAAGGTGCAACTTCTATCAATTTATCTGGTGTCCTTTTCAAAAAATACAAATTGGGCATTCCATTCTATCTGCAGCAAAATGCATGGTGGAGAAAACAAGATCATCGAAGGCTGAAAAAGGAGTGTTTGGAAAAGTGGATCCCTGTTATGGTCACCGGATCATCAGAAAAAAAAAGACACTATCACTATGAAAAAATAGATGACCCGCAGTATTAAGGAAGCTTTCCCATTTATAAGAAAGAACTTCCTGTACTCCACATTGGAAGATCAAAATTTTATGCATTATAACCTAAGAGGGTGGTTCCACACCCACAAAGAGATGTCTTGTTTATGTATGTATTGTTCCAGTTTTGAACTCTGTATAGTAACTTTGAAAAACTTACTTGTAGGCATTGACATATGACACCTTGGTTGTCTGTGCCATAGAGCGAGAGATCTGTTGCTTTCAGGAATGTGGTGACTGCCCTGGAAAAGGAGGACTCTCAATATAGACACTTGGTCTAGAAAACACAGAAGATGACTCTTGTGAAGTTATATATGCCACATGGAAAAAACAAACTCATTAAGAAAGCTGTTGCCATTTATACCTTTATTGATGAACTTGGGAAATGGACAATGAATGAAACAACTCACCAATATTTTAAGAATTTATAGCAACAACACATTGAAGAAGTGAAGGGACATTTAGAGGTTGAACAACTGTGTTCTGTGCTTCACTGTGATTTTGCTGTGAACTGATCAGTGATTCTGCCATAAGAAGTACAGGGATATCATTTGGAGTAATGACCAAATTTCAATTTTCGCAGGAGTCACATATTTTCGAAACAAGACCAAAAGTGTTGCAATTATAAGTGATGACAGATGACATGACTCAGCACATGCACAGCTGGCAATGTGTAAAAGTAAACAATAGCTGCAATCACAGCCAGAAGAGATCATCATTATTTGTAATGGTGCCAATAGTCACTTTAAAAATTGTTACCAACTGTTTGAAGCAAATAAGTCACTTGTGCCAATAAAGTGGGTACACGCTGCTACTGGATATGGGAAGGAGCCTTGTGATGGTGTAGGAGTCCTGCTGAAAACCCATGGTACAAAATATAATGTTTCTAGCCCAAGTACAGAGGAAATTCAAAATTAAAAAATATTTCACAAGAGTGGTGAAGTCTTCTACATCTAAAAATCACAAACTTTGTGGGTGGCAGAGGGTTCTAAGCACCAATTCTAATTCTGCGCATTCCAATCCCAAATAGCCCGAGGAAAGAAGCAATACATAAAAGCATCAGTATGGCATCTTATTTCTCGAATCTTATCCTTCCGGTCATTGTGACCTAAATAGATTGGCAGAAGAAGAATTTCATTGCACTCGTAATTTAATGATTTTCGCATGTTCTCCAATAAATTCAAACCCAAATGGTGTCATCTGTCTTCCAAATTATCCCAGCCCAATCTATATATCAATGCTGTGATGCTTTCATAAGGGCTGTAGCAACCAGTCACAAACTGAATGGCTCTCCTGTGCACCCTCTCCACTGCGTCAATTAGGCCCCTGCCATATGGATCCCAGACTCCACAACAGTAATCCAGACGTGGAGACACTAGTGTTTTATATGCTATTTCCTTTGTATGAGCATTACAATTCCTCACAATACGTCCTATGAATCATAATTTAGAATTAGCCTTGCCTACGACGGAAGTTATGTGCAAGTCCTATTTTATCTTGCTTTGTATTATCACCCCCAGATACTTCAGGGAATCACCAAGTCAACAGCCGAGTTGTTTACTGTGTACTCATCAGCAAGCTGATCCTTTTTGTTACTTATTCGCATTGCCTTGCACTTTTTGCAGTTAAGTGTAAGCTGCCGTTTACAGCGCCATTCGAAAATAGCATCCAAATCGTGTGATTTTTGAAGCAATCGTCAGTGCACCTTATTTCCCTATAGATAACTGCTTTGTCGGCAAACAATCTCAACCAGCATTTGACGTTGTAGCCTAGATCGTTTATAAATATTAAAAAAGGAAGTGGTCCTTTTACACTTCCTTGAGGAACCCCCGAAGTAACATCTAGCTTAGAAGAGGCTTCCCTGTCAACAATGACATACTGTGAGTGATCAGTTAGAAAATCACGTATCCATTCGCAAATCTGATCTGATATACCATATGCTCGAATCTTTGCTAAAAGTCGGTTGTGGGGAACAGAATCAAAAGCTTTCTGAAAATCCAAGAAAATTGCACCAACCTGTGAACCTGCATCGATAACTTTCATTATGTCATGGGAAAATAGAGCCATTGGCCTATATAAGGAGGTGTGGCACCTGGGCTGTCACAGTATCCAACGGTCAGCCATCCTGTGCAGATGTCTCGACACCTGATGAGGACGATGGAGCTAGTCGTCAAAAAATCGTGTTTTCAAAACACTATCCAGCGGTACAACCATGAAGACTTCAAGAATACACCGGGTAAGTCTCCCTTCTTACAGAGCCAATTGTGTTTCACATGACCGCTTCTTCCGAAATCCATGTTGACACGGTGTAAGTAACTCATTCTCATCTAGAAACTTCATAATGTTAGAGCATATTAGATGCTCCAGAATTCTCCTGCAGACAGATGTTAGATGTATGGGTCTATAATTCCAAGGATCACTCCTATCTCCCTTCTTGAAAACAGGAATTACATGGGCTATTTTCCAGCAAGAAGTTACTTTTTTCTCTTCTAAAGATTTACGGAATATATCGGACAGAAGTGGTTCAATTTTCTCTGCGTATTCTGAAAATACTCTAACTGGTATACCATTGGGACCCAGCGCTTTACCCCACATCAGGAGCTTTAATTGCTTCACAATATGTACGCTATCGTCAACTTTCTGACCATCTTTTATTAGAACTGGCTTATTGTTGCCACTACAACTAACTTTTCTTACATACGACCAAAATTTATTAGGGTTTTCGGTGAGGCTCTTAGAGAGAGAATTGCAACGAAAGTCATTAAAGGCCTCATGCATTGCATTCTTAACACCTCCCCTTAACTCCTCTAACTTATCTAAATCACTCCGGTGCATTGCCCTTTTTGATCATGCATGTATCTTCCTTTGCTTTTTGAGTAACCTTTTAACGTCCTGTGTATACCATGGAGGATCATTCCCTTCCCCGATTGTCCATTTCGGTAGTACACACAACACCCCTCATCCGGTTACCAAAAGAGGTCATAGATATCAGTTTTGAGTTTAATGAGGTCGTTGTAAATTTTATGCTCCCACACAGACCGGTTGCTGAACATAGATACCACAACCAGTGCTCACTTTGAATTCAAAATGTTTTAAAGATTGTAGATATTCCAGTTCCTACTGATGCAGTTCAACAAATTGTTAATTCATTTAATTTTTAATTTCAGTTCTATGTAGACTACCATAAGAAGTGGTATGTTTTGGAACTTGCACATATATTTTGAAGCTTTAATATTTTTTATTTAAAAAAATAAATTCTTTTTATATTTATTAAGAATTAAAATCCCATGGCAAACATTAGATTTTGATTTCATGGGACAAATATGTGACTATCATGTAAAGGAAATTGCTAAAATGTATGACAAATTTTTACATTGTTTCTACAACCTGACAATCTCAAAAGTAGAAGTTGTCATTTTGAGGGAATGCAGAACTCGATGGTATTGATAAAAAGAAAAAAAATCAAAATTATTGGAATTGTAGTTTTTTATTTTATTTTATAATTTTTTTTAAATTTTATAAGGCTGCAGCAAAAGAAGGTTGAACACACATTTTAAAATAGAGTATACAATTATAAACAAAAGTATTATCTTTAAAATAAAAAAAGCAACAGAACATCTTGCACTGTTCCATGGTGAGAGGATTTTTAAATTTTTTATCGAAAATCGCAAGTGAGAAATGGTCACCAGGATGCCATCTTTGATGACCTGTATCTCGGACTAGGAAATTAATGTAGGCAAAACAAAAATACACAGGTATCTTATTTTTACATGAATTTCATAATATGTTAAAATCAAAAAATTCTGAGACTATGAAGGTAACGTTTTTTTTTCTTTGCCTGCCTGAGTTGAAATTGACTGTACATCCTTACTTGAACTGGTAAGGATATCAGGACAGTAATGTAATAAGATAATGATGAGTCTAATAATGTCACATTTTATCAAAAAATTAAGATCCAGATAAATGAGTGAATCATATATGGCTGAGTTTTGTTTTATTGTTTGGCAAAACCCCATTTCATAGTTATCATTATAAAATTCTGAGGATCATCTCTTCTATAACATCATTTCCCAGCCCTGATGATGTGTATTTAAGTCTGTTACAACCAGCATTGTTTATAATAGCTGTGAGACTTGTAATCATAGCTTTCATTTTGTATTTATTTATTTATCAATCTTGTTTCATTTATCCCTGCTGAGGAAGGACGTCTGGGATGTGAAACATGTTGTGGTTAATACACATACATACGAGTCATGATCATAGTAAAAACAATTGTGTGTTACAAAGACAAATAAAGATAATAAAAATAAACATTAATTTTTGCAACTGAATTTTGCATTAAGTTAATATTGAATGCAATTATTATTTTGTTCAAATTCTTGAAAGAACTAGAAGAATTGCCAATAAGATAATCTCTCATTTTTTCTTTAAATATATCTTTATTATGTTCAAACTGTTTTATATTCCTGGGAAGTTTATTAAACAGATGTATCCCAGAATAATTAACTCCTCTTTGTACTAATGACAGAGATGTTTGTGTTTTGTGCAAGTTACTTCTGTTTCTTGTATAGAAATTGTGTACTTGTGAATTAGATGTAAGCAGGTTAAAATGTTCTATCACAAAGCACATGAAAGAATGTATATACTGAGAAATCATTGTAAGAATATTGCGTTTTTTTTTTCAAAAGTAGTCTGCAATAAGTTCTTGGTTTGATGCTACACAGCATCCTAATAGCTCTTTTCTGTGCTATGAAAACTGTTTTACTTTGTGAAGAGTTTCCAGAAAAAATTATGCCATATGACACCACTGAGTGAAAATATGAAGAGTACACCTGTTTCGTTAATTCGTTAATTCTATATCTGAAAGTGTTCGTATTGCGAAGGTGGCACTACTTAACTTCTTCAGTAGTGAAGTGATATGTTCGTGCCAACAGAGTTTATTATCTATTTGAATACCAAGGAGTTTTATATTGTTTCTAAGATTGTGTTATTTTTATAGCTTACTCGTAAATCCGGCTGTGCATAATTTTTTGTTTTAAACTTAATATAATGTGTTTTTTTTTTAAATTTAATCATATATATTATTTTTTTTGGTCACAAGCCTGTATCTTCCTTAATAATTAACTGAAATCAATTAATGAGATGTCATTTTAAAGCTTATGGTCTCCACTTTAGTTACATCATACTTTAAGAAATGAAGTTTTGGGAATTCGTTTTCTGTGTTACAAGTCATTTATCTCCCTGGATACCTATCTGAAATTGTTTAATGAAGTATCATTTTAAAGTTTATGATCTCCGCTTTAGTGACGTCATATATTAAGACAGAAATTTTTCGGAATTCAACCTTTTAAGGGCCTAAATATCAATATTTTTGCAATGTGTTTTTGTGTCATAAGCGATTTATCTCCCTTAATATCTAACCGATGTAGATAAATGAGGTATCATATTAAAGAATAAGGTCTCGTTATATTTCAAGAAAGTAATTTTTCCTAATTCAACCCTTAAAGGGCAAAAATGTCAATTTTTCTAAAATGCTTTTTTTGTGCCTCGTGCCATTTATCTCCCTGGATATCTAACCAAAATCGATAAATGAAGTAGGATTATGAGGAGTATGTCTCAACTTTGGTGACATCATATTTTAAGAAACATGTTTTTTGTAATTCTACCCTTAAAGGGAAAAAGTATAAATTTTTCTACAACGCATTTTTGTGTCACGAGCTATTTCTCTCCATTGATATCTAAACGATATAGATAAATGAGGTATCATATTAAAGAATAAGTTCTCCGCTGTGGTAACATTATATTTCAAGAAAGGAATTTTTCCTAATTCGACTCTTAAAGGGCAAAAATGTCAATTTTCTAAAATGCTTTTTTTTTTGTGCCTCGAGCCATTTATCTCCCTGGATATCTAACCAAAATCAATAATTGAAGTAGGATTATGAGGAGTAATGTCTCAGCTTTGTGATATCATATTTTAAGAAAGAATGTTTTTGGATTTCATCCCTTAAAGGGAAAAAGAATAAATTTTTCTATAACGCATTTTTGTGTCATGAGCTATTTGGCTCCCTTGATATTTAACTGATGTAGATAAATGGGGTATCATATTAAAGACTAAGGTCTCCGCCATGGTAACATTATATTTTAAGAAAGGAATTTTTAGTAATTCGACCCTTAAAGGGCAAAAATGTCAATACTTCTAAAATGTGTTTTTTGTGTTTAGAGCCATTTATCTCTCTGGATTTCTAACCAAAATCTATAAATGAAGTAGGAGTATGAAGAGTAATGACTCGGCTTTGGTGACATCATATATTAAAAAAGAATGTTATTGGAATTTAACCCTTAATGGGATAAAGTATAAATGTTTGTACAATGCATTTTTGTGTCACGAGCCGTTTATCACCATTAATATTTAACTGAAATAGATAAATGTGGTATAATTCAAAAATTAAAGTTTGCTCTGTGGTTACATCACATTTTAAGAAATGTATTTTTCTGAATTGATTTCTTAAAGGGCATAAATATCAGTATTTCTAAAATGCATTTTTTGTGTCTCAAGTTATTTATCTCCCTTGACAATTAAACAAAATTAATAAACAAGGTATCATTTAAAAGATTGAGGTCCGTAATGTCTTCAGTTCCATTGCCACATTTTAAGAAAGAAATTTTTAAAAATTCTAACCTTAGAGGGCAAAAGCATTATTATTTTTACAACAGATTTTTCTGTCGCGAGTTATTTATTTCCCTTGATACCTAACCGAAATAATTAAATGAGGTATCGATTTAAATATTAAATTATCCGCTATGGTCACATCATATTTTAAGAAAAAACTTTCTCCAAATTCAACCTTAAGTGGCATAAATATCATTATTTCTCGTAACTTTTTTTTTTTTTTACTGCAATTGATAACTAATCAAAATCGATAAATGAAGTATCATTTTAAAGACCAAAGTGGCTGCTGTGGTCACACTATCTTTTATAAAAGTAGTTTTTGTAATTCGACCCTTAAAGGGCAAAAGTATCAATATTATTTATACAACGTGCTTTTTTTTTATTACAAGTCATTTATCTTCTTCGATATCTAGCCGAAATCGATAAATGACATATCATTTTAAAAATTTGGGTCTCCAGCTAGGTAAAATCATAAATCAAGAAAGAATTTTTCGGAATTTGGTGCTTAAAGTGGTAGCGTGTATGAGACTGTTCAGAGCCAAGTCCCTAGATTGCAGCAGCGGATATCACATAGATGTCAATAAAAAAAAAAATATTCAATAAGAAGGTTATCGGATTTTTTTTTTCCTATTACGGATACACTGTCGTTTTGCTATACAATTCCAATGTAAACATTTTAGTCGCACAGCAACAAATATTACATAGATGTTGATACGTTGTGTGCATTTTGTTCAGGTGGGTTTTATTCTGTTAAGGTCAGTGACATTTTGTTGTAAATACAGTGTGTTTTAAATTTTCCTAACTGTTTTGTAATATGTTGTGAGTATGTTGATGCGTACCTATTACACTTACAAAAAAAAAAAAAAAAAAAAAAAATTGCTGCAAAAGTACGGTTCTACTTTTAATTATATTACAAGCATTCAACCTCACTATTCATCGCATTTTATTCGCGAAATTTTCACACGGGTCATCTAGTTTTCCTTGAATCAATTTTCTACTTCACTAAGTACTTCATTTACATTAAATTCTAGATTGCTGTTTGGTGTTTTTCTCACAGTTAGGTTAGTGTCATCTAAAAATAAAACACTCTTATGTTTGTCAGATAAGTTTCCAGGGAGGTCATTGATGTACACAAAAAAGAGGAGGGGTCCAGGGACAGAGTCTTGTGGAATTCCATGTTTTGTTTCCTCCCAGTCAGATGAAGCATCTTTACTTATTTTAGAATAAAAAATGGAAACTTTTTGCATTCGACTTTCCATGTTTGATTTAAAGCATTTATATGTGGTTCTATAAATACCATAGAATTCCATTTTTTTTTTCGAAAATAATTCATGATTTTCACAATCAAATGCTTTTGCAAGATAACAATATATTCCTACAGGGCTCATTTTATTATTCAGTTCCTCAAATGTGTTATTTAAAAATGATGATTCTTTTTGGAACCCAGATTGTAATTTAGTGGGAATATTATATTGTGTATCATGTAACTCTATAATACATGACATTTTCAAAAAATCTTTGAGAATCCAGAAAGCAATGAAATGGGACAATAGTTATCTAAATATGTTGCTTCACTTTTTTTAAATAACGGTTTTACAGCTGCATATTTTAGTCTATTTGGAAACACACCTTGCATTAAGGATTCGTTACAAATGTGGGAAAGTACATGATTGATACAATCTGAACATCTTTTCAGTAATTTACTTGAAATATTGTCATAGATGGAAGAATTTTTAGATTTTAATTGTTTCATGAGTTTATTTATTTCTGAGACTGTAACTGGTGGCAGTTGCATCTCCACAAATCTATTTGGAAAAGCAATCTGAAGAAGCCTTAGGGCAGTATGTGGAGATTGCTTTTCTATGCGTAATTTCTCCACAGCTGAAGTAAAATGTTTGTTAAATATTTCACAAACTTCCTTTACTTCACTATGCACAGATCCGTTTTGTTTTATTTTTATGTCTTTAGAGTGTTTTACAGATTTTCTCGTTTCAGCTTTTATTATATTCCATTTAGTTTTCATCTTATTGCCTGAATTCTCTATATTCTCTGATATATACCTGTTCTTGACCTTTCTTATTACATTTCTTAGTATTTTAGAATAAAGTTTATAATGAGCTTTCAGTGATATCTGATTCTCTTACTGTTAAGTAATGTCCCCTTCTGTTTTACTAGATACTCTAATACCTTTGTTATCCATTCCTTACTCAGTTCACTCTTTGGAGTGTTGACAACTTTCATTTTTTGTAACTTCCTTCTAAAAGTGTTGGAAATATATTGAGAAAGGAATCAAATTTTGCATTAACACCATGTGCAGTGAATACTTCTGACCAGCATCCTTTATTTAAGGAATATATGAAATGTTTTATTTTGTTTTCATTAATATTTCTTTTATATACCCAGCTTTGCTTTATCTGTTTAATAGTGTTTCTGGACTTAATTATCAACAGCTGGGCATCATGATCTAAGATACCATTTATTACTGGAAGTATGCTGTAATTACTGTACTGAGAAATACCCATAAAAATATTATCAATTACAGTCCAGCTATTATTTTGTATTCTAGTAGGGAAATTTACAGGTGCCGTTAAGTTAAAAGACAACATCAAGGCCTCCATATCTACCCTCTCATTGCTGTGATTGAGAAAGTCAGCATTAAAGTCTCCACATAAAACTGTTTCTTTGTTATTTGTGAAACATAGTAGCGAAGACTCTAACTGAGATAAAAACAGTTTGAAATTTCCTGAAGGAATTGCTATTACCATGAGCTCTTCCTTACCATATTCCAGTTTTGTAACACAACATTAAAAGTGCTGTTCTATACAATACTTACTTACAATTACACTTTTTAACAAAAATGGCAACTCCCCCTTTCTCCATTTTACATCTACAGAAATGAGAGCTTAGTTTATAGTTTGGGATGAACAGCTGAGATATTCCTCTGTCTAACAAATATGCACAAAACATCTACATTAAAATTTTTGGAATAGTGAATATCTTCTAGGCGTAAGGTAATGTCTTCACTTTTACTAAATATTCCTCTTATATTTTGATGGAGAATAATGGTCTGAACACTTTGATTCAATGACTTTGAATTGTTTACTTTATTAGTACATTCTGGTATGTCAGTTGGAATTTCTAATTTCAATACGTATTGATCAGCAGAGACTTTAATTTCTTTTAGACATCTTAATACATTTATTTTATTTACCATAAAAAAGGCCGCGACTTAACAACACTTATAACAGGAATACCTCTTTCACTCACCTGGAATCCCCCAATCTCATCAGCAATAAGAAGCAAAAGCTTCCTTTTATCTCTGAAATTCAGATGGAGTCCATGGCAAGTATAACTGTCCCTACCAATGCAGGCCACATCTATCAAACCAATGTGTAAATTTGCTAACTGCCAGAGAACCCTTCCCAACGATGCATTTGTACGCCTAATGTTATGCCACATCCAGGGTTTATCATAACGCTCAAGCAAACTCACAAATCCCACATTCGTCTGATGTGTGTTCCTGGAAATGTGAGCAGTGTCTTCCTTAGTTTAATAATTGAGGTCCTTATCAAGACTATTTCCCAGTCCCCCCCCCCAGTTACGTCACAATCTTCCTCTGAGAAATCTTTCCCTAGGTCTTCCACAATTGCTACAACACTTCCAAGATCTGCATTTGGCCCCAAGTCAGACTGAACAATCTTGCTGATTCTCCTCCTATGACTGCTTCCAATTAACAGTACCTTCCTGCGTTTAGATACCACCACAAAAGTTCTCCCTTTTACTTTACAAGATCCCAGACCATTCACTCCAATGTGACGATCCTCAAAGTCACCATCTACATCCTCCAATGCCCAAAACACATTGGATGTCTCCAGCTGGAAACCATCAGACAGACAGCGTCTCCTATCTCTCCTGCCAGCGCTGACTTCTCTCCACTCTACCTAAACCTAAGAACAGAGTTTTCAGCCTTCAGGGCCTTTAAATCCCTCTCTGCAGATGCCAGATCTGACTGGAGCTTCAGAATCCGCTGTTCCTGATCATTAATTTTGCAGGTGTGGCAGTTCCAGGCACAATAGTCACTGTAAGCAACATCACTGCAACCCCGTGAAACCAGCGCCCACAGTCCCGGCACGTCACTCCTTCTCTTAATAATCTTCAGCAATTTACACACTTACGAGGTAGGTCTGATAAGTACTTAGCTTCTCTTCTTGATGGCACCACTGTCACCAGAGAAATTTATTATCGTGTAGTACATTATCTATTGTTAAAATTTCAGCCAAATCAGACTCATCGTTTAGTTTTGATCGCGTGTGAAAGTGGGCGTGTCCACGTATTTTAGAAAAATGGAAAAAGAGCAATATCGGTTGGTTATTCGATTCTTGTTATTGGAAGGAAAATCGCGCAGCGAAATCAAAGAGTGCTTGGATGCTGTGTACAGTCACACTTCTCCGTCAATGGCGACTGTCAAAAATTGGTTTAACGAGTTTCAACATGGTCGCACGTCGGTTTTTGATGAGTCGTGCCCAGGTGCCCTGAAAACAGTTACCATGGATAACATAACAAAAAACCACGATATCGTATTGGCAGACCGCCAATTGAAGGAGCACAAGATTGCTGGGACAGTAGGCATCTCAAAAGATTGCGTGGGTCATGTCTTGCATGAAATTTTGGGCATGAGAAAGCTGTCGGCAGGATGGGTGTCGCTTATGCTCACTCCAGACAACAAGCGCCACCATGAGACCACTTCACAGCAGTATTTGACACAGTTTAAGTGCAATCCGAAGGAGTTTCTGCATCATTATGTCACCGTCGACAAAACATGGATCCACTGGTACACACCACAGACCAAGGAACAGTCAAAACAGTGGACTTTACCTGGTTAACGTGTTCCGAAAAAGGCGAATAGTGTCTCATCCGCCAGAAAGATGATGGCTACCGTTTTCTGGGATTTACAAGGTGTGATCTATACCAACTACCTGGAGAAGGGCAAAACGATCACATGGCTTTACTATGCCGAATTATTGGGCCGATTTGATACCAAATTGCAGAAAAAAGGCCCCATTTGGCGAAGAAAAAAGTGCTCTTCCACCATGACAATGCACCAGCTCACACATCCGCCATCGCCACAGCCAAATTGGTCGAATTGACCTACGAACTGCTGCCCCATCCACCATATTCTCCAGATTTGGCCCCATGCAACTTCTTTTTGTTTCCAAACTTAAGAAGACACTCTCCAGGCAGAAATTTGAGTCGAATGAGGAGGTTATCGCTGCCACGGAGGCCTACTTTGGAGATCTCTAGAAAACATATTTTCCAGAGGGGTTAAAGAAGTTGGAGCATCGTTGGTCAAGTGTATCAAGGAGACTATGTTGAGAAATAAATCGCCACTTTTCCAAAATTTTCGTTTTTTCTTTTGTAGGCTAAGTACTTATCGGACTGCCCTCGTAGTATCCATTATGATACTTTCAGAAAAACTTAAGAACTTAGGAGAAAAACAAAACTTTAAAATGTTTACTTTTTAATTAACTACTTGTGTTTCAATTGCCAAAGAAAAGTAAAAGTAGGATTCTAAGAAAAATGCTAAAAAAATACTATGTAAATCACTTGAATTATACACTTATCAACTACAAGATTTACAACAAAACAACACAAATGATATCAAGAGAACTTCTAACACAATTACAATTAAATTTGAACTCCTAGAACTGATTCAGACCTAACCTCAAACGTAAACAAATAAATACTCAATTTACACTGTACTGATTTTCTATTTTATTTTATTTTTAAACCATTCACAATCTTTTAAGAACTTCACAGTTTACTTCAAAACAAAACTAATGCTGTCAAAAAAAAAAAAAAAATCTGTTACGCTATATCAAGAATATTGATTACAGATGTTAATCCCAGATGTAAACAAAAGCCACCGAGCACTGAATCTACAATTTAAGAATTTATAATAAATAAAATGAATCACTAACATTGACATTACCTGAATATGATATTCTTCAACATTTTAACTAACCTACAAGATAAAACTACAAATATATATATTATTACCCCACGACATGTACAAAAGCGCATGCAAACGAATTCCAAAGAACAGTTAATCCACAAGGTGAGCAATATATGGCAGCCCTTAGATACTTATTATATTTATTTCCCTGCATCCACAGGCAATGCTATTATTGCAGGCCTCACTTAATTGTACCATTTCAAACTGCAGCCCACATTTGATCAGTAATGCTTGTCCACAATACTCATTTTCATGGTCAGAATGAATGATTTTATTTCCTGGGCATGAATATTGGTAGGAGGGTTTTAATTACATTTCCATAAGATGTGCAATTCAAATAGCATTTGTTTTATTTTAATAAGTTGATTTTCTCTGTTTCAGATATTATTCTATTGCAGAATGTTATTGAAACTGAACATTTGAAATAGCTGTTAATGATGTAATTGATGGCTTCCATAGTCAAAATAAATAGTTTTCACACTTCCATAGCTGGTCTGTAACAGCTGCTCTCTGCTTATTGGGCAGACTTTTCAAACTTTCTGAACAACCATATATTAATTGTGTTTAGTAGTGTATGTGAAACACATTGTGATGAAGTTCTGCTCTAGAAGAAGGCCAAAGTGATAGGCCAAAATTTTGGCATTCAATATCAGGGCACAGTAATACCCAGAAAGCATGGAAGCTATCTGCTATTGAATCCCCTGGAATCTCACTTGTGGTTAATAATTGTTTTGGGAGTAGTCCTCACTCCTTTATGCTTGAAATCAAATAAATTATGGTCATAGAAATCTCTTCCATGTCATCATCATTACCGTTTCTGAGCATTTCTGCTTCCACAGGCTGTCCAGCATATCCTCATTCCGATTGTGTTTATTTTAAAGGAAGGGTCCTACTTTTTGCTTACTAGGACTGTCATAGTTTTTATGAATAAGCAGATGTTTTTCTATCTGTCCCTGAATCTCGTAACTTGCCTTCTATTTGATAAATGTATTTTTGTTTGCAAAATGTGTAATTTATGAATCAGAGATTGAGGCATGGTGTTGGAATCTAGTCCTGTTCTATGTCCCCAACCAGTTTGGTGGCACTTTAACTTGAACAGCCGCATTGGCGAGCATCTCATCCACATACTACCCATAATTCTTCACCCAGTATCTACCCAGACCTTACATATACACATCACTGGTGACTTGTCTTAAATGGCACCAGCTCCACCTCCTCCTACATGAACATTCATTATTGATTGTGCCTTGCTTTGTACCCCTTGCAACATTTTGTGTTAAGTAGATACAAATTTCCTGTAGGAAGCAAAACATTAGCCAAATTAACTCTCAACATAAGAGTTTTCAACTGCTTCAAGTTAGAACTAATGATTTTCTGCTTAGATCAACAATCGGATTATTCCATTGTTGATTTAAAATAGAAAACTCACACTGAAAGCAAATGAGGAGAAATGTTATAAAAGGAACATCCTAAGAGATTCCTGTATTAGATGATTCCCCCAGCAGGTGGGTTTTGGAAACTAGTGGAACCATAGAAGAGAAATGGTAAAATGTTTTTAAATTAATGAAAGTGTGTTTTATTTTGTTTTGAGAGAAGTGTGGTGGTTGAGTGGTAATCCTCTGTCCTCATTCGAGGGAAGTTTAAATCACCATCCTTCTATTCTGATTTTTGTTTTCCATGGTTTCCAAAAATCACTCCGGGTGAATACCAGGATGGTTTCTTGAAAAGGCCATGGCCAAATGTCTTCCCATTCCTTGCTACCTCTAATACACTTGACATAGATGAGGTGTAAAGCTATAATGGAGGTAAAACAAATTTTCGGGGTGTGTGCATAGCCAGTGACACACAAAGTGTTCAGTGGAAAGATTTTTTCTTCTATCTAAATCTTTTTTGAAGGGTCCAAACACATGGTGTCAAATGAGGACGGCACTAATGATCTAGACAACGACGCACCCTAAAACATCAACAACAACATCAAATCAGGACTACAAGAAACAAGCCAAAGCTGTCGATTTCAATTCTTGCAGTTTTCTTTGTGAGGCCGAGCATTATCATACAGAAGCATCACGCTGGAGGTTAAATTTTATTTCTATTGTTTAACAGTTCTTCATTCTGTCTAAAAATTGGCTTAAAAAACACCTTTCCCATTCCAAAAGAGATCACCAGCAGACAAATTGGATTTCAACTACACTGTCTGGCCTTCATAGAAGTAGTTATAGTTATTTCAGTTATACACTGAAGGCTAACTGTATACTCCATCTGCGCAAAATTTCTGCTGGTTTAACACCCTTAGTACTAGGAAGTTGATAAGTATCACGATAAGTAAACAAGCGCCTAAAAAACAGAAATGAAGCATTTAGTGTGCCAGTATTAACTTCGTTTGTATTTGGTTGGGTGTTGTATATGTATTTTCATCATTTCCATGAAACGTCGGACTAAACTTGAGAAAGATTTCAAAGGTAAAATTCCTATAAGAAAATGAGTTTTTCCCTTCTGAATTTTAACTCTCCAAAATTGGTTCCCACAGAGAAAGAATTTTACAGTATTTAAAATTGCTTTTAAATTCACATTTTTGTGTTTTTTCATTTTGGTGAAATATTTATTATATTGGTGATTTTAGTTTAGCATGTGATTTTTTCCCCTACAATTCCTTCTGCTAACTACTCGTCTGTTTTAAGATGAAATACTGTTTGCAGGTATCCTGGTGCAAGGTCAGTGACAAGAAGAATTATTTTCCATGCAGGACCCACAAATAGTGGGAAGACATACCATGCTCTTGAAAGGTTTCTGACTGCAAAATCAGGAATCTATTGTGGTCCTTTGAAGTTACTAGCATCAGAAGTCTTCAAGAAAGCAAATGAAATGGTGTGTTAGCATCAGCATGATTTTTTATTCTTAAATGTTGTTTAATTTATTGCTATAATGATAGTAATTTTACTCAGTTTCACATATTAAGAATGCCAGCATTAATGGGGCAGGTAACAGAGCTGTAGGGAAATACAGATTGGAACAAGTCTAGGGAAAAACCATCACTTACCAGATATGTAGACTGGCAGTTGCAATCACAACAAATAAACAGTGGTTTAGGCAGTCCATTAATCTTGAAAAAGAGAATACAAGATGCACAGTGGTAACTAAATTAATATTTGTCTTATTTTATTTTCACACTGCAATGCCCCTGCTTTCATTATTGAAGGGTTTATTTTTCATAATCCTTTTGCCAACCATTTGTAAGTGCATATTTTCATTGTTTGCAACAATGGAGCAGGAAGAAATGCTGTGAGGTGATGTTTATTTGAAAAGGAAACATAAAAGATACACACCCCTCCCTAATGTTGAAAAGAGGAGGGCAGCGGCAACAAAAAACACTCCACCAAAAAATCAAACTATACCTTTCTTTAAGGAAATGAAGACATGACTCTTGTAGGCCGCATAGATGATGGTTTTAATTTAATTATGATGGAACACATACTGTGGTGGCAATTTCCCTACACATAAATTTTTTTCCATTTCTTGTATCCGTCTCTGATCGTTACGATCAGAGTGGAGGTGGTGAGGGACCAAAAACAGTATCAGTGGCAACATTAACTGTGGTTAAGAAAGTAATTAAATAAGAAAGGTACATTTAAATAAGGTTAAATTATTAAATAAAATGAAACAAAATTTTGAAATAAAATCTAAGTTAATTAATTATATTGGCAAATGGTAGGTATATTAGGGTGAGTATTATTTGAAATGTAGGCCAGGGGAGTCCAGAATATGTTTGTAGCCCAATTCCTACTTCTGGAGTTTGGATCACAAGTGTTACGAGAGTTGACATGTGGGACAACAGGTTGGTCAAGATTTTAGGTCTAAACTGTTTGTATGTGACCATCCATTTTGATGGATAACTGGTTTGTGATGTAATAAGTCTGGCAATTGAGGCAGGTAAAATGGTATATGAGATAGGCCATGGTTCCAATGGCATATCCTATAATGGGGTAGATTTTGCTACCTGGATGATTCCAGTAGGTTGCGGTGGGTGAATGCATAGTGCACATTTTGTAAGGAGGCCTGTTGCAATGGAAGGAGCCATAGAGTGGTATTTGTATACACATATATTTTTTGATACAGAGGAAAAGTAAACTGCTTGTAGGCAATGTAAAAAGTTAAGGATATGGAAAATAACCCATCATTTACTGAAGTTCAAGGCTGGAAAGCTGTGAAAGATATACAAAACACAAGATGAACATAAATGTTCATGATTTTAGTTTAAATCTTATTCGTGCAAAAAGGATAAGGCCATTAAGAAAGGAAGTTATGCACACCCCAAGGCTTCCTATATGACTAGCTTGGCCATGGAGAACAGGGTGGGATTGGGAGAGGTGGTAGGGGCAACTATTGTGAAGTGAACTATCAGGTGGATATAAATACCACACACTGTAGTGGAATGCCAAATTAGATATAAATAAGTATAGAAATCTAAACTATAATAATGAAGCAGTAGAAAAATTCCAATAAACAAATTTAAAAAAGGAATTCTGGTAAAATTATTAGGAAATAAACACTAAGTTGACTTATAAAAAGAATTTTCAACCATGTTTACTAGGTTAAGAAGGGCAACCTGTGGATCCAAGAAGTAAAAAAAGATATGACTGATATTGGAATAACAAAAGATATAATACCAGATAGAGCACCTTTCAGGAGATTTGTCAAAAATTTCAGGGTTTATAGGAGAAGGCCTTCACGTGGTGCACCCTGTTTTGCATGGACGAGGCTCTGGCGACTGAAAAATTCCCAGTATAAGGAATCACCCACTGCTTGACAACGGCCTCTGAAAGGATGGGCGGAAGAGTGGGGAGTGGTTCAGGGCACCCTCTTGCCCTTGTGGTTGGAAACGGCCCCCAAGGGCGGATGAATCAGAAATGATCAACGGCATGGGGATGCAGAAGGCAAGGGGAAATGACTGCATTAAAGACCCAAAGGGTATCCCAAGGACATGTAATCCTCTCAAATTATATATATCATGATGGCTTCTTCCTGGGTAAAATATTCCGGGGGTGGAATAGTCCCCCAATCGGATCTCCGGGTGGGGGACCTGCTCAGGGAGGAGTCATCAGAATGGATAGAAACATTCTATGAGTCGGAGCGTTGAATGTTAGAAGTCTGAATAGGGCAGGTAGGTTAGAAAACTTAAAAAGGGAGATGGAACAACTTAAGTTAAATGTTGTTGGGATTAGTGAGATTAAATGGAAGGACGCACAGGATTTCTGGTCTGGGGAACACAGGATAATTAGCACACAAGCTGTCAATGGAGTCACTGGTGTAGGATTTGTAATGAACAAGAAAGTAGGGAAACGGGTGAGTTATTATGAACAATTTAGTGACAGGATTATTTTGATGAGGTTAGAAACTAAGCCCATCCCAACCACATTAGTACAAGTGTATATGCCAACATCAAAGGAAGATGATGAAGAAATAGAAAAAATATACGCCAAAATTGAAGAATTAATCCAATATGTGAAGGGGGAGGAAAATCTAATAATCATGGGTGATTGGAATGCAATAGTGGGAGAAGGAAAAGAGGGGAATACTTTAGGAAGTTTTGGTCTAGGAGAAAGAAATGAGCGAGGAAGCAGGTTGCTAGAATTTTGTGAAAGATATAAGCTAGTAGTGGCAAACACACTGTTTAAGAACCATGCAAGAAGAATATACACCTGGAAACGCCCTGGGGATACAGGACAGATATCAGCTAGATTATATCATGGTCAAACAGCGATTCATTAATCAAGTTCTAGACTGTAAAGCATACCCAGGAGCAGACATAGACTCTGACCATAATTTGATAATAATGAAGTGCAGGCTGAAATTTAAGCGAATAAGGAAGCAGTATAAACAGAACAGACTGGAAGTGAATAAACTGAAACAACCTAGCACAAGAGAAAAATTTGCAGAAATGGTAGACTTGGGGCTAAGAAGTAACTCTGAAAGGAGTTCAACCGAAGACGAATGGAATGCATTAAAGACCGAAATAATGAAAGCTGGCAAAGAAACATTAGGCTTTAGGGAACAAGCTGCCCGAAAACCTTGGATCACAGAAGAAATTTTGAGCTGATGGATCAGAGGAGAAGGTACAAAAATGTTCAGGATGAAACAGGAAGAGAGCATTACAGGCAATTTAGAAATCAAATAATTAGGAAATGCAAAATGGCAAAAGAAAATGGCTACAAGAAAAATATGAAGAAGTAGAAAAGGAAATGGTCGTAGGTCAAGTAGATATTGCATATCGAAAGATCAAACAAAATTTTGGAGAAATGAATAAAGGAGGTATGAAAATTAAAGCTGCTGATTTGAAACCTCTTTTAAGCTCAGAAGGTAGAGCTAACCAATGGAAAGAATACATTGAGAAACTATATGTTGGAGACGACTTGAACAATAGTGTAATGGAAAAGGAAGGCGATGTCGACATTGATGACTTAGGAGATCCTGTTTTAAGGACAGAATTTAATAAAGCAAATAAGGCAGTTGGAATTGATGAGATCCCTGCAGAACTTCTTGAATCCCTATGAGAGGAAGGAATCGAAAGATTATTCAAGCTGATATCAAAAAGTTATGAAACAGGAGAAATTCCAACTGATTTAATAAAAAATATCATCCTCACACTTCCGAAAGAAAGCACCAAACCGACAAATGTGAGAATTATCGCACCATTAGTCTAACAACACATGCCTCAAAATTATTGGCCAGAATAATATACAGAAGGATGGAAAGGGTAGTAGAAGAGATAGTAGGTGAAGATCAGTTTGGGTTTAGGAAAAGTCGCAGTACAAGGGAGGCAATTCAGTCTTTAAGATTAATACTTGAAGGGCGGACCAAGAAAAATGAAGATACTTTTATGGCATTTGTTGATTTAGAAAAAGCTTTCGATGATGTTAGGTGGGACAAGAGGTTCAAAATTTTAAAGAAGTCAGGTCTAAAGTATCGAGATAGAAGAATACTTTATAAACTATATAAGAATCAAGTGGCTGTAATAAAGTAGAGAATCACGAAAGACATGCATCAGTTAAAAAGGGTGTGAGACAAGGCTGTAGTCTATCCCCGTTAATATTCAACTTGTATTTAGAAGAAGCAATGAAGAAAGCAAAGAAAAATTTCCATGTGGCATAACTTTTCAGGGAGAAAAAATCAGTATGCTACGATTTGCTGACGACATTGTCTTATTAGCAGAGAGGGCTGAGGATATTGAGAAGTTACTGAAAAGCATGAACAAAATACTGAAGGAAGATTTTGGACTGAATATAAATCAAAGCAAGACAAAAGTGATGAAATGTAGCATAAATGATACCAATACTAGTGATTAAATATAAAAATAGGATCGGATGCAATAGGAGAAGTAAGAGAATTCTGTTACTTGGGAAGTAAAATTACAACCCGATGGCCCGAAGCAGGAATGATGTTAAAAGCAGAATAGCATTAGCAAAAAGAGCCTTCATGAAAAAGAGAAACCTTTTAGTTTCAAATATTGATCTAGGAATTAGAAAGAACTTTTTAAAACTCTTTGTGTGGAGCACAGCACTTTATGGTAGCGAAACAGGGACTTTAGGAATACCGGAAATAAAGAAAATTGAAGCATTTGAAATGTGGTGACTACAGAAGAATGCTGATAATTAAGTGGACAGACAAAGTAAGAAATGAACGAGTTTTGGAAATGATGGGTGAGAAAAGAAGTTTGTGGAAGAAGCTTACAGAAAGAAGAGACAGGCTGGTAGGCCATATATTAAGACATGCAGGATTGGTTAATTTGTTAGTGGAGGGAACAGTCGAAGGTAAGAACTGTAGAGGAAGACAGAGATTAGAATATAGTGAAGCAGATAATTGAGGACATGGGCTGTAAGGGGTATGTAGAAATGAAGAGGTTAGCACATGATTGGAAGGGATGTAGGATTGCATCAAACCAGTCGAAAGACTGACGACAGCAAAAAAAAAAAAAAAAAAAAAAAAAAAAAAAAACTATTAGAAGTCAAGAAAACAAGCATTGAAATGAATGCACGGGCTTGCTTTTCGTGGTCTTTAGATGGCCGAAATCTAAGAGAAGGAGAAACGCTAAGTGATGGATTTATTACAAGGGTCATTTTGGATAGGTAGACCAGGTGGATGTATGATATCCAGGATATTTTGATAGCAAGTTCCGATCTCCGAATTATGTAAAGCAGTTGTTAAGCTTGTTAGAGTTTTATTACCATGAGCTTGCTACTGGAAGTTAGAGGCAGTAACTGCAGGCCTGTGTATCTTCAGTCTGGTTGAGAGTTGTAGTGAGGCATACGTAGGAACTAGTGCAGTGGAGGCAGGTTAATTGGTGTACGAGATGCATTGTAAAGCAATTAGCATGTCCAATGATAGGAAATATTTCCTTGTAATGGGATTGGAATAGGTCAAGGGGCTCCACACTACACCAACTTTTCAAGCAATTAGCTGACCGATGTATTTAACCCAACTTGTAGCAGCGTAATTCTTGTTCACAAACTACTGTTGAGATTTTAATAACCCCACAATACACTGCTACTCTTGTGTAGTCTTTCAGTCATCACTATTTCGAATCTGAAAGTTGCCCTAGAATATGTTATAGTTTATTAAAAGTGACTGTAGTAGTTCCTTCAGTGGATGGGTAAAAAACTTTGACCATGATAACGTTCATGTGATACCGAGCCATCAAACAATTTTGACTATATACAGGTTCATAAAATAATAATCATAGCCACCATTCCTTTACAGGAAAAGTTCACAGTAATTACACATTGATGACCTGTCTTTAAGGCAATCCGGAATATACAAATAACTAACTCGAACTCAGCAGATAGTTATAACAAAGTTTATTTAATACTCGAAAGTCTTCAGGCCAGTACCATGCACACAGTTGTTGTTCTTAAACAACAATGGACTTCACTCCAAACTCGATCGCAGGTTATTAATGAGGAACAGTCAGTGTCTTTTCAATGCACGTTTGCCTCAACAAACATGCTTTTCCACAGACAATCAGTTTACAAGGACATTCAGCACCGATTCAACACTCCGCGTACGCATTACGAACGGATACGACCTGGCAAGCTAAACACATAGCCACTACTCCAATTGCACTACTAGTTGTAAGGCACTTCTGCACCAGATGACAACTTGAGAAATAATAACTTACTCAAACATTGTCAAATCACTCCTTTGGCGTCTCGTCCAGTCGTAATCGTCTCTCATTGTCAGGTGCTCCTCAGCTTATCAGGCATTTATACTTAAACTAGCATGGCAAAGATTCGTTTCTACCTCAGTTGCTTCACTCCATACCTTATTTTCTGTATAGCACTGATCTGTACTGTTCTATATTGTAATTTGGTGCTCTCTCTGTTCGATTGCTACCTGTACGAAAACAGTTTGTCACACTTTTAACAGTTGCATTACAAACACTCTCTTCTTTGATACATGTCCCATCATCATCTCCAATAAATGGAGGATTTGATATATTTTCAGGTGAGATGCTTACCATAATTGAATTCACTCTCAAACGTTATGCCAAAAAATTTACACTTAAGTCTTCGAGTTATTCCTTCCTTTCCCTATAATCATAAACAATCTTTAGTTTCTGTATGTATAACTAATAATCTGACTCTTCTTGACATTTATCTTCATTCTGTATTGCCAAACCCTGTTAGATGTTATGTCCAAATCCCACTGTTGCAATTCAGTCTTATCCCATTTTAGTCTTACTATATACTATTACTAGTTGCACCTGCCACTTCATCCACGCGGACTTTGATATTTGTGCTGTTAATTCACAGATAAACTTTCAAAGAAATATTGGCTGGATAGGTTAATGCTGAGGAGCAAGCTGTGCTTTAATTATCCTTGAAACTACCACTAATTGGACAAGCTTTAACGTTTATCAGTGACCCACAGGTAACCTTCAATACTGTCCACATGGCTTCTCTGCAAAGCAATTTTTGAAATGATGTCCTGTGTATGAACAGATTTCTTTATTGGTATGTATATATCTTATATCTTTAAACGAGCATATATATATATATATACATGTATATTTCGGATCTCGGAAAAGGCTGTGACGATTTGCATGAAATTTTATTCTTGGATAACATTTTGACTTTTAAGATTACCTTAATAGTTGTCTTCCCTACAAAAAAGCGAGTTTGGAAAATACAAACAATTTTGTCACTCGGTATCTCGAAAACGGCACTAGCACCATCTCGTAGATAATTCAGGTACCAAAAAACCTGCAAATAGATTCTATTTGATTTCAAAGAATATTTAAATGAACAGTTCTTGTATACTGGCTGACCCATGGAAATATTAGCATTGCAAGTTTAATTGTAAAACATTTAAAAAGGAAGATAATTAAAAATTTATCATTGGTTTTGTCAGAGATGATACTTTACGGAAACTTCTTTGAAAATAATATTACCTGTACCAGTTACAAAGTAATCATCGTTTACTTTTTGACCATAAAAAGTTGTTTTTAGTTTGTCAGTAAATACTACCAATTTAAAAAGTACGTGGGTCTTCGCTCGGCATCCTTCGATTTCTGTTCAATATACAAGATTTCTAGTAAAGTTTGATAATAAAGTGCATAGATAAATAGAATCTTTCCTTTTGAAGCATCTGACCTTGTGCTTTATTAATGTTTATAAGGAAGGTTACTTCTTATGGGAATTATTTTATCATAATTTTGAAATGCTGATCAGAAGATGTGAGATTACTGGGAGGTATGAACATACTTTTATCAGAGTGAATTTATTTAGCACTGATGATGTTCTATCATTACAATCTGATGATGAATTCTTATGGAACTTGACGAAACATATCGAAAATAAAGAAGAAATGTTCTTGGTTTTCGAGATATAGCATCTCAAAAATCAGTTATAGGTATATTTCATTGTGCTTTTGGCGACGTTTCTTCTGGTCCAGGCCATATTTCAACCTAACAACTACTACTAGGAACAAAATAAAACATTGAAAGTACATTTCCACCATATAGACATAGTCGTTTTGGTGGATTTTTTTTCTGGTCCAGGCCGGATCTAATCCTAACTTCTTCACTTTTGAGAGAACTAAGCGAGATATCAGAAAAATAAATTCCATATTTTCGATTTGTCTGGACGAGTTTCATACGAGTTCATCATCAAACTTGGCTATGGTGAAATTTATCTTCTGGTCCAGGTCGCATTTCAGCCAAACACGATACGGTATCTCAAGAACTAAGCAAGATACTAAAAAAATATATTTTTTATTTTCAATTTATCTTGTCGAGTTACATAAGAATCCATCATCAAGGGTTATCGTAGAATCGCCCGAATTACCACAAATCTTGCACCATTAATTAATCTCTGACTGGCATTAAGATTTCTATTTAATGTAATAATAGCTTATTATTATTTTTATTTTTTTAAAGCAATTTGCGAGGTCTTGCAAATGGATCTAGCGATTTGGATGAAATTTCATATGTAGATAACGTTTTGCTTTTCAAGTTTTATAACACGATTTTTTTTTTTAAAAAAAAGGAGCAAGTTTGTATTTGGTTTCTCGAAAATGGCTCTAACCTCATTACGTAGAAGGTTCGGGTACCAGTAAGCCTATTGATGTTAGTTAAGCTTCTCTTTGGTTAATTGTTCACCTCAAAATGCCTAAGAAGCCTTCAAGCCTTTTACTTTAATCAAAATTTACTCGAAAGTCTCACAAATGGATCTACCAATTTGGACGAAATTTCATGTGTAGATAACGTTTTGTTTTCCAAGTTTTTAACACCATTTAATAATAAAAAAAGGAGCAATTTTTGTATTTGGTTTCTCAAAAATGGGTCTAACCTCATTAAGTAGAAGAGTCAGGTACCAGTAAGCCTATTGATGTTAGTTAAGCTTCTCTTTGGTTAACTGTGAACCTCAAAATGCCTAAGAAGCCTTCAAGCCTTTTACTTTAATCAAACTTTACTCGAAATCTTGGATATTGAACTGAAATCGAAAGATGCCAAACAAAGATTGGTCACCCAGGTACTAAACTCTAATATAAAAACCTGTATAGAATTAAAATATCACTCATATAGAAAGCTCCACATCTTCATACATAAAATCCATTGTGCATGAGTAAATGCATCAGTAAATGCATCGGTAAATGCATCATACATGGTGAACCACTGAACCTATTGACACTATAGATTTCTTGCAGTTGAAATACCTACCAGACTCCAGTGCCACCTAACGGAATGATTTATATGCAAAAACCTTTTGTGCAAAGTTAATAATATTTCTTGTTAATATGGCC
This sequence comes from Vandiemenella viatica, assembly GCA_031002005.1. Classification (NCBI taxonomy): domain Eukaryota; kingdom Metazoa; phylum Arthropoda; class Insecta; order Orthoptera; family Morabidae; genus Vandiemenella; species Vandiemenella viatica. The sequence continues at coordinate 31,895,108 of CM061919.1, forward strand.
TGAATTTATCACCACTTAATGGCTCACTCTTGTCAAATTCCTTAGAGAGACTCAGTGCTTTCACTATCACCATTGCAATCCTTGTCCATTTCATATTAAACATCTTGCATTTAACCCCCTAACTGAGATTAACATGAGTTACAGATTAGCTTCCTGCAGTTGAATAAAACCTGCATTGTTTTATAGGTTTGTATGTATGTACAGTGAGGATTTGTTGTATGTAACTATTAGTAAAGAAAAGATTTTTCAAATAGTAATATTCATTTCATATATATGTAGATTCCTAGCAAATTATCTTAATAGTTATGAATTAATATTTGCTCAACATGTCAATTTATGATTTTAATATATTTGACAATCCGCTCAGTTAAGTACCTCATTATTCACTTATCTCATCAAACTGTACAGGCTTGTTCACTATCAGCTGTAAGACATCGTTATTGGGCTCAATCAAATGGTAGTCCTTTCTCACAATTTCATTTCATCCTCATGTTCTTTTTATGCCTCCATTAATATCAGCTTATCTCCATATACCGAGTGTGGTGGATAAATGGTTAACGTTCTGGCCTCACATTTGGGAGGACATGGGATCGAATCACCGTCCTGGCATCCAGATTTGGGTTTTCCATGGTTTCCCTAAATCACTCCAGGTGAATGCCAGGATGCTTCTTTCAAAAAGGCCATGGCCGAATTCCTTCCCATTACTTATCCCCAGTCCCATCCCGCCTCTAATGACCTCGACGTCGACAATTCTTTGTACTAATAGTGCATATTTGCTAAATTGTAAAATGCTCATGAAATATGTGACCAAAGGCTCAGTCTAAGTGTTGTATAACCTTCCATATGTGAGCAGTGGAGCTAGTGAGCTTAGATTTTGTTACTTATCTTAGATTCACATTGTCAAATTATTAAAATTTTAGCTAGATTTAAATATATGCTTTTGTTATTTCTGTTCACAGGGAACACCTTGTGATCTAGTTACTGGTGAAGAGCGAAAATATGCTGATCCTAATGGAAACCCGTCAACTCATGTAGCCTGCACAGTTGAAATGTCCTCACTTACAGCACAGTGTAATTATTTTTGTGTAAAACTTCCTTTTTTTGTTTACAGTTTTCTCTTGGATTTTCTTGCTGTCTTTGAAACACTAATTGGAAAGGGATTTAAAATAAAAGCATAATTTTTAAATGCAGAGAAAGAGAAAATTAGAACAGTCAACAGCACAGCACTATTTTAAGCTTTAATGGCATAACAGAAAACTCCTGAACAAATATTTTGTGCGGTGTAAATGATTTTTGTCAGGCTCTTGGCTCTGTACAATAATTGCTATCTTAAAAGGAAAAAATTAACTACAATAGCTATTCAATAATCCAAATTAATTTGGATTGAGGGTAGGTCATATTATTTATTCATTTTGATTTCCTGTTTGTTTTGATACAAAATATACTGCAGTGTAGTTTTTATTTGACATTTAAAGTTATGTTAGTTAATTTATAATTTTAATAATGACAATGAGCAGGAAAAAGCTTTAAGCCAATAAAACTATGGATGGATCGGGAAATATGACTCAACACTTACCACAGATGAAAGCGGTTGGGAATGATGAACATAAAAAAGAAAAAACACAAGAAACACGCAATACTTTGGTGTATAACATTATTCTTGCAAAAAGTGAGACACCAGGCGGAGCCAGACGTGCAAGGCGTTCGCATGACTACTGCCGTCTGGTGAATGGAGGCTGCATGACATGGCTGGACTGAGCGTGATGGGTGAGCAGTTAATGCTCTGGCTTCGTATTCGGGAGGACACTGGTTCGAATCCCTGTGCGAGCATTTAGATTTGAGTTTTCCATGGTTTCCCCAAATCACTCCTGGCAAATGCCGGGATACTTCCTTCAGAAAGCCATGGCTGAAATTCATTTCATTTCATTTCTTGTCCCTAGTCCCATTCTGCCTCTAATGACCTCAGCGTCGATGAGACGTAAAGCCATAAGCAAAAAAAGAAGACATGGCTGTCATAGATGGTAGTATAGGAGAGGGGGGTAGTGCAAATACCAAATCCATAATGCTGAAGGTATATTATCATTGAAAGTGGGAAATCAACATAATAATTACATAATAAAAACTTAAACTATCAAAAATAAAATATAAGCAATATAAATATTAGTGATAATAAGTTCTGGGTCTGGAGGGAGGGAGTTATTGGAGATTGAGGCCTGGAGGATGTCTGGTGTCCAGGATATTCTGGTATGCTAGTTCCCATCTATACAATTCAGAGGAGGTTGTGTTATCAGGGTAAACTCTGATCATCCTAACTGAGAAACAGTTGTTGAAATTATTCAGAATGTCAAAACTGACATGTTTTGCCACTGAATGGGCTTAATTGTTAGTATACGTTGTCTGCCTATGGCCATTCATTCTGATGGCAAGTGGATTGTTTGTTAGACCTATAATAATTTTATAAATGCATGGCAAAAGAAGTTTATTATTTTCTTCTGCTTCATTTTGGAAATCTTCTTCTTTGTTGCTAAGTCCCTCATTCTCTTCATCTTTATCGACATTCAAGAACAAGTTTTCAGCTGCTTACAAAACTTCTGGTTTCAGAAATGTTTCATAATGATGTATCTTAGTATTTTTTGAAAGATGTTTTTTGTCGTAGATCTCTTGCGAAACTTGGTAGGCTGTTTTCAGTTTGTGAATTCTTTCCGGAATAGCTTCTTTGTTCAATCCATTTTTCATGATGATCTCACCCAGGTACTTAAATTTTTCCACTTGATTAATGTCTCCATATTTGGTTTGAAGTTTAGGTGGAGCATCTTTGATGTTTGTCATTACTTCAATTTTTTCAAAAGATGTCTCTAAACTGGTTTTATCAGCAATTTCTTTCAGTAATTCAATTTGTATCCTAGTAGTTCTGAAGTTATCTTATAGGATAGCAATGTTGCTGGCAAAAACTAGAGTGTCTATTGTGATCCGTTTAGATATAATTCACATTCTCAATGGACTGTAATCAGTTTCCTTTAATTTTTGAATGATGTTTTTGAGAACACAGTTAAGAAGTGTTGGAGACTGACCGTCACCTTGCCTGATGCTAGTTGTGATCTCGAAAGAAGGCAACACACATCCTAAAAACTTAACTTTGGATTTTGTGTTTGTGAGTGTTGTTCTAATTGTAGCCAGTAGTTTTAGGTCAACTCAAAATTCATCAAGGATGTTCAGTAGCACCTACCAGTCTATCAAGTTGCAAGCTTTCTGAAAGTCCACAAACACTGACATGTATTGCTTCGACCCGAGCTTACAGTATCTGATAATTATCTTGAGGATGTGGATCTGTTCAGCTGTTGAGCAACTTTTTCTGAAGCCCCCTTGGTGCCCATGTTTGGACTCTAATCTCTCCAGGATGGCAGGTGAGAGAATTCTATACATTACCACCGAGCGGGGCGGTGTAACGGTTAGCGTTCTCGCCTCGCATTCGGGAGGATGGCGGTTCGAATCCCCGTCCGGGCATCCAGATTTGGGTTTTCCATGGTTTCCCCAAATCACTCCAGGCAAATGCCGGGATGCTTCTTTCAAAAGGCCATGGCCAAATTCCTTCCCATTCCTTGCCCCCCATCCTTTCCCGTCTCTAAAGACCTCAATGTTAAAAAGAGTCGTAAAGCAGTTAAAAAAATAATATATATATATACATTACCAGAAGCAATGAAATTCCTCTGTAGTTGTTACTGCTCTTCCTAATGCCTTTTTTGTGAAACGGGTGGATCAATGCTGTTTTCCAATCTTTCCTCATTCCTAGTTTCTTCTATTTATTTTTGCAAGATTTCTATTGCTTCTTCAGAGGCATATATCCATAGTTCTGCTGTTACGAAGTCTTCTCCAAGTGCCTTATTGTTTTAGGGTCTGGCGTTGTGGCGCTTAATTTCATTTTTGTGAAGTGGTAAGGATACCAGGTATCTGAATAAGGTTTCCTTGGTTTTAATAGGATTTATGGGCTTTATGCAGTAAAGTAGGTTCTTAAAATAGTCAGGATCGAACAGTTTTCTTCATTTGATGTCACCAGTGTGCCATCTTTCCTTTGAAAGCATAGCGATGGTGGTCTGTATCCTGCGAGTTTTGTTTTAAAACGTTTTGTAGTACTTTCTGATTTTGTTTTTCTTAAAATTTTAGTTTTGTGCTTTCAATAAGAGATTTTCGTAACTATATTTCTTTGCTCAGATCACTCTAGTAATTTGGCCACATTGGGTTTCGTAGGTTTTGCAGTCAGTTTCTGATTTAGTTGAGTAGTATTTTTTCTATGCTTGGAGTTTTTCTTTGAGCACTGTGTAACATAACAGTAGCATTCCGCCGACCCGCAAGTAGCGCAGAAATGAGCGCATGAATACATTGTTTGAAGTTAGTCGTTATCAAGGTATGGTAGCGGACGGCTCGCGTTCTCTAATGTGAGACGCTATATGAACTGTGCGGTGTAGCAAGAATTAAGAAGAAGACTGTGTTAGTTTAACCATTGCTACGTGTGTTTTACATAGATTTGAACAGTTTGTTGAGATATCAGAACAGTAAAGCTGTGACTCAAAGAAGCGACAGAAACGATGCCAAAGAAGATTTGAGTATGAAAGAAGAAAAAATAGGCTTGAGGAAGAAAAAGGATCAACCAGAAATATGCCTACATGATACAGTATTTAATAACGAGGTTGAAGAGGAACCGACAAGATTCGAGAGAATTTTACTAACCAGTACTAGTGAAGAATTGAAGTTGGATGACCTAGAAGATGAGAATGAATTTGACCAGTTGAAGAATCCGAGATCAAAGTAGAGGGCCAAGATGAAATTTTTGAAATTGAAAACGAAAAAATTCAAGAACACATTTGGAGAGAACAGCAAAGATTACAAGAGTTTGAAATTGGATTGACAGAAATCGACGGATCCGAAGAAGAAACGAAGAGGAGCGAAGTGAGTCGGGATATGATTGAAATTGTACTTCAACAAAATGTCAAAAGTGATAGAAGAATGTGTGCGCTTGAAAGCAGCCAACACACGCGTAACAGTCAAGGTGTAAACAGTGTTGGTACCTGTGCCAAAAATAAATTAAAGTACGCGGCAGCCGCTGGCGCGATAAACGAAAATTGCGAAACATTTCTGTCAACTAAAAAGCGTTATGGAAATGAAGAATCAATACCAGTAGATGGCAGAACTTGTAAAGAAGATGTCGGGAAGCTGAAGCAACCACAGATACGTAAAGAAAAGAAGAAAATCGACAGGAAATATATTAAATAGAAGTGGAAAGATAATGTGACAGGGGTAGAGATGAGCCCTACATCGATGTATGTTGGACGAGGATATCTACCTACTCCCGCAACGGTCACAAATAGGGGACACCCTTTATCCTTACTTTTCCTAATTTTTTATTATTTGGCGTATGCCTATTTCTTAGTCGCTGCGGCGAATAAATCCTTGATTTTTCCGGCTAAAGCCAGCAAAATAAATCTACATTTCCAATACCCTACCCTGCCTAAGAAATTCCAAAAGCTAAGCAGCAGCAGCAACAACAGTAGGCTTTGTGTAGTGCAGTGTAGTGCGTGAAGTGCTTCGACAAAAAGTCATATAGAGGTGAATGACCTCTACCAGTGTCGTAACTGAGGACTCCACCAATAGAGCCTGCGGTGAAAGCGAAAATATTATTTTTGTCATGTTGTATATATGTTCTTTCTTTTCAGTTTTATTTTCTTGAGAGCTGACAGTCTATTTGAGGACTGTGACCACAAAAACTATAACAATTTCATGTGGTTCAATTCGTGTATTTTTTTTTTACTTTATATTTTTTTTTCTGATTTTGTTTGTGTGCCTGTTTTTATTTAAATATGTTCAATGGCTTTGTGTATCTTAGGTTAGTAGGTTGATCACACTCGAGAGTTTGAAACTTGGTATTTGTAAATTTTCTATTTTCTTTTTTGTAATGATAATTCTTTCAGTTTCTTTTGCAAAAAACCTGAACAATTATCACAAATTGGTAGTGGGGGAATGTAACATAACAGTAGCATTCCGCCAACCCGCAAGTAGCGCCGAAATGAGCGCATGAATACATTGTTTAAAGTTAGTCGTTATCGAGGTATGGTAGCGGACGGCTCGCGTCCCGTAATGTGAGACGCTATATGAACTGTGCGGTGTAGCAAGAATTAAGAAGAAGACTGAGTTAGTATAACCATTGCTGTGTGTGTTTTACATAGCTTTGAACAGTTTGTTGAGATATCAGAACAGTAAAGTGTGGCATCGGAAGTAATTTAATGTGAACTGATTTGGATTATTAACTTTCCTTTTATCCAAGAATCTGGCAATCGACGGTTTACGAGGTTTCGATAGCTTTATCCTCTAAATTTTGATAGTGGCCAACTGGTTCGATGTGTACTTTAATTCAATAAATGTGTGGAGAACTTATTTTCATTATTTTATACTTGAAGATTTTTCTTAGTTAGTTATCCTCCCACTTTTATCGGACTGGTTTAGGACCCTGTCTGGCGACCGACGGTGACTACGAACTCATCAAAACTCAATTATCCGGCTTCCAGTGCTGTGTGTCAGTAATTTAAGAACTTTAGTAAGCACAAAGTTTGGTCTACAGTAAGTAAGAACAGTTTCCCACATCATCATATTATCACGCTAACCAGAAGGTTGTCTTACAACTGGTTCACAGGTGTCATTCCACCAACCATGTTTCTTCTTTCTTTTAATTTCTGCGTGTTCCTTTGCTGTCTCAATCAGGCAACTTATTGTGTTGTTAAAGTTGCAATCACTAGATCTGGCGTTCTCCTGAAACTCCATGATATTTTGCATGAGTTTATCATTGTCAAAGCATATCAAATGATCATATGATCTGTTGAGTGCTTTTCCTGCTGTTTGTGGGAATGGGTTTGAATTTGATTATTGACATATAGTGATCTGAGTCTATATATATGCACTTTTTCACTTTCATGTTCATCATCCCAGTCTATTTTACCTGGAGATAACAATGTGATCCATTTGGAACTCTACGATAGCTTGGATGGGAGAATGCTACATTGTTTGCTTTCTTGGCAGATGACGAAAGTGTGTCGACATGACCTGAAGGCTGTGATTTTCACAAAGGGAGACTAATCTCTTGCCATTTTGATTGATTTTCTTGTGAGCGGCATAATATTCAACAATTTTTTGGTATTTCTTTTCTTGCCAGAGTTGGGCATTGAAATTTCCTGAAAGACTTTTTACATCGTACTTGGAAAATTTGGCTAGCTTTTCATCTAGTAGATCCCAAAATTTTTCCAATTCATCTGGATCTGATTTTTTTACATTTATGAGGGTGTAGGTTTTGGTTGGCGCACTTGATTGTTAATAAGGATAACCTGTCGTTTACTGGTTCAAAGTTTCAACTGATTCAAGAATTGCTGTTCTCACAGAAAAACCTGTTCCAAGCATCAGAGACCCATTGAGAATCCTTTTCTTGGCTCAACTCTTGAAGAAACCATAAACTTGAGAATTGAAAATCTCTTTGTCTGGATATCGTGTTTCTTGCAGTGCCATTATGGATATCTGATTTTCGTTGAGGGTTCTAGAATGGGTTTTAATTTTACCGGTTTTGGATTTGGTTCCGAGTTCAGGACTGTTAGGAACATTCCAAGACACTACGACTCGTCTTTCACATGATGCCGAGTCTTCCCCAGAATCCGAATGAGATCCTTACACCACAGTTTTCACAACGAGGGATTCATCCAAAGATTTACCTACTGGGGTAATATTCTTTAGATTTTGGATGTATACACATCAATGTTACCACTAGGGTTGTAGCCCTAGAGGTTGCCTCATAGTCTTCTCTGGTTTATTTTACCTTCCTCCTTCATCCGTCATGTGTGTGCTTGGTCCTTAATAGCTATTTTACTATTTTATTTCACTAAAGTCTGCCGGTAAACCATTGAGGATCCCCTATCCACCATCTGGGACATTCCATGTTGGAGTAAAAGAAAAATTTTCATATGGTATAAGTATTGAAGGAGAAAAAATCAGTATGCTACAATTTGCTGATGACATTGTGTTGTTATCAGAACAGACTGAGGATATTAAGAAGTTGCTGAATTGCATGAAAAAAATACTGAAGGAAGATTATGGACTGAATATAAATCAAACCAAGACAAAAGTGATGAAATGTAGCAGATTATACCAATCACAATAGATTAATTATAAAAATAGGATCAGATGCAATAGGAGAAGTAAGTGAATTCTGCTACTTGGAAAGCAAAATTACAACCAATGGCCAAAGCAGAAATGATGTTAAAAGCAGAACAGCACTAGCAAAAAGAGTCTTCATGAAAAAGAGAAATCTTTTAGTTTCAGATATTGATCTAGGACTTAAAAAGAACCTTCCAAAACTCTTATGTGTGGCGCGCAACACTTTATGGGAGCGAGCATGGACTTTAAGAATGCCAGAAAGAAAGAAAAGAATTTGAAATATAGTGCTACAGAAGAATGTTAGAAATTAAGTGGACAGATAAAGTATGAAATGAATGAGTTTTGGAAATGATAGGTGAGGAAAGATGTATGTGGAAGAAAATTACAGAAAGAATAGACATGTTGGATTGGTTAATTTGTTAGTGGAGGGAACATTCTAAGGTAAGAACTGTAGAGGAAGACAGAGATTAGAATATGTGAAGCAGATAAATGAGGACGTGGGTTGTAAGTGATATGTAGAGATGAAGGGGTTAGCACAGATAGGTAGGGATGGAGGATTGCATCAAACCAGTGTAAAGACTGATGACAGAAAAATAAAAAGCAAATATCACAGAGTGGTATAAATGCTTGGGCAGTTGTGACAATTAATGTAAACATATGCAAGCAAAGGAATGCATACACTCATAAGGTGATGAACCTCTTAGTAGGAAAGAATACTCAGTATTTTGCATGCCCAGTAATCAGGAAAGGATGACTGGATCAGGGTAAGTGTTGGTTGGCTGGTTGTTATAAATCACCTGTAATAGGGAGAGACGAGCAAAACTGGACAGCATTGGGGGAAGATAGGTTGAACTGGACCGCAGCAGCCAAGGTTGGGCGTTGGCACGGCCGGCCTGGGCTCCAAAGGCTGAAGATGGCAGCTGGTGACGAGTGGCGACTCTGACAATAGTTTCAGCATACAAGACATGGCGTTGTCACAATAAATACAGATGGGAAGGAACTGCTTACACGAAGTTAGAATTGGGGATTGTTAAGTTCAATGGAGTTATATGGAGAGTCAAGCTCAGGCAAGGATATTTGACCTGGCTGGAAGAAGGGGATTACAGAAAGCAAAAGGGGTTATTACATGGTTACTATGTAATGAAGCTAATAAATGTAAAAATTGTACATAATCAACTGGAGTATTATTGTCTTGATCTACTGCTCACATGACATAGAAATCCTACCCACATATGAATGTTCCTCTTAGTGGTGACAGAGCGAGAAAACAGTAGCTGGTCCATCACAGCTGACATATTGATGTGATGTAGTTTTCACAGGATAATAAAAACCAGACATTTTGTCAATACATTATTTATACCATCTACATGACATTCTGACTGTTGTTTGATCAAAATAAAAAAACAAAATTCTGAGCAGATTATAGTCAGAACTTGATGGAGATGCTATTGAAACATCTCGTTTTTAAAACACGCGTTGCAGTAAACATGACAATTGTTGTGTTGTTAATCTTGTGCAGGTGTTTTTCCTTGTTGCTATTAAAAATGTTGTTAGTAATTTTTATGACGGCATCAGGTAGCCGTCATAGAATTACCTTAATAAACTGTGTTATAATATTCAGAAGAAAATGTTAAACAACTTGCTTTTCTGATTTTTTTTCTTCAGTTCATTTGTGATCATGCTGAATCGGTTTCCTTTTTTTTTAATTTCTTTTTAAAAAAATGTGAAATAAATAATCCCTGGGAAATGGACTTTTGCAACATTCCTAGTTGCAATAATTCTACAAAAATGTTTTTTACGTCTACATGTTTTTTTTGTTGAGATTATTGATTCCAAGAAATAGTTGATTCCAAGTTTTTAGCCAGATTATATAAGATTTATTTGAAAGTTAATCTTAAAATTCTTTTTTCAATTTCTATAATCAATGTTTCATTACTAACATGACAACTATTTCTCAATCTCCATTTTATGACAGCAGACAGTTGCAAATAAATTTCGTCCATTGGATGAACAATACAAGTCCATTACATTGTCTATGAACTCATACTTCTAATTCACACATCCTAAAAATCTCTCTCACACATAATGTTAGAATTTTAAATGTGTGTGAGAAAATGTTTACTATTTTTTTTATTTTTTTTTTTACAAATGTTTACTTTTAAAATTAATAGGATTTTGAGTGCAATGTGTATTTGATTCAATTATTACATTCTTCTTCCACTTCGTTGTAAATTAAAATTTATTTATTTTTTAACTGCTTAACGTCTCTTAACAGTGAGGTTTTTAGATATGGGAAAGGATGGGGGGGGGGGGCGCAAGGAATGGGAAGGAATTCAGCCATGGCCTTTTGAAGGAAGCATCCCAGCATTTGCCTGGAGTGATTTGGGAAACCATGGAAAATTCAAATCTGGATGCCCGGACGGGGATTCGAACTGCCGTCCTCCCGAATGCGAGTCCAGAATTTATTTATTCTTTGGAGACTGATTGAAATTGGGTCCTCTAACATGTTTGAGTTCCATGATCTGTGCTATTTTCTGGTTTTAAAATATTTTCTGCTATAGATAATTAACTTGGGAGGAAAAAATCACACTTTTCTCAGGTCCGTGCAGTCTTTTGGGCACTCAGAAGATTGCATAGTTTTTGTGTTCAATTATTTCAATTTTTGGTTCTTTATAAACTCACAAGTCATTCAAAAATTAGTGGGAAATTGTCAGGTGTAAAGGTTAGGGGGGTTTAACAACACTTCTGCCTAAACTGTGCACAAATAAGTTCTTGAGTTGTGTAACCTTCTGGTACCTATAATATTAAATAAGCTGTCCGCCACATATTCATATTTTAACCCCAAATACGAAGGGTGATTGAAATAAGTTCTCTCTAAACAGTTTTAAATCACACAATACTTGTATTCTTGAAATTAAGTTCACTTTTACAATATTGGTACCAGAAACATGGATAGAGTATCGTACAACAGTTTAATTGAAGATTACAGATTAAACAAATTCATGCGAGAAGACAAACTCACCAAGTCCCCCTAACATTAGTGAGTACACTACTACAGCATGTTGGAATTTGCCGAAACCGCTACCGCTTGGAGCAGTTCGCTCCGCTAACCAGCGTGAAGTTACGCAATCACTTTCCGGCGAAAGAATGAGACAAATCATGGTGGCTGCATGGCGTTTTATAAGCTTGACATGGCCTATGACGTCAGTAACTTTTTTCTTTAATTAATATCTCCCAAAGTACGAAATAGTTTAACTTTCAATTTATACAAGGGCTTCCTATGATCACATTCTATCTGTTTTAATTTAATTTAATTTTAATTTAATTTAGCATCCAAAAGGCTTTCTATAAGCTTAATGTTAAAGTCTCCTACTTCGCCAGATTGGTGGACTTTCTCGAACTCTAACAACAATTAGCGACAATCTATCTTTAAAAACTTAATTATCTTACAAAATGCTTAAACTTTTTACTGAAACCATTATATATTCATAACTGTCTCAATTTAGCCTATCTTCTGATATAAATTTCTCAATTGTATTCCTTTTAGTTAGAAAGTTCAATTTTTTTCTCATAATTAAATCTGCTAATTATACTTTGCCAGATTAGTTAATTTTACTATCAAAATACTTGAGACAATGCTTGACTATAGCCGGTGATAAAAGTTCAGCTGCAGCTTTACTCAATTCAAAGATGTTTCAAATCTTAGATTTTTACTTTCCTGATCATGTGTTTCAAAACGTGAACAAACCAAAATATCTCTTAAAATAAACTTTTCCTGATATTATGAATACACTTTAAAATGATTGTAATGATGATTTTTCACTGTGGAATCACAATCGATCTATAGGTTTTGTTATTGCTGGGGATGGGTAGTGGGAATGCTTTTGGCGAACTAAATGGTGCCTTACAAAATGTTTTTCATTGTTAATATAATTTTCTCTTCCAGACAGTTACTTCGATAATTAGCTGATTTTTAGTTTCCCCAAACCCCTCTTTTTGTTTTTTCACCAAATGAACTTTAATCGTATTATTGCATCAGGAGTTTAAATGCAATTTGTATGAAAATTGTACAATATTTGGCAGTTATTGCATTATATGCATTAGAATAAAACAACAGAATTTTCTCTTATTTAGAGAAAAACTCATTCAGTGAATTCTTCACGGGTGTCCAGCCGGATAGAGTCATAGAATGACGATGTTTGAACAACCTGCTCGGTTGTCTTCATCAGATCTATGTTAGATATTACTACTCGAAATTACAAACAGACTCATTTAATTTTCTAGCTTGTTCAGTTAAATTTGAGAATTATAGTTTTAAATCTAAAATAGTGCAGATTCAGGATGCTGAAAAATCTGTATATTTGGAAGGTAAAACAAATAAAAATGGAACATGATTTGACCATGTGAGAATTAAAAGTAAGCATCGAAGGGAAAAGATGATCAAGACCACAAGCTGGCACTCGATTTCAGGCACAAGGGTGTGGGAGATTCTCTTTTTTAGATAAGGTTGTCAGGGATTGGAATAAATAACCAAGAGAATTGATGAATAAATTACCAAAAATGTTGAAAGAATTTTAAGTTTAAATTTGTAAATGACAAATGTAGATGCGTGCAGGAAGGGGGAAAATGGATGTGTAGGGAAAATGCCACTGAAGCGTGCATTTGAGGCAATTAAGTTAAATTTATTTTTTTGTAACAGATATTCAATAATCTTACAAATTAGTCCACTTCTGTTGATCCACTCTCTCAAATGACCTCCCCCCTTTTTTCCTTTGCTATTAGGCTCAATTGGTCTGTTGCAACTCTCAACATCTTCCTATATAGAACTGATCTCTTGATCTCAGAATACACATAATTTCATCATCGTCTTCATAAATTCTAATTTTTGTGTTCCGCTGCTGTTTGTTCCATCAAATCTACTATTACTATTACTCCGCTATTCACTAAAAGTGTGTGGCAAAGGGTGCATTGCACCTATCCGGGAAGGTAATCGTTTGGAAGGGATATGTGGGATATGGCATGAGGCGCCCATGGGCTATTGTGAGGAACCATCCCAGCATTTGCCTGGAGCAATCTGCGGAAACCATGGAAAGCCCAGACAGAATGGCTTCTCTCCACACAAAAACTAATCACTCTAGCAAGATCCATTATGCTATCTCTTCACTCTGTGAGACTCTCCCACGAGCTTCTTTCCATCAGTTCAAAAATATGCTCATTTCACACTATATCTGCCCAATTAATTTACAACATCCCTCTATAACTCTAGATTTCAATTTTCCTAAGTTCAAGCTTCAGTTCTTGTATTTTGTAAGTCAATTTTTTAATCTAAAATAGGATACATCGGACAGGTAGTAGGAATAGGTTTCAAAATCCTCATCACTCTCCCAGTTCGGAGAGAGTGATGAGGTATACCAAAGAAGTAAGGGAATTGGGTTACAAAACTTTAGTCAGACCACTGGATGGATAAGGTTGTGTAGTTAGTATGGGACCCTCAAATAGTGGAGAGTGAGTTGGTGCAAAGAAGGGCTGCTGGATTTGTCTCTGGAAATTATAGCAGAAATGCTTTGCTTGAATACTCAAATTAAATATTTATTTAATATCCCAAACATATTGAAGTTTATCAACAATGCGGAAGGAATTTAAAATTTGTAAATCACAAAAGTAGGTGGGGGAGGAATTTAATACGCAAATTATAAAAGATAATAAAAAATAAAATAAAATGGGTAACTGGACAACTAGGGGAATTGCCGCCAAAGCATATGCTCTATCGCAATTAAATCTGTATCTGAAAATTTTTCCTAATGCTGATGTAGTTCATATGATTTCCTTTTCATCCAAATTCTTCCTGTACAAACTGGGCCAAAGATTTTACTTAAAATTTTCCTTAAAATTTTCCTTTCTTGCTTTTCAATATCTTTAATCAATGATCTAACCCCAATAATCAAAATTTCTGATGTGTTTAATGCCTCCGGTTTGATTACAATGTTATAGTGTCTTAAATTTGCATTTCCCGATATTGAATCTTTGTTGTATTTGTTCCAAGTGATTCTGTAGGCTTTTTGTAATTTGGACATTCTTTCACTGTTTCATGATTTGCAGGTTGCAGGAGCCATCTGAATTTAGTTACTTATAGCCAAATCACATTTTCATAGGTTGTCCATCTTGGTATTGAGAGTGTGCTTCCAAATGCTGGATTTAGGTATACACAATTTGGAGACCAGTTTTAGCTGAAAATTCATGCGTATTGCCTGTTGCTGGAGAGAATTGCTGGATCATCTGTAAAGGCCAAACACTGTAGGTGAAGTTAGAGTAGCCTGGTTATTATTGGTTTTACTTATCTCTCCCAGGTCTTAATTACTTTGTTCAGAACAAAACTGAACAAAGGAGTGGCAGACAGTCCATCTCCTTGTCGAGCTCTTGATTTCAAAAGGTTCAGATACTTTGCTTAGGAACCTAACTTTTGAGATAGTGTCCAATAATGTCTGTTTGATTAATTCTCTTGCTTTCCTGTCTACTTTGCATTCTTATACTGTACTAAAAAGTGTTTGTCAGTAGAGTCAGAAGTTTTTTTTGAAGTCTGCAAATGTGATATGATCTGTTTTTAAAGAGTTGTAATATGGTTTTGAGATTTAGAATTTGTTCTGCACATGTCCATCCTTTTCTAAATTCTGCCTGATATTTGCTGATAAAATAATCTGTTTGGGTTTCATGTCTCATAAGAAGTGGTTTGGATTGAATTTTGTATGTAATTGGTAACAAAGAAATCCATCCATAATCATTAGTAGGGTTCGGATCTTTAGGACCCAAAAAATCGCGAAATATGCAGGCAAATATGACCTTAAAAATGGGTAAATATGACCTAAAAGAGACAAAATATGACCAAACATTAAATTTTTTATTCATTAAAAATGCTCAAATGTACATAATTTATTTTATGTAGCTGTGTCGCTTTCAAGTAGACAGCATAATTTGTTTCTATGCACTCACTGTACGATTGGCAAATTAATTTTATTTAAAGTTATTTTCTTGTTCCTGTAAAAGAATGGATTACTAGAATTTTACTTTTAAAAATGGAAATTTACTATACATTTGTTGCGAATTGGTGTACATACCATTTTTTATTCTTGTTTGATGCCAGCATTGCAGTATATCACCACATGCATCTTCAAGTTCTCGAAGAGGAATTTTCTCCGGTTGTCACTTAAAACTGTCTTGTAGTGTGAGAAGCTTCGTTCGACATCGCAAGATGTGACGGTAGCGTACTTAAACAGAGTCAGGTCACTGCAATTTAATTGTGGGTCGTCTTCAGTCAAAACAGATTCGCCACCATGTAAAATTTCACTAATTTTACAAATTGTTTTATATCCTTTATTCCCACAAACACTTTATCAAATTTGTTTTTCAGCAAACTAGCCACACTGTCCCCTGCTTGGCCTATTTCGGTTTCCACACTTTTAACGACCGCCAAACTTTCATTCAGTTCTAGACCAATTTTTTCAAGACGCGAAATCGCAGTTGTGATACCTGAAAAACTTGACTTTATGTACGCCAAATTTCTGAACAAATTACTGGAAAATAGTTCTTGGACAATTTTTATGGAAGATGCTTCACTGCTATCAAAATTAGAAACTATTTTCCGTATGTTTTCATAATATTCACAGTAATAGCTAACTGCATCGAGCCATGTGCCCCAACGAGTAAGTACTGGTCGTGGTGGAAGAGGGATGGAAGGTGCGTCTTCTTTAAATTTTGACACTCTCATTGGAGCTTTAACAAAAATCTTTTTTACATTTGATATTAACCTATCAACATCAGGGAAATTTAGTCTTATTCCTCGGCAACTCTATGTAATCCATGAGCGAGACAGGTTAAATGCACCATCGAAGGATACAACATCTTCAGACATTTCCCAGCCTTTACCATGTACGGCGCAGCGTCGGTCACAAATAGTAAGACATGCTCTCGCTTAACTTCAACGCTCCATAACAGTTTCATAGCGTTGTCGAAACGGACGGCAATTGTTGAATGGTTTACTGATTCAAGAGCTTCACAGTCCAGTAAAAATATATCACCCGGTCTGTCAGAAAGTAGGGTTCCAACGATAACATTTACAACGTATCTCCCACAAGCATCAGTACTTTCATCCATTGATACCCAGATCTTATTGGTGCCTATCTTAGTTCTGATTGCCTGCAATACATTTTCATAACAAGACGGTAAATAGTTCTTCCTCAATGTTGATTCGGTTGGAATCGTCTGTGTTGTGTATTTCTCCAAGAACGATTTGAAATGCTCATTGTTCACTTTATTAAGTGGGATGTTTGTTGATACCATCATTTCACAGAGTTCTTTAGAAAAAATTGATAATTTGGAAGACGACGAAGCTGTAGATGTATCCAAGAAAAGTCGCTGTTTGCTTTGCCGAGTTGAATGTCGTATTACGTTATTCTTGTGTCTTGATGTATTGCAGTGCTGCTGCACATGAAATCGCTTTGTTGCATTCACTTTAGTTTCACATAATTTACAGAAAAGAACTCTTTCATCTGTGCTAAAATACTCCTCTCCAAATTCCTTTACGTAACTCCGTAACTTTACACTTTCAGAAAGTTTTGTTTTCGGCATGGCGGTACTCACTGATCCACTGCAGATTTAACACTGGTTCAGGATTATTTTCAAAAGCATTGGTGACAGTGCGTGAGTGGTTGAAGGCTTTGTGCTTGTTTCGACGCGTAGAGTCTGGTATGTGGGGAATACCTGACCCAGGTAGGGACGGGTATCCCGTTAAGCAGCAGTTTCGCCATACTGAATCATAGGAAGACAATTGATTCCTCTCAACTCATCGTTGGGTCACTGCAGTGGACTCAATTCCCGCGATACCGTCGGAAGTGAGACACTGATTGACGCGGCTCGACACAGGCATGCTGTTGCTGCATAGTCGAATTTAAAAAGCGGGCGGAACATTAACGTTTAGAGAGTGAGAATAATTTATAACTTTAATTCTTGGCTGGTGAATTCTGAACAATTTAGTTACAATTAGTTTCGTTTCTTTCTCCAATGTATAACAGGAATATATTTCTCTGAGTAATTATCTTAATTTCTTTTCATCTACAACTTCTATCAAAAATTACCAGTTTTTTTCTCAAAATATGACCATATGACCATAAAAATTGCTGAAATATGACCATAATTAGGAAAATGGCCCAAATATGCATTTATAGGCTATATAAAATACATTTAAATACAATCAGAAACGTAGAATCAGTGTTTATTTCTGCATTTCAGGTCAAAAAGAAGGCAGGAAAAAAATATGACTTTTCCTAAAGATCCGAACCCTAATCATTAGTGTTAGTTTTATCACCTTTTTTTGTGAAATGAGTGAATCAGTGCACAATTCCAGTCCTCGGGTGTTTTCCCCCTTGATCCAGATATCTTAAATAATAATAGTATGGATTATTTCCATCTGTTTTCCATATTTCTGCAATTATTCCATCTTCCCCTGGGGTTTTGTTATTTTTAATTCCATTGATTATTTGTTGGGCATTTCCCCTCCTCCCCCCCCTTTTTTATAAAGTGAGAGGTTCTGGATATGGAGTTGATTTTCCAAATGTAAGTTGTCATTTAGTGCATTCATAATTTGGAATGTCTTTGAAGTAATTTTCTAGAAGCTTACAATTTTCAATTTTATTTGTTTCTTGACATTTGAAACTGAGGTGCCGGGTAATTTGACAATTCTTTTTGGGATGTTATAGAAGAGGATTGTGTTGTTTTTCTTAAGATCTAGATCGATTTTTGCCAGTTTGTTTCTATCATTAGTATGTTTTTCTAATCTAATAGTTTTTTATGTGTGTTTCTGCATATTGATGAATACCTGACAATTTTGTGGGGTTTCACGCGGATTCCAGTTTCATCAGGCTTAAATTCTAAGTGCTGTAACTTTGTTATAGGTTTCTTGCTATCTCTCTTACAATTTCCTAAATGGTTTCATCCCACCTGTTAGAATATCAATGATGATGGCATATGCTCTTCGCTGCGTCCATTGTTGCTTCTGCTGGTGTCGGTGGCTGTAGCTCGTCTTTAACACCGCCACGCCCAACTCCTCATTGACCTGATACACAAGCCTCGAGCCCAGCTGGCTCCCGGCCTGGCTGCTCCTTCATGCACCCGAGTTTTGATCCCTGTCCTCCCACCATTTCCGACCAGTTGCGGTTGTTGCTCCTCTCCCATCCTCTGCCAAATGACGTCATGTTTCAGCATATTCTTGCTGACTCCTGACCAGCTTTCTTGGGCATTGGTTCCTGCATAGCCACATTCCAACGTCTGCAATTGTTTTCCTTTGCTGTTGCAACTGACCTGCTTTGGCTAGAGCTGTCTGAATTCATAGCTACTGCCATCCGTTACCAAAATTCCCATGGGCCGCTACACCTCCCTGCCCATGGAGAAAATCTGTTCCATTCAGACTTTTATCTACCTTTCTCTATTCCCCATCTAATTTCCCCCTTTTTTTTTACATAGTTTTTTCTCCCCCTTTTTTTTCTTCTTCTTTTTTTTTCTTTCTACAATTAAGTAGGTAAAGCTACATGTATTTGTGTGGTGTCAATTGCCGTCTTCATTCCCGATCTTCTTTACTCATTTCTCCACTGTTTACGCATCCTGTGCGTCACGTGCTTGCGTCGCTGTGTCTCAGCTTCAAGGTTTCTTGTGACGCTGCTCACTCGCTCCACTTGTGCTAGTTGACTGTGCTCAGCGAAAATTGCTCGTGTCATGTCTCCATTACTGATTTCCCAATATCTGCCTCATTGATTCCTGTGGGCATACTAAAACGTTGATCACACACTGTGAAACTCTCCCATTTTCTATCATAACTCGGTAACATCAGATCTTCTATTCCTGATTCCTCACAACTGCGTTCTTTCCACTGCGACTCCCGCTGCTCTGTAATACTCATTCAAAGTCTTTATCACAATCACATTTCTCACACATTAAATTTCATATTTTTTTCCTTAACTATTCACATATATAGCTCTTAATTCGTCCTTAATAACCACACTACGCGTATTGTTCCTTTTTTTTTCCTTATACACTTTTTAACTTGAATCGCTGTCACTCCTCTTGTATTAATACATCTTGCTTTACCTTAATAACATCCATTTCCTGACACACTTTTTGACACTGTCTCTCATTTCTGCCCTCCTACACCAACTCTATTTCATATATGTACACTTATTTTCTTTCTCGTCATGTCTCCTTTGCTAACACACTTTTTTCTTTGCTTGCTCACATAATGTTTCTTGATTTACTTCTCATAATGTCCATCACATTTCCCTGTCATAAGCATCAGTAAACTCACTGTACTTGCTCGCTGTTTTGCTGCCTGAACTTGTCCTTGTTGCGTTTCCACTCAGTAAATGTTTTCTGTCGCGTGCATCGTGCTTGCTGACTCGACTCTCCTGATCTTCCTCAACTGGCTGTGACATCTTCCCGTCGTACTCGGGTGATATACTGGTTGCATCTTGTAGTCTGCTGCTACACTGTCTTCCATTCTCAACATTTGCATGTTTTATTCCCGCTAATAGAATCACATCACCTGATCCATGTGTACTTTTTTCAGCTGATTTTTCTTTCCTCTTATTACTAAGTTCGGATATTTCATTAATAAATGGTCCTTCATAAGGATTCTGTAATTTCTTCGATCTTCCTCTTCATAAGGCAAAATTCTCGAGTAGCACCTCATCTCCAGGTTTAAATTCTTCCGGATTCTTTCATTGGCTGCACCATTGTTTGTTGCTTTCCTTTCTTTCACGGGTAAAATGCTTGATGCTATCGTGTAATGCCTGAAGTCAATTCTTCAACATTGTGCGTAATTATCATAGTTGTATACGGGCTCCTCTGGCTTTCGCTACAAAACTCCTGGTATATTTGCTTATCTTCCATAGAATAACAAATGTGGGGAATACTTTGTCACTGTATGAGGGGTGCTACTGCAGACAAATGTCCCATATTTTAATAATATATCCCAGTTCTACAGGGTTTCATCAACATAGTGTCATAAATATTCTGCCAATGTCCTATGTGTGCGCTCCAAAGCTCCGTTCTCACTTTAACATCGTGATATGCCTAAGATGTATTGATCAGGCCTGGCTGGGTGTTACAAGGAGGACCTTATCCTCTGCATGGAAGAAGCTGTGGCCTGAGGATGTAGTTAAAAGGGCCTTCGAAGGTTTGGAACCAGGAGTGTCAGTGGTAGAGGAGATTGTTTCTCTGGGAAAATCCATGGGTCTGGAGGTGGATGAGAGAGATGTAAACGAACTCGTCGAGGAACAATCTTAGGAGCTGACAACGGAGGAGTTACACGATCTACATTCGCAGCAGCATACGGTGGTTCAACGAAAAATTAGTTTTGAAGAGGAGCCAGAGATGGAGGAGGTTATCTCTACAAGAGATATAAAGGACCCCGCAGGGGCCTGGTACGCAAGTGCCAGGTACGGGTTTGGCGAACCCGCGGTTCCCGAGCTGGAAACTTGTGAGCGCCGCAAGTTTCCCACACCGTAAGCTCCTACCATGCTTCAACGACCACCGTAAGGCGTGGCGGTGGAACGTTGTGTGCCTAGGAGAACGGGAATCTTGGCTTCATCGCCCGGATTGCGAGGACGGAACAAACCTCTATAAAAAAAACCTCAACCTCAAGGTCATACACGTGCCGAGGAGGCGAATGAGTGATGAGGGAAATCACTCGCTAATGTGCAACCTCAGGGGTACCTGCGCACCCCTGTTGTATTAGCATTTTCTTCTATATTGTTTTTACTCGTGGGACGAAAATTAAGCCTCACAATAAAAACAAAAAACCCTGCTGTACAGGTGTGCTGCAGAATAATCTGAATGCTTTTATAGTTATGCAACGAGTGGAAGGATCTTTACAAAAAGTTTCGCCTTTTTATATTTCTAAGGGTTTAGAGAGTCTGGTAGGGACCCTTAATACCATAAAAAAGCTGAGGAACGGGACGCTGCTGCTGGAAACAAGTAGGCAAGCTACCCAACTCCTGAACTGTGAGAAGCTCGGGGAGTTTGCCGTTACCTGTGAACTCCACAAATCCCTTAACAGCAGCAAAGGCGTTGTCACCTGCCGTGACTTAGTGGACATAGGGACCGAGGAACTCGTTGAGGAGTGGAAGGAACAGAAAGTGGTCGAGGTATGTCAGATCACTCGAAGGGTAAATGGCACTATTGAAAAGACTGCCATCTTCGTCCTGACGTTTGACACTCCAGTACTGCCAAAGAACATTAAAGCAGGGTACATTAATTTGAATGTCCGTCCGTATGTTCCGGACCCGATGCGCTGTTTCCAGTGTCAGCGGTTCGGACATACAACGGCGTCATGTAAAGGAAAACCAACCTGTGGTAATTGCGGGAAGGGCGCACATGAGCCGGGTGTTAGTTGCACGCTCCCACAGGTGTGCGTCAACTGCTCCAGGTCGCACCCTGCCTGGATTAGGGAGTGTCAAGTGTATCTTGAAGAACGCAAGATACAGGAGCTGAAGACCAAAGAGCGGATTCCCTATGGGGAAGCTAAAAAGATGGCCAAGTCGCTCGCCGCTCCAATTTTCGGAACTACTTTTGCTACGATGGCTTCAGCTCCCGTCAGGAAGCAGAGTGTTGCTACCCAGACATCAGTTGCAGACATGAGCACTAGCACAACGTGCTCATGTCAGTGCAAAATCCGCTGAGATCGCAACAGCTAAGACCGCAGACGTTGGTACCAACACGTCTGCGTCCTCGACCACACCAGCAGCAGCGAAGAAGGATCCACCAGCAATGATAGTGAAACCAACGCCACCTCCAATACCACCACGTGCTATCACGGTGGTAGCATTGCCAACTGCTACAAGTGAGAATGGAGGCAATCAGAAGATCCGTGGCCTGAAGTTTAGACTGACGGACCTGACTCACTCTGTGAAATCTCCCTCTTCGTCCCCTCCCAGACTACCAAGTAGTAGGGAGAAGAAGGGGAAAGGGGCGAAGCAGAAGCAGAAGAAGAAGAAGAACAGCCAGGAGTCAACTGAGTCGGAGTCGTCTGACTCTTCGGAGCCAGAAGAATTAGAAATGCAGGTGGACGAGCCTGATCCCGTTCCTCAGTAGGCAAGGATCGAAGACCCACCCGAACCGGGTCGGGTGAAACTAGGCAGATAGGATGGCCTCTTTACAGCCATCCATCCATGTTTATTGTTGTAATTTTTTATATTGTTAAAATTCCTGTCTCGCTGGCCACTATACAGCCAGCGAGACATGTAGTGTTTTTAATAGTTTTGTGTACCTGTTTGGTGCTTTGTAGCCATCCATGTGCAGTACGGTCTTCGGTCCTAGTGGCCCCTTTTTAAGACACGCCTTATTATTGTGAATTATTTTATCTGCTGTCTGTATGGCCGACCCCTTTACAGTCGACCATGCAGACGGTATTTTAGTTGTTCTATTAGGCAAACTATTAGCTGGTCATTATTAGGGCGCTATTGACTTTGCTGTCGACGCCCCTTAATGCCACAAAAACAACAACACTGAGGGGGATGAGTGGCCATTTTACAGCCACTATACCATGTACATTGGTTCTTTTTTTGTGGTACTATTAGTTTTAAGCTTTTATATCTGGTTGGCCTATTTACAGCCAACCAGACATAGTTTGTGAAGTTCTTATTTTTAATGGCCCCTTTACGGCCAACATTTTAGTATCTATATCTATAAAATGAAAACCGGATATATATGTTGTATAAAAACTCGGAAACTATGGAGCAGATTTCGATGTGGTTTTCACTGGTTTAAAGCTTAGAATCTTAATTCACTTTTCTGTCATGTCTTATGTTTCAACGTTAAATAATGTAGAAGCATTAAATGAAATTCTGAAGGTATGGTGAGGAATAACACAGGAGCAATCAACAGATGCCGCATACTCCGCAATAAACACACAACTATAATACAATATCTCTCACCATAGCCTATAAGAGCAATTTACAATAATAACCATTTTATCATACTCCACACTGAACAAAACTTGAGATATTATTTCCTTTAATATGGGGTATTTAGTTTTTAAACGCCATCGATGGCCATATTGAATGCAAGGAATTAAGAATGAAAAATCAGTAGAGATTTTATTTACCCCCGATTTCTGGCAATGTCTTTGGCTTTAGTATTTGTCGCTGATATCAATCAATGTTTTTAGTGTTCTGGCAATTATTTACGATAATGTTCTGAATAAATTACGTTGAATGATTTTTTTTTTTTTTTTTTATTTTTTTTTTAACATTAGAAGTTTGTATTAAAACTTTAGTGTTGAAAATAATAACGGATTTGGACTACTGAACATTTTTTGGTATTAGGATGAAATTCTACGCTATACGCGCGTGTTTATCACGTAATCTAGGTTTATTCATTTTATAGTGTTGTTTAGTAATGCAATGGTTTTTAACATCAACAGAAGTGTGGGTTAAGGCCTTAATGTTCTTATTGGCAGTAACCCACACTTCTGCGCTATACACTTGAGTTTCTTGCATAATCTAGCTTTTATTCGTATTATAATGTATTGCATTGTTCAGTATAGCAGTTTCTACGTCCACCGTGACGGCGTAATTACATGATGAATTCTTAAAAACAAATCACGTAAACATCTCGCTTAGCTCTCGATATATCGAATGTCAAAAATTGTTTATAGGAATAGTTTTTTTTTTTTCCTTTTCATGACGGATTTTCTTTTGCTTCAAACTACGTTTCAAACTTGACCACAACCGCTAGAAAGAAACACCCTTTGTACTTATCCAGCATGTAGTGACTTGTGACTGTCGAACTTTTTTCTGGTCCAGGTTTCATTTCAAACTAACCACCTCAATTTAGAGATTCAATATCTCAATGTGTCTCGTCAAGTTAGATAAGACTACATCGTCGATTTGGCTTATTCGAATTTTTTTCATGTCCAGGCCGCATTTCAATCTAACCATATCAGCTGTGAGAAGTGTAATCGAGTATGTATTAAACCTTTAGTGTCGAGAATAATAATTTAGCTTTTATTCATTTCATAATTTATTGAAATCTTTAGTAATGCAGTTTTTACGTCAACCGTTGCGGCGCAATTTGATGATGAATTCCTATATAATTCAATGAGACAGATAGAAAGTAAAAAAATACACATCTCACTTAGCTTTCGAGATATCGAAAGTCAAAAATTATTTATAGGTTCTTTTCTTTTGACAACGATTTTCTTCTGTTTTCAGCTTGACCACAACCGCTTGAAAGAAGACAAAACTCCCATTGTATATGTCCAGCGTGTAGTACCTTGTGACTTTGGGATTTTTTTCTGGTCCAGGTTGCATTTCAAACTATCAAGCTCAATTTACAGATACATTATCCCAAGGACAAAGCAATATTTTACACTTCACTTTTAATGTGTCTTGTCAAGTTAGATAAGAATTCTTCGTCTGGTTTAACGGGAAGTGTGGACAATACATATATAAAATCTTCAATTCTGATTTGTCTTATGGTGTTACATACGAATACATCACCAAATTGCAACGCCACAGTTAAAAGATTTTTCATACAATTCACATGTTTCTGGTTGGATGAATACTGTTATAGTAGTAAACCGCCATGGAGTTTTGTTTCCTTGTGAAGAAAGTTTAAATATGTTCTTACGATCCACGATGGTTACTTCAACATTTCTGATATACAAAAACTTAACTCAAACGACAGAAATACTCTATTAGGCGAAAAAGGGGGTGTAGAGAAATTGATACAGAGGCGTGTGCTCTATCGAAATTAAATTAAACTATAAAGCGAGCTTGATAAGTGAATGGTAGCGCTCAAGCCTTGTACTTGAGAACACCTGTATTCAAATCCCCATCCAGCCATTCAGTTTTTGATTTTACATGGCTTCACCAGCAAAATACTCAGGATGTGACCAGGAGCTCAACATTAAATTTTTCCTCACTTAAAAACCTTATATAAATTATCATCAAATTTACAATAACAATAAACATCAGTTTTGTATTATGAAGCTGAGTGGAGTGGTGCTAGAGCAGGAAACATTGACGCTAAAGCTGCAATCATGACCGGAAACAAACCCTTCGATAAACCTGCACAGTTCGTAATAAAATTTGCTAAGTATTAAAAACAAATGCCAAACGCGTAATGTGTTGAATCGATTGTGGTGGAATTTTCACAGTACCAGACAGTTGTCTTCTCTGCTTTTCGTGATAATATTCATTGGGAGAATTCCTTACTTACCCCCAATTTTTTCAAATCGTCAGATGTCCGTCTTATGTGGCGAATCTTACAAAAAATTTTTAAAAAGATTATTGGCTAATTGTAATGGTATCATCAGGTACAGGCGGAGAGACAACTATATGAAAGTATGCATATGATGATAACTAAACCCCATGCGTATTATAATTGATGTGTCTCGAACATACTTCAACGATTTGTTTAGTTGCGAAAACTGTTTTGGCGATTTTGATGATACCCTGATTTCTCATTATCCGAATGTCGAAACCGTGGACTATTGAAAACAATCTAGAAATTTCTATAAGATTATAGAAACATAATTTACTTATTTTAATTAAACACTTTGTATGTTACAGAACATTAAAATGCCTCTAAGAAAACGTAAGGCTATTGGTCAAGTTCAGTCAAATGCTAAAAAACTGAAAGAACTGAGAAGTAAACAAACTCCAGAGGAGCGCAGTAGACGGCTTGCAACAGTAAGAGAGAGAGCTCGAGCTTCAAGAGCTGCAGAGACAGCTCAGCGCCGTGAAGCTCGACTTCAAGATCTGAGGGAGAGAGCTACTACGTGAAAACTT
This sequence comes from Vandiemenella viatica, assembly GCA_031002005.1. Taxonomy (NCBI): domain Eukaryota; kingdom Metazoa; phylum Arthropoda; class Insecta; order Orthoptera; family Morabidae; genus Vandiemenella; species Vandiemenella viatica. The sequence continues at coordinate 31,921,129 of CM061919.1, forward strand.
GCAGAAACTGAACAGCAACGGGAGAAACGTCTTACTTGTAGAAGAAAGTCAGAGAGAATGAGTGTGGCCACTAGAACTGTTGGCTTTAAATTGGAAGCATTTCACTATGATCAGCGTAAGGACTATTCTAACCATACAAGTATTACCATCGGGAAAATGGACATAGTTTGCAATAACTGTCAAGCCAAAAAATTTAAATCCCAATCACCTGGTATGTGTTGCAAAAATGGAAAAGTCAAACTACCACGATTGGAATTACCACCACATCTTTCGTTTTACATGTTTAGCCGATACTTCGGAGTCGAAGCATTTCCTTAAAAAGATAAGAAAGTACAACTCGTATTTCCAAATGACATCTTTTGGTGCGTCATCAATAATTGAACAACGTGGCTTTCCATCCACTGTTACTGTTCAAGGGCAGATTTACCACAAGGCTGGATCATTATTGCCTCTGCCTGATCAAACTCCGAAATTTCTACAGCTGTATTTCGTTGGTGACGAACAACGGGAAGCTGATCTACAATGCAACTGCATACCAGGAGCAAGGCGTACAATTGTGTTCAATCTTCGAAGTATGTTCCATGAATCAACCACCTTATTAAGACCTTTAAAATAGCATTGGAAAGTATGCCAACAGATGACTATAAGGTAGTCATTAGAGCAGATCTAAGACCGGAAGGGGAACACGAGCGACGCTTTAATGCACCTCAGACAGATGAAGTCGCGGTAGTTATATCAGGAGAAGAATTTCATTAACGCGATATTTTGATCCAAAGACGTGAAAATAATTGCAGCGCATTTCTGAAACACATAGATCATACGATCCTCTACAATACCCAGTGATATTTCCTCGGGGTGAGGATGGATATCATTTTAACATAAAGCATGTCAACCCAGCAACAGGTGAAGCTACTAACAAAAAGGTTTCGGCGATGGAGTTCTCTTCATACAGGTTAATGATTAGAGAAACTGGACAGAACCACATATTAAATTGTAGACAATTATTCCATCAGTTCATTGTTGACATGTACGCGAAAATTGAAAGCGAACAACTTCTTTTTATTCGTTTAAATCAGAATAAACTGAGAGTTGAAGAGAATATCCGCCTTAAGGATGCTGTGGCCAATGATGGTAATTTTGAAGATGTTGGAAAATTGGTCATACTACCAGCGACCTTCACAGGTAGTCCCAGGCACATGCATGAATATACTCAGGATGCCATGACATACGTGAGAACTTATGGGAGACCAGATTTGTTTATAACCTTCACGTGCAATCCGGCTTGGACAGATATAAAGGAAATGCTCACAAACGGTCAAGTGCCCAGTGACCGCCACGACTTAATTGCGAGAGTATTCAGGCAGAAACAATCAAAATTAATAAACGTCATAACAAAGTGTCATGTGTTTGGAGCGACAAGATGCTGGATGTATACAATAGAATATCAAAAGCGCGGATTACCACACTCGCACAATTTAATATGGTTAGTCGATAAAATCCAGCCTTCATAAATTGATATCTGCTGAGCTCCCTAACCAAAAAGAAGTTCCCAATCTTTTCGAAGTGATTACTAAAAATATGATCCACAGACCTTGTGGAAATCTAAACCCCAACTCGCCTTGTATGAAGGAGGGAAAGTGCAATAAAAGGTACCCAAGAAAACTGACCAAAGAAACACAAACTGGTGATGACTGTTATTCTAGATACAGAAGACGAGCTCTGGAAGATGGAGGATTGACTACTAAATTAAAGATACAGAAACAGAGATTGACAACAGCTGGGTTGTGCCATTTTCACCCCTGTTGTCCAGAATGTTCCAGGCACATATTAACGTTGAATACTGCAACAGCATAAAATGAATAAAGTACGTAAACAAAGGTAGTGATATGGCTGCTTTTGGATTAACCAACAGGAAAACAAACAATGAAGTTATGCTGTATCAATTGGGACGATACATCAGTAGCAACGAAGCAGTTTGGAGGATCTTAGGATTTCCTATTCATGACAAACATCCTACAGTTGTTCACTTGAATGTACATTTAGAAAATGGGCAGAGGGTTTACTTCACAATGGAGAGCGCCGCTACAATAGCAAATAAACCACCTAACATGACTTTGACAGCATTCTTCCAACTATGCCAACATGATCCTTTTGCTAGGACTTTGCTCTATCCAGAGGTACCTAAATACTACACGTGGAATTCTTCAAGAAAAGTTTTCAACAGACGAAATATTGGACTTCCTGTCCCTGGACATGATGCTGTTTCAAGTGACGCATTGGGTAGAGTGTATACAGTTCACCCCAATAATGCCGAATGCCTTTTCCTCAGAATGCTTCTTCACACAGTGCGAGGACCCACTTCTTTCATAGCACTAAAAACTGTGAACGGTGAAGTGTGCCAAACATACAGAGAGGCTTGTCAGACACTCGGTTTGCTTGAAGGAGACCAACACTGGGACAGTACATTGAGAGAAGCGGAATTAATCTCCTTTCCACACCAGATCAGAAACTTATTTGCTTTAATACTGACCACGTGTAGCCCATCAAATCCAATCAGTTTATGGGAGAAATATAAAAAAGCAGTGAGTGAAGATATACTTGCAAAAGTCAGAGAACAAAACCCAACATTTGATCTTAATTTCTGTCCCGAAATTTTCAATAATACAGTTCACCCCAATAATGCCGAATGCCTTTTCCTTTCATTAGGTAACGTTCGGTGTGCACACACGTTCCGAGCCTAATGGCCCGTCTTTTCTATTTGTGAGCAAGGCATATGCCGAAATATTGTGTTGTTTGTTTGTCAGCATTAGTGTTCTCTCATCGCATCCGTCCACTTTGGTATGTGGTGGGTTAATTTCCCTTTCTTTTCTTATTTATATCGCCTAGGAGCCGCTTCCATTTTCCTTAGTTGCATCATTGTTGCCTAACGGCCACCTTACGTGTTTGTCCCGCTTGTTCCTTTTCTGTGTTCTATTACTTTTTCCTTCCTTCTTTCTCTTATTTGTATGTTTGTTTCACGTATTGAATTCGACACGCTAGGTTCCTCCCAAAGTTCCCGCCATTCTGAGTCATTAGGTAACGTTCGGTGTGCACACACGTTCCGAGCCTAATGGCCCGTCTTTTCTATTTGTGAGCAAGGCATATGCCGAAATATTGTGTTGTTTGTTTGTCAGCATTAGTGTTCTCTCATCGCATCCGTCCACTTTGGTATGTGGTGGGTTAATTTCCCTTTCTTTTCTTATTTATATCGCCTAGAAGCCGCTTCCATTTTCCTTAGTTGCATCAATAATATATTGATAATTCTTGAGGACAAATGCATGACCATGACTAACAAGACATTGGTGCAATTTGGCCTATAAGCACCAATACGAGGACAATATAACATACTCAATGCAGACTATATGAGAGAGAAGAACTACAACATAGACGAACTGCGTGCATACGTCGCATCGAGGCAACCACTTCTTAACAGTGATAAAAAAAAAGGACATGAAACTATAATGGATCAAATCATAAAACAACAGGGTGGGATAATTTTTCTGGATGCCCCTGGTGGCACAGGGAAAACTTTCATGATCAATCTTATTCTAGCCGAGATCAGGGCACAGGGAGAAATTGTTCTTGCCATAGCTTCTTCGGGCGTTGCAGCTTCTCTCCTGGAAGGAGGGAGAACAGCTCACTCTGCGCTGAAGTTGCCACTAGATCTCTCAAGACAAACAAATCCTACCTGCCATATAAGTAAGAAAAGTGGTCAGGCGCAGGTGCTTAGAGAATTTTGGGATGAATGCACCATGGCCCACAAGAAAGCTCTCGAGGCCCTTAATGTTACTCTCAAAGATATAAGAGGAAATAACAAACTTATGGGAGGAGCTATGGTGCTTCTCTGTGGAAACTTTCGGCAAACACTGCCAGTAATTCCAAAATCAACACCGGCTGATGAAATAAATGCCTGTCTAAAATATTCAGTTCTGTGGGAAAAAGTAACAACAATCTCTCTAAAAGAAAATATGGGAGTGCTATTAAGGGATGAAAATGCCCAGCTTTTCTCAAAGAGGCTTTGAGAAATCGGTGACGGTAGACTACCAATTGAATCTTCTGGCAACATACGTTTTCCCACGGTTTTTGTAACCTTTTATCCTCCATTCAATAACTAATAGGCCTAATATACCCTAATGTTGCGCAAAATTTTAATAATATAAACTGGTTGTGTGAAAGGGCTATCCTTGCTGCTAAAAATGAGAACGTTAACGAAATAAACAACCGAATACTTGCTGCAATACCTGGCGCTGTTGCTGAATACAAATCTTATGATACTACTGTTGATGCTGATGAGGCAGTCAATTTCCCAACAGAATTTCTGAATTCCCTGGATCCAGCTGGATTGACACCGCATCGTCTTATACTTAAAGTTGGATGCCCTATCATATTACTACGAAACCTCGACCCACCAAATCTGTGCAACGGAACAAGGCTGTGTGTGAAGAAAATGCTACCTAATGTGATACAGGCAGACATATTGACAGGAAAGGGAAAAGGCGAAACTGTTTTTATTCCACGGATACCACTTATTCCAAGCGATCTTCCATTCAGTTTTAACACTTGCATTTTCTATCACGATATACAAGTCGCAGGGACAATCGATTCGCTACTGTGGAGTTGATTTAAGGTCATCATGTTTTTCACATGGCCAACTTTATGTTGCATGTTCAAGGTGGGTTCCCCCAAAAATTAGTTTATTTTGGCACCTGGAGATGAAACTAAGAATGTTGTTTACACGCAAGTATTAAAATAATAAGGACCATATTCAATAATTAAAATAAGAAGTACACTGCTTTAACGGTGCGTTCTTCACAATTAAAAAGCATTGAATTTATTTATTTGAATTGGTGTTTAGGTTTACACCCATACAGCCATTTCCAAAAATCCGAATTACAATATACCATACGTCTTATGATGCTATGTGACGTGCCTCCAAAAGCAGGAAGTGAAAATCCATCCATGAAATCAATATTTTTTAGCACAGCTTTTCAGGCAAGGAAAAGACTTAAGTTCGGACATGGAAGTATATCACAACTTAGGATTCTCGCCGTGTAGGAATATCGTTCATCAAATAATGAGTTTTAAAAACTGTAAAATCTTTTCTAATCTTCAACTTGCCTCATCCAAACTTATAGGATTTTATGTCGAATTTTTATTGAGTTTTGTTAATTTCTGTAAATTACGGAGGGAAAGTTGATATAGTTTAGTAAACATGTTTCAAATATGGCTTATCATTACTGAAAGGGTAAATCAACCTTAACCATACCGGGCAACGCTGGGTACTCTGCTAGTTTTATTTATATTTTCCGTTTGTGTGGCCGACCCTCATACAGTCGGCCATACAGATGGTAATACTGTAAATTTTAAACCACATCGCTTAGCCAGATATTGTTTGGGTGCTAATGACCCCGTCGTCGACGCGTCCTTAAGCCCCAACAACAACAACAGATATAAAGGAGATCTTGGGAATGTGGGAGAAAGTTATAGAGTTCGTGGATAAAAATCACCCTGAAAAAGTTGCAACTGGTCGTGCATCGGAGCTGTTCAACGAAACTTGCCTAGCTCATTTGCGCAATATCCTGAAAGGGAGGAAGAGGCAAACCTCCTTAGACAGTTTTTTTAAACGATCTGCAGGTGAAAATGAACAAAGTGTGACAAAAATAGTGAAGACCAGTGACGAAAATTAAGCGCTTCCGTAAGCACTTCACTTTTTCTTTTATGTTTTTATAGAATATGTATTTATTATTTATAAATAAATGTTTTGTCTTGTAAATATGTACATTTTTCTTATTCAAAAACACTTAACAAAAACAACTGAGGTGTTTTTTTGGGAGCTGTAACGGATTAATGGCATTTCAATTATTTTCAGTGGGGAAAATTGCTTTGAGATACAAGCAATTTGGCATACGAGCAAGGTTACAGAATGAATTAAACTCGTATGTTGAGGTACCACTGTACATACTACTTGCATGCTGATTTTGAAATAAAAATCTAAAAATTAATATTTTTATATTATATAACGTTGCATTTTTTTACAATTTTTTCCACTTTTCATGCATATTTTACGTAAGTATTTTACGTGCATATTTGCATGCATATTTCTAGCTTTTTATGTTCCATATAATCTGGTCTCTAATGATCTGACTCAATTACCTCTTTCTTAACTAATAGTCATAATGTTGCTGCTGTATCAGCTCAATGCTGACAATTCAAAATGTTTGATGTTCAGTTTATTGTCCAAGGACGATATTGAACCGGTAGTGTTTGCTGGAAAAAGTGGTACTTGGCACCAAAGTTATACTAACTTGTAAAGAATAGAACATGCTAATCCAAGTGTTGGACGTGATGTCTATATGTTCAACAAAGCATCCAGACCATTGTTCCATTAGGCGAGCAAATTACAAGGTGTGTACTTTCATACCTTAGTTAACACACTGCCAGAATATAATACAAAATTTGCGGTATGTTTTAGCCGACTAGAAACTTAACTAAAATGCCACTAGTTGATTAACACTTTCACACCGGAGTCCGAGTCAGACTCGGGATGCATGATATTGTCGTGTTGCTGGAGCCCGAGCCAGACTCGGGCGTCAGTTAATTGCCGATTTCCGCTGCCTTGTGAGTCAGGTCCGATTTTTCCACACGGTATTGTGTCTGTCGATGTTTCTATATTATGTACTGCCATCTAGCAAGTATTTCTGAAACTATCTTCAGCTGATGATATTATTTTGGCTACAGAAACTCCCGCATTTTTTGTGTGTGTGGCTTGTTGCAGAAAGTTTTTGTTGTCTGTTATAATGGGTGAAAGATTGAAGGGCGAAGAAATCTTAGGTGTTTTAGATGAAGTGATAGATGATTCAGGTTCTGCAATAAACATTGAAGAGTGGGAAAGTGTTTTAGATAAGTGTAAAGTGATTGCAAGACTTTTCTACATCTACATCTGCATATATACTCTGCAATTCACAAAACTGTGGGTGGCAGAGGGTGCTCAGCATCAAACCTAATCTCTTTGTTGTGCATTCCAATCCCTAATGGTACGAAGAAAAAAAGAATTCATATAAGAATCAGTGCAGCACCTTATTTCTCTAATTTTATCTTTTAAATAACCGTATAGTGATTGTAAGACTTTTTTCAAAATCTGAAAATACATACTCATACATTTGATTATAAACACTTTGTTACTTTTCTTCGGATGTCATATCCCATTTACATAAACATTGTACAAGTCAAACTACAATAATATGAAAGTTTCTTAACTGTAGTGTTAATTAATAAGACGTTATTAAAATTTAAAAAACTGTGAAAAATTGCCAGTTATTTGAACACCCGAGAATTCAAAAGGCTCAGGCGCAAAAGTGTCAACTCAAGTCTAGAAAATTAAATATCAAAGTAATTTTCAAGTATTTGGAAACATATCCAGTTAATTATTCAATTCCTTATACCCACTCATTAGAAAACAATTTTATTCGTTCACTTTTTTTTTTCACTAAATAAACACATTTGAGATATTTTTCTGTGAGTACTTTGAAATATCTGTTAAGCTGATATAAAAAACCAATTTTGTGCCAATTGCTAATGCTTTGAAACTCTGAAAATGAATGTAAATTCACCGAGAAATGTTGAACCCCCATGTTTTGCTTCTGGCTAATATTTATTCAGGGTGACTTAAACACTGAAGAAACAATCACCTGGAATAATTTCGAGAAACCATGGAAAACCGAGCAGTGGATGGGAACCTACACATGATCCTCTCAAAAGCCATGAATTATTATTTTACGTTGTACTTGATACTTTCTGAAACTGAAAATTATTCCACAATCAACAAACCCTGCGCTGTAGAGAATTATTCCTGATAGCAAATTTTCCTAATGTTTAGATTCTTCAATATCCTATGGCTAGTTTTGGCATTAACTGTATCCACAAAGGTTTTTGCGTATAAAACGATCATGTATCTCTACCACATAATTATCTTATTACTGACTACAGACGAAACCACCAAAATAATAATTTTTGGCCTGTTCCTCAGCTGTTGTTAGCATTGTCCATCTATCAGTTCTCTATAACCAGCACATGCCAGATTACAACTGTGAGCTGCCATAGGATTTTATAATGTACTTTGACGTAAACAAGCTGTATGTCTCGGTCATGTCGGAGTATTTGCCCTCTAGTGGGTTTCATTAACTATCACCCAAGCAGATTGCTAGCATATATTCTATGATTGTTGCAGCCGACTCACCTAGGGGGTTTGAGTTGGAGGATTTTTAACCTGTAATATAATGCTTATCCTTCCAAGATTTAATAGTTAGTCTTTTTTTCCCTCTCTCTCAATATTGATTTGGTCTGCATTTGACAATAAACAGCAGTATTTTTCTCCTGTGCAAACTTCATCCACAACTTGGCATTCACCTGGAGTGACCTGGGGAAACCATAGAAATCTGAAATTTAGATGGCAGAACACTGAATGCTGTCAAAGACTTGTTGGAGAGTATGGATTATGATTGTTTAGAAGACAGGCAACATTGTGTCCACTTAAAGTTAGAAGTTAGCATGCAAACAACCTTGTTGATTTACAACTGCATCACAATAGTTCTCTCCATCTAATAACTGCATCAGGAAGGATCAGGGGAATAAATTACGCACTGATATCTATTCATGCGGGATGTCATGGGTTCAATTCATAGTCCAGCTGTCGTATGCCCTCACACAAAATGCGCAGAATTGTTTGGGTTTTAATCCAGGATTTTGGCCCACAATCTGATGACTAGGAATTGAGTACTACAACCTTTCCTACCCTACCTACTGAGTCCTGATAATGAACATTTCTTCCTTGAAAAAGCTAATACCCCATGGCAGGCACCGGAAAATATTGTGGGGCCCGAGCATGTGTGTCTGGTTTAATACAACACTGTTGATAGCAACGTTTGTGAACTATTAAAGGAAGGCAGATGCACTGTGTGCAGTAGGCATGTTTCCATGGGAAATTTTGATAAGTAAGGTCTGAGGGTGTTATGCTCTACACTCAGTATTTACGCCATCTTGGTACAACTTTATGGAAGAGTGAGAGTATTCCGAATAGATGTGGTCTCAGCCTAGAGTTATTGTTTTTCATGATGCTAAGTTAGTGGAATCTTGTGATGTAATGAGATTGATTACGTAAATAGAAAACAGATCCTAGATCCTAGTATATGCAGCGAATGATCAGATATGAACTGAAATTAAAAGTACTGGTGAAAACTTATTTTTTTTTAAACCATTAACTATGTAAGCGCAACATCGATTAAAGAAATAAAAAAGGAAAATAGATGGGAGTTTGTGAATTAATAGAATGATACACACTGAGATATGATGAAGTAGAGGCACAAAAAGGGGGAAGGGGAGGAGAAAGTATACAGAAGATAACAATCTATATTTTTTTAAAAAAATCACAGAGTGGAATAAACAGAAAAAACAAGTTATTATAAGAAAAGGAAATGAAATACAAAAATTTTGCTCTGGAGTAGTTGCTGAAATGGGAATTATTCGGATGATTTCTGTGATATTGTCGAACTTAGTAGTCCGTCCTCGAAAAGTAACTCATTACAGCTTACAGAATGCAGTGAGCAGCTGTATTTCTAGATAATGATTGGCATTATTGAGAGTACTAACACTGCATATCTTATTAGTAGGTTTACTCAGCAATCAATTTTTCCTCTGCACTGCTATCCTACTATTACAGGATTGGGATATCTGGGATACAATGTGTTGGGTTATGGCCAGCTTGTCCTTCAGCTTGACGCCTCCCAAGAAGGAGATTTGTCTCCATCTTCCTATGGAATATGTAACTATGTGAGATAAGTCTGTTTTTGCCTGTGAAATATGTTAATTATGAGATGGAGAGTGGGAACCGCACTAGAATTTGATTGCAGGAAACCGCTTAAAAACTGAAATCAGGACAGCCAGTATGAGGGGAACACAACTCGACAGTTTACTTTTTAATGCTACTTCAACAGTCTTGAATTTCAGAAAATTGTTGAATTCATGCCGATTTGAAAGAAGCAAGGGGAATGGGGGAAGGGTGTGAGAACTCAATGCAGAATTTTTTTACCTCATATTTTATTCCTTTTAAGGTCTTATATCAGCATCAAGTTGATTACAACGGGAAAATTACTGTTAAGAAGCTCTCTCTCATCAAAAAAGAGTTTGGTTATATAGAATTATTTATTTGCATTAAACTGCAAGTCCCATGAAATTTGAGGCAAAGAGCTGTTTGGTATCGCATGTACCTACAGAAATTCTATCACCAGCGTCTGTCTGTGAGTTTCAAGATACTTGAGAGGTCTTACGTTCTTGGAGTACAAAACTACTACTTTCAGATGTCAAAAAAACAGCTGAATCCTATACTTCAAGTTAGTGTATAAGTAATTCATGTATGCTTATGCTCCATTCATCCCATGTTATAATTGGACCTGTAGTTTAACATGGAAATCAGAATCATTGATCGTCATAGTGTACCTTATACAGGCAAAGCAAAGAAAGCAAAGCGTATAAAAAAATTTACCCTCAGCACTTTTTATGTTAATTCAGTTCACTGTCAGCATCTCCAAAAGGACACTGTTAAGGTTCTTTGGTGGTTTAAATACTGCATTAATTAATTTAAAAAAAAAATCCACCAAACAAATGTTATGTGAAGATGCTGGTTTTATTTTGTTTCAAACAACAAGTCAGCGATATTCACAAGCATAGTTGTTACAATCCAAAGATGCAATACTGACTTACTAACTGAAGACTTGAAAACTGAATGAAAACTCTGTAACACTGAATGAATACTCTGTCCAGGCGATCTGTTTATATAGAGTCTATCGAAATTACGAGAATTCTTCAAAGGCATCCGCCCGATATTTCTCGATCATTAACAATCACTCAAACAATCAAACATATTAAAAACAATCGGAATTGATACAAAATTAATTAATAACATTACAAAATGATTAGAAATGGTAATTAGAGATACTTAAATACAAAATTATTTACAGAAATCCTTTCAAATGGTGGAAAATTGTCCTGTAGACATCGTAAATTATAGTAATACATGGAATTACAAATTTTTAAGAAATTCTCTTGCACCATTTAGTTCTTAAACATATTAAATGGTCTTTAAATAATTTTCTTACCTAAAACAAAGTCTATATACACTTATTTACAAGAAATTACAAAATAAACATATCAAATCACTTTCAAGCAAACTTTAGCTCATTTCAAATACTTCATACCGTACAATGCTATTCAAAATTCAGGTATTAGGGCTGTTACAACCCCTCCCCAGGATTCACTTAATTTTACACAGATAAAATTGATTGAATCCGTCACGAATCTCAACAGGTTGAATGTATACATAATGCAGACACGAACAGATTACAATCAATCAACCATAATGACTTTTACAATGAACAAATACAATTCTTCATCACATACAACATCTGCACATAGTCCATGACACTGATTTTGTTTACAATAATTGTCTTTTCTCAGATCCAACCAATTTTTCAGTTACCGTTTTTACACAACAAACGTTCAATGCCATCACCTTAAGTTACAATCATTTTCACTCCAAATTACACACTTGATGTTTGCTTGTTAATTACACCAGTCTGTTTATATTTTACAATTGATAATTTGTCACCACAATGTAGAAAGTCACAACATCATGAAAACATCAAAAGTTTCTACACAAAACTGTCACAAATTATACATTGAAATGCTTACATCTGCATCTGAACTTAAGTACTCACACAAACTATTTACATGCATCAATTCACAAACTTATTTACAGAATTAGATATTTACACATATAGTGGCACATTTCATAAGTGACCACTTATTCATAAAAGGGTTTTAGGGCTTCAACATTATACACACCCCTACATTTACCACTCTCAGGGTCAATTAGCTCATAAGAGTTTTTCCTTGTTATAGACTCTATCCTGAACGGGCCTTCAAACAAACGGTTAAACTTACGAGTCTCTTGTCGCAAAGCTGATGACTTACTATGAACTTCAACTAACACCAAATCACCCACTTTATATTCTATACACTTCTGACCTTCATCATGCTTTTTCTTTCTCCTTGTTGCCTTCTCCTTTAAATTTTTAAGAGCTAAAGCTACCTTTTCCTCATAATTGAAACTCTTTCTATTTGGAAAACTAACACATTCTCGAATTAATCTGTTAGCCGGTTTCTTAAACATCAGCTCTATGGGTGGTATTTCAGTTGTATCACTAGGTATAGAGTTAATTACATTCTCAAAATTTTCTACTTCACATGCCCACTTACTGTGTTGGTCTGTACAATATGTCCTAACCAACGTCCGATTTCCCTCATTAGGCGTTCTATGGGATTCCCTGCTGGATGATAAGCAGAAGTATGTATAACCTCTATCCCTTCTTGTTCAAGTTTTTCTGTCCACACTTTACTAGTGAATTGCGGGGCATTGTCCGAAAGCACCCTCTTAGGTTTACCTACCTTTTGACAATATTCATCAATCACTTTTCTAACCAAAATTTTAGCCGTAGACTTCTTTACAGGGTAAAGTTTAACGAATTTGGAAAAAAACATCAAACAAAACTAAAACTTGGGTCACCCCTCCCCGAGACATGGGTAGCGGGCCAAAAACATCAGCAGAAACTAATTCCAATACACTACTTGGGATGATATTTTGCATTTTCCCCACTCGTTTAACACTATCTATTTTAGATCTTTGACACACTTGACAAGATTTTAATAGCTTGGAAATCTTCCTTCTCATATTATAGAAATATGTATCTTCCCTTAACACTCGATAACACTTGGATGGCCCATAATGCCCATAACTATAGTGGTGATGCCAAACAATTTTTTCAACCAAACTTTCTGGAAGCCATAACTTCCAACCATCTTCATCTTCACTAGTCCTTCTAAACAATACTTCCCCATGCAAAGTATAATATTTCTGAAGCTTATCTCTGTGTTCTGGGCTATCAAGATTAGTTTTTACTTCTGCTATAGCTACATCTTTGTCCTGTTCGTCTTTGACTTGTCTCAAGAAATACTTAACCTCAGTTTCATACGGTACTCCTTTTAGATAAGCAATTCTAACCTCAGTCTGTGGTCCTAGACATCGCTTTTCGGAATCTAGACCTAACGGTAGACGTGACAAAGCATCTGCAACTTGATTTTTACTAGCAGGTCTATACCGAATCTCTAAATTATATTCCTGCAGAACCAATGCCCAACGGGTTAACCGACTGTGGACTAACTTACATTCTAATAAAAATGAAAGAGCCTTATGGTCTGTATATACAATAATTTTTCTACCTAACAGTAGGTACCTAAACTTAGTCAAACCCCACAAAATAGATAAGGCCTCCCGTTCAGTAATTGTGTATCTAGTTTCAGCTGGCTGTAGTTTTCTACTGGCAAAAGCAATAGTCCTAAAATCCGGTTCTCCATTGATTTCCACTTCCTGGAAGACATGTACTCCTAAACCGTAGTCCGAACTATCTGCGGCAAGGCAAAAATCTAGATCCCAATCTGGATAATAGAGGATATTGGAATTACACAAGTCGTCTTTGATTTTTTGGAAATCTCTTTCACATTCTGAGGACCACACCCACCTGACACTTGGTTTAACCAAATCTCTTAAGGCTGGACTATTTAAAGCTTGTCCCTGAAGAAATCTCCTATAGTATTCACATAATCCAAAGAAACTCTGTAGTTGTTTCTTATCTCTAGGTCGGGGAAAATTCCTAATGGCATTTATTTTATCATTACTAGGCAAGATCCCCTGTGGTGTAATATGATGGCCCAAAAATTCAACCTCTTTTTGCAAAAATGTACATTTCTTTAACTTAATCGTCATACCCCCCTTTCTCAATGCTTCTAAAACTTTTCTAAGTAGCACCCAATGTTCCTCAAGTGTTTCTGACATTATAAGAATATCGTCTACGTATATCTCTACTTGTTCGAGCAATTCCTTTCCTAACACACTATCCAAAGCACGAATAAAGGTAGCCACTGAAATATTTAACCCAAATGGTAACACTCGAAAATTATAACAACGGCCATCAAATAGAAAGGCAGTGTATTTCCGGGATTCTTCTGAAAGCGGGACTTGCCAATAGGACGCAGTCAAATCGATAGACGAAATATATCTTTTACCTTTAAACCTGTGCAACAACTCACTGATAGGTGGAGGATGATCCCGTTCTGTTACTAAATGCTTGTTTAATGTGCGAGCATCAAGAACTAGACGCACAGAGTTGTCCGGTTTTATTACCACAACCAAGGGATTATTGTAAGGACTCCTTGACCTCTCTATTACCCCCCACTCTAACATTCGATTTATTTCCTTATTCACTTCATCTCTTTTTGTCAAAGGGATTGGATATGGCTTAATAAAGAAAGGCTCTTCAGACTTTACAGTAAGCTTGCACTCATAATTTTTTATCAGACCTGGTTTGTCAGAAAATACGTTCCTATATTCTTCAATTAGACATTTCAGCGTTTCTTGTTGGTCTGACGGTAATAGTTTCATACTGTTTGGGTAATTAATAACGTTTCCTTCGCTTATCTCCTGACCTTCAATCAGACTATTAATCTCACTACTCTGCCTTAACACATTTAAACAAATCTGCGGTAATAGTTTGTCACAAACTCTAGCTACACCAACATCCTTATATTTAACTCTCACATGATCTACTTCTTGTATGCCTTTCCAAACAGTCTTCTCAAAATCAACCCAGTATTCCCCACTGTCTAATTTAATCCGTAAGTTACCTTCTCCACAGTCTACCAAAGCCTTTACTTTTGTAAGCCAATCCATGCCTAAAATGCAATTAACATTCAACTTAGGGACTACATACATGGGTATTTCTACATTTACATTCCCCATACACCCTTCCATCAACATTTCCTGCTTAATTCTCTTACTACGAGAACCAGTAGCAGTAATAACTGTCATACAAATAACGGGCAACACTTCAATTTGATTGGTGCTTTCAATTTCATTAAATAATCCCTCAGCAAGGCAAGAAACCTGTGACCCAGTGTCAATAAGAGCATCTATTTGTTTATTAAAAGCATTAATTTGCACTATGGGAACTTTATCTAAAACTTCATTCTTCTCCTCCACCTCTTCTAATAAATCTTCTCGGGGATTATTCATAAAAATGGTATTAACTCCATAGCAGTTGGTACCTGGACCCACCTTCTTGTCCACCACTGCGGGGCCCATAACAGGGGTGGTCTTTAGTTTGCCTGCCCCCCATGCTGCCTCTCCCTTTCAGATTGAGAGTTCTGTTCTCTCACTTCCCCATTATCATTCCTCCTTGTGTAATTATCACGAAACCATCCCCTAGATCTACCATCCCTGGACCCATTACCCCTTCTAGGGGGACTCCTGCTGGCCCTCCTATGGTATTGATGGTGGTAATGTTCATTGAATGACTCCTGGGCATCCAAGCGTCTTAACAATTCAGAAACCCTATCAACATTTACTACATCCAAAGTGGCAATTAAATTTCTTGTTTGTTGAGGTAGCCTAGCTCCTATCAAATCAATGAATTCTTCCTCTCCATAAGGATGGTCTAAGTACTTACAACGGATCCAACACTTATGAAAAAAATCATGTTGAGTTTCCCGACCAGGTTTATAGGGCCTCTTTTCTTGAATCTGCCTGCTTGTCGACCAAAAATGTTTCAAAAAGTTTTCTTTAAACAGATTGTAGTCAGTTACTTCCCTAGCTTGTCTATCACCCCATGCCCTAGCATAAGACTTTAGATGTTTACCCACAAGTGCAATTTTCTTATTATCGGGTAACAAATTAAAATAGTCTGATTTTTCAAAATTATCTATAAATTCAATAGGGTGAAGCCTCCCACTATCATCATAGAATTCAAATTCTTCTTTTACATCGACACTGAAATTTGGATTACCTGTTAAGGGAACCTGACTTAACTGAATCTGCAACCCAGTAACTCTTTTTTTCTAACTGATTTACATTACTTTCTAATCCATGCGCTAACTGTTCCTGCTGCTGCACCAATTTATTAACATTTTTCCCTAAACGAACCACTTCCTGTCTTAACTCAGTAGCTTTAACATCATTAGCTTTGAATAAAGCAACATATTCCTCCCTCATCTTATCACAATTTTCACTGACTTCTTTATAAATCAAATCTACACATTCAGCCTTATTCTGTTCACAAAAATTTGTAACCTTTTCAAATTTCTCCTTACATTCTGTTACTACCTTCCCCAATTTAGAATCTAAATTGTTAATATCCTCCTTGAATTGAGAGCTAAAACCCTGAAATTGCTCTGCGATTTTAACATCAAAACATTTAGTCAAATCAGAGAATGTTTTCTCATTGTTTTGTTGCAGTTGAGAAAACTGATCATTGATTACAGCAAACTGAGACTTAATTTCAGAAAATTTGTTGTCAAGATTTAACTCATTTTTAAATTCAGAAAATTTGTTATCCAATTTGGAAAACTTGCTATCAGTATAACTTTTTAACTCATTTCTAAATTCAGAAAATTTAGCGTCAAATTTGGCTACAAAAGATTCTAAAAATGCTTGCAGGTTCTGATTATCAGCCATTTTTAGTAATTAGCAAAATCAACATAAAAAACAAAATTAAGAAAAATTAAAATCTTTCCAATCTGCCACAAAACACTATGCAAAAGAAATCACTTGAATATTCAATGCTGTACTTACAGTTATTCCTCACTTTTGTATCACATTACATTTCACTTAGAAGCACTTAATTAATCATTAAACACCACACTGACTTCAAACACTTAACCACACTTTTCACAATCCACTGTAGGAAGACGATTTTGAGCCCGAAGAAAATCCACTCGTCGTCGGAAGATTACAGCCGATTCCTGATGGAGAATCTCCGCCTTAGGCCGAATAAGGTCCGCTTGCCGTGAAATCCGTGTCGTAGCCGGTCGAAATTTCCTCGCAGGTTATGTTCGCTTATCGCCGATAATCCGTCGCAATTTTCTGCAGATTCTTTTTAGAAGATAAACATCCCACAGATGTTTAAGAACTTCTCGTCATGTCAACGGTCGCCATGTTAAGGTTCTTTGGTGGTTTAAATACTGCATTAATTAATTTAAAAAAAATCCACCAAACAAATGTTATGTGAAGATGCTGGTTTTATTTTGTTTCAAACAACAAGTCAGCGATATTCACAAGCATAGTTGTTACAATCCAAAGATGCAATACTGACTTACTAACTGAAGACTTGAAAACTGAATGAAAACTCTGTAACACTGAATGAATACTCTGTCCAGGCGATCTGTTTATATAGAGTCTATCGAAATTACGAGAATTCTTCAAAGGCATCTGCCCGATATTTCTCGATCATTAACAATCACTCAAACAATCAAACATATTAAAAACAATCGGAATTGATACAAAATTAATTAATAACATTACAAAATGATTAGAAATGGTAATTAGAGATACTTAAATACAAAATTATTTACAGAAATCCTTTCAAATGGTGGAAAATTGTCCTGTAGACATCGTAAATTACAGTAATACATGGAATTACAAACTTTTAAGAAATTCTCTTGCACCATTCGGTTCTTAAACATATTAAATGGTCTTTAAATAATTTTCTTACCTAAAACAAAGTCTATATACACTTATTTACAAGAAATTACAAAATAAACATATCAAATCACTTTCAAGCAAACTTTAGCTCATTTCAAATACTTCATACCGTACAATGCTATTCAAAATTCAGGTATTAGGGCTGTTACAACACCTCTGCAATACCGTGCAAAACTTATATATAGTGGTTAACTGATCCCATAAAGCCAGTATTTTTCGCTTTGATGGTATGACTCCACAGTTGTTTTAGTGTATGGTGCCACAACCTTGCTGATTGTTTGGCTCATCTTGATGACGGAGTTTCAAGTCCTACACCTTTTGTATCTGTCAGGTAATAAGTGTATTTGTGTGGTGTGAAATCAGTAGCTTATAAATGTGGATATTGGCAACCACTCCTTGTGTTGGCCTACAAAATTACAGGAAACCGCTTATGTCCGACAACTTACTGAGGTAACGATACTTCAGGTTGCTGCTTTTAGCCATGGCAAAAGGGAATCCCACATGAAGATATGACATTATGATGTTTAGCACTTTGGTGTATACTACTAGAGATTTCACAAATGACACCAAAATTTTTCTTGCTAGTACCAGTTATAGGATTGCTGGTCAAGTGAGATGATAACTGGTATGGCAAATAATGTACATCAGTTATTTCTTTAGTTTGCAGCAATAATGTTTGTAAATGTAGACACCCACCTCTCTTCTTGCTGTTCAGCTACTGTCAGTAAGTTACCAGCCTTCGGTCTACTTGCTGTCTGCCTTCAAAGTTTCAGAGCAGAAAAATTCATAAAAATGGATATTTGTGTGATTACCATTAAATTCCTTTTGAAATTATGTACTTAAAAATTAGCCAATACTGTTTATGTTAAAATGTGGCCCATCCTCCTATCTCTCCACATGTAAGTCTGGTCACAAACTTTGATCATCCCCATTGATGGTTAGAGAGTGCATAGATTTGTAGAAACAATGTTAGAAATTCATAATGTTCTATTATTATAGTGTGTGGTATTTTTTCCAAAATTTTGGATTTTACCGTTAAATAACAAAACTTGGTAGAATTCATAGATTTAAAAAAAAAAAAAAAAAAAAAAAAAAAAAAAAAAAAAAAAAAGTCATAAAAATGTTGTAAAGTTACTCCACAAAAGACATAACTTGTATGAATTAACTGTTTGGGCTTGCTGGGCAGTCTCCAGATAAAAACCTGCACAGCAAAGTCTCCATCATGATAGACCAGAGAATGTGCACAGGACATGGGCGCCGGGAGGGGGTTGCAAGGGGGTGCACTTGTACCCCCCTGATATGAAAGAAAATACACAAAAAAGATTAAGAAATAAAAAATTTATTATTAAATTCACTGTTTGAATAGTAACTTAAGACGCCTAGGTTGTTGTCCAAATTTGTTCAACACCTTGTCAGTAAATTCCGCATCCTTAGTTAATAAGTGTTATATATAACGTATATAAAAAGAAACAGATGCACCCCCCTTAAAGTAATCCTGCCGGCGCCCATGGCACAGGATGATGCCTAGATACGTATGCATCATAGAGCTCAGTGTTGTTGACCAAAAGTGATGGCAGAACGTATACCTAGACAGAAGCTGACATCTACATGAAACACGGTCTGTTTTTAAAGAAGATTGATGATACACACATACAACAGATACATGCAGTCTAGGATACATCCAAAACATACACATAGGTACTAGTCAGAGAAATAGAATCAAGTATCAAGTAAGAGCAATTTGTTATTTTGTTAAAAAGTGCACAGTTTCAGTAACAAACAGTTATAAATCCCCAAAATTTCATGGAAATCAACAAAAGATAATGAAAATAGGTAAAAAAAATTCAGTAGGTACATGCCTTAGCAAACAGCTCTTTCCCTCAAATTTCATAGAACTTGTAGTTTAACAGAAATAAATAATTCCATGGAACCAAACTCATTTTGATAAGTCGGCTACTTAACACTTTTTCCCGGTTCTAATGTAATGCAATGTAATGTCATGCTGATGTAAGACCTTAAACAGAATTAGATAGACAGTAAAAAAAATCTACATTAAGGCCTCACAACTCTCCACGTTTCTTCCAAATCTGTATGAATTCTTAAATTCAAGACTGTTCAAGTAGCATTAAAAACTAAAGTGTCGAGAACTGTTTCTCTCATACTGGCTATCCTGTTTTCAGTTTTTAAGCTGTTTCCTGCAATCAAGGCGAATACTGGAGTAGTCTCCGCTCTCCATCTCATGATCAACACATTTTACAAATAAAAATTCACTTATCTCATACAGAACATAGTTACACATTTCATAGGAAGATGGAAACATAAATTTCCTTGTCAGGAGGCGTAAGGCAGAACAGCAAGCTAGCCAAAACCCAACACGTTGCATCCCAAATATGACAGTCCTGTAACAGTGGGATAGCAGTGCAAGGGAAAAACTGCAAGCCCTACAACTAAGATATGCAGTGTTAGTACTCTGAATAATGACAATCATTGTGTAGAAATACAGCTGCTCACTGCATTCCGTAAGCTGAAAAGAATTACTTTTCGAGGACAGACTACTAAGTTCGACAAGATCTCAGAACTGATCCTATTGCTTCACATTTCAGCTAGTACTCCAGAGCAAGATTTTGGTATTTCAGTTCCTTTTCTTATGATACTTTGTTTTTCATGTGTGTCCCATTCTATGATTTTTTTTTTAATATAGATTATTATCTTCTGTATACTTTCTCTTCCCCTCCCCCCTTTTTTGTGCATCTACTTCCTCACATCTCAGTATGTATCATCCCATTAATTTATGAAATCTCATCTTACTACTTTATTTTTGTAGTTTTTATTTCTTTGATCCAAATTGTTCTTACACAACTAACGGCTTTTATAAAATTTAAGTTTTCGCTATTACTTTTCCTTTCAGTGCCTATCTGATTATTCGCTGCATATACTAGGATCTGTTTTCTCTTCACCTCATCAACCTCATTAAATCACAAACTTCCTCTAACTTAACATCACGACATTTAATGACCCTTGGCTGAGACCACATCTGTTCTGGATTCTCTCTCTTCCACAAAGCTGTACCAAGACAGTGAAAATGCTGAGTGTAAAGCATCACTACCTCAGACCTTCCTGTTAAATGTTTCCCAGCGAAATACGCCCACAATGCATCTGTCTTCTTTCAATAGTTTGCAAACGTTGCCATCAGTAGTTTAGTATTAAACCGGTCTCATGTACTTGAGCACCATGATGGTGTCCGGTGCCTTACAAGGAGTTCTAGGTTTTACAAGGAAGAAATGTTCTGTATCAGGACTCGGTAGGTAGGGTAGGAGAGGTTGTGGTACCCGGTTCCTAATCATCAGATTGTGGGCCAAAATCCTGGATTAAAACCCAAACAATTCTATGCGTTCGGTGTGAGGGCATACGACAGTTGGACCATGAATTGAACCCATGACATCCCGCATGAATAGATATCAGTGCGTAATTTATTCCCCTGATCCTTCCTGATGCAGTTATTAGATGGAGAGAATTATTGCGATGCAGTTGTAAATCAACCAGGTTGTTTGCTTGTTAACTTCTAACTTTAAGTGGACACAATGTTTCTTGTCTTCTAAACAGTCTTAATCCATACTCTCCAACAATTCTTTGACAGGATAGTAAACCTATAATGCTCATGTCTAGCAATCAGTGTTCCACAATCTAGATTTCAGATATCTATGGTTTCCCCAGGTCACTCCAGGTGAATACGAAGTTGTGTACCAATGTTCGCGCAGCAGAAGAATTCTGATGTGTATTGTCAATATTAAGAGAGAGGGGAAAAAAAGACAAACTATTAAATCTTTGAAGAACAATCCTCTGACACCAACCCCTAGGCAAGTCAGCTGCAATACTCATAGAATCTAATGTGAGAAATAGAATGCTCATAGAATCTAACCTAGTAATCTGCTTCAAATAGCTATTCAAACCCAGCAGGGGGCAGATACTCTGACATGATCTAGCCATACAGCTTGTACTGTTTATAGAGAACTAATAGATGGATAAAGCTAACAACAGCTGAGGAACAGGTCAGAAATTGTTATTTTGGTTTGAGTTAGATTATTTTGACCCTACAAGTCTGGTTTCATCTGTAGTCAGCAATAAGATAATTATGTGGTTGAGATACAGGACCTCTTCCATGCAAAAACCTTTGATGATACATTTTATGTCAAAGTGAGCCATAGGATATTGAAGAATTTAAGCATTAGCATAATTTGCAGGAATGATTCTCTATCACATAGGACCTGATTATGGGGAATACTTTTCAGTTTCAGAAAGTATCGATTACATTGTGAAATACACTGAAGAGCCAAAGAAACAGGTATAGACATGCCTATGCAAACACAGAGAGATGTAAACACTCAGGTACAGTGCTGCGGTTGGCAACGCCTACATAAGACAACAGCTGTCTGGCGCATGCGTTAGATTGGTTACTGCTGCTACAATGGAAGGTTATCACGATTTAAGTGAGTTTGAATGTGGTTGTATAGTTGGTGCATGAGAGATGGGACACAGCACCTCTGAGGTAGCGATGAGGTGGGGATTTTCCATATGACCATTTCACAAGTGCACCGTGAATATCAGGAATTCTGTAAAACATCAAATCTCTGACATTGCTGCAGCCAGAAAAGGTCCTGCAAGAACGGGACCAACGACGACTGAAGAGAATTGTTCAATGTGACAGAAGTGCAACCCTTCCACAAATTGCTGCGGATTTCAATGCTGGGTCATCAACAAGTGTCAACGAAATATCATCGATATTGGCTTTCGGAGCCAAAGGCCCACTCGTGCACCCTTGCTGAGTGCATGACACCAACATTAGACTGTTGATGATTGGAAATAATTTGCTTGGCCTGACGAGTCATATTTCCAATTGTATCAAGCAGATGGACGTTTATGGGTATGGAGTCAACCTCATGAATTCATGGACCCTGCATGTAAGCATGGGATTGCTCAAGCTGGTGGAGGCTTTGTAATGGTGTGGGGCATATGCAGTTGGAGTGACATTGGATACGTCTAGATAAGACTCTGACTGGTGACACGTACATACACATCCTGGTTAATCACCTCATCCATTCATGTCCATTGAGCATTTCGACAAACTTGGGCAATCACAGCAGGACAATGAGACACCTCACACATCCAGAATTGCAACAGAGTTGCTCCAGGAACATTCTTCTAAGTTTAAACACCTCCACTGGCCACCAAACTCCCCAAACACCAACATTATTGAGCATATCAGGGATGCCTTACAACGTACCATTCAGAAGAGATCTCCATCCCCTCATACTCTTACAGACTTATGGACAGCCCTGCAGGATGCATGGTGTCCATTCCCTCCAGCACTACTTCAGACATTAGTCAAGTCCATGCCACGTCGTGATGCAGCAGTTCTGTGTGCTCATGGGGGCCCTACATGATATTAGGGAGGTGTACCAGTTTCTTTGGCTCTTCAGTGTAATAATTCGTGGCTTTTGAGAGGATCTTGTCTAGTTTCCCATCCAGTGCACAGTTTTCCATGGTTTCTCAAAACCACTCCAAGCATGTGTTTCATCAGTGTTTAACTCACTCTGGTTAAATATTTGCCAGAAGCGAAACATGGGAGGGGGTCTAATATTTCTCGGTGAATTTACGTTCATTTTCGGAGTTACATTGTATTAGCAGTTGATACAAAATGGGTTTGTTGTATCCACATTAGAGATATTTGAATGTACTCACAGAGAAATCTATTACATGTCCTTTAGTGAAAAAAAAAATGAACGAATCAAATTGTTTGCTAATGACTGGTGTAAGGAATTGAATAATTAACTGGATATGTTGTCAAATATTTGAAAATTACTTTGATATATAATTTTCTAGACTTTTGTTAGTCAACTAGTAGCATTTTAGTTTAGTTTCTAGTCATCTAAAACATACTGCAAACTTTGTATCATATTCTTGCGGTGTATTAACTAAAGTTATAACAGCACACACCTTGCTTTTTGTTCACTGAGTGGAACAACGGTCTGGATGCTGGATGTGTTGAACAATACTTGGATCAGCACGTTCCATTCTTTATAAGTTAGTATAACTTTGGTGCCATGCCCCACTTCTTCCAGCAATACTATTGGTTCAAAATCGTGTTTGGACGATAAACCTAATGTCAAACATTTTGAATCACCAGCGTTGAGCTGGTACTCCAATAAGAAGAACAGCACCTCACGGGCGTATCTAAAGACTGGTGATAGCAGACCGGTTGGCCAGTAAACAGGTCTATTCCTGATTACTCAAGTGGTGAGGATAAACCTGTTGTATGTGCGAACACCTGCTGCACAGTCCATCAGTCTGTCAACAGGAATATGTCTGGTCATCTGTGAGCCTGATAGTTATGTTAGGTACTTAGGGATGGTCCCTAATTAGCATAACAGCAGGCTAACAAATACACTGAACTGGGTGTGGCAACAATCCATCAAAGCTGTCAACAACTATTGAGTGGAATTTGCCTTGCCTCATTTGCATAACAATTGATGAGGGTGGGTCCCCTCTACTATCTTATGGAAGGGATTGTCAACCTGCCTGCTATAAAACCCCTGAACCCCTACTACTGATGTGGAATTTTGTTTGCGATTTCCTCAAATAGTGCCCAGAAGTTCTTTACTTTTTAAGAGATTTTTGGTTGTAGTTGTTTGTAGATCCATGTGCATTGATTATTGAATGGGACATATTTCTTGATTTGATTGACAGTATTGGGATTCTTTCAGAAGGAGGTGTGAGGTTTAATATTGAGTTTTCACTCACCAAGGTTGAAGTCATGGAGTCATGTAGGATACTTCAGCGTATGCACACCTCCCTAACCACATGACTCATTCTCTTTAACATGAAGAAGGTTTAAGACTGAAATATTGTGTATATTTGTGTGTTCGTGATATATGTTCTTCTCCCGTCACTGCCTTCAACTTTGGTGAGTGATGAGTCATTTTCTCTTTCCTTGTAATTTATATTGCCTAAAGCCGTTTCCTTTTTCCTTTGTTTAATTAATATTGAGTCTGTAATATCACTTCTGTCTACAAATCTGATGCGAAATTGTGTTGGCTTGTTGCAGATTGAGATTGCTGGTTTGCCTTTGTTGATTTTATAATTTCGTGATTCAATGCAGTTTTCATCAATGTACCTTGATTCTGGGATGTATCTATTGTTTCTGTTAGTTATTTAAGTTTTACAACTTTAGGAAGCATCTTGATGCTCAAAGTGCCAAGAAAATTTTTGCTTTTCGTGCGAAGAAGTTTTGGAAGCCCCAATGATCCTTGTTTGATGTTCTCTGTCCACCAGAATCCAGAGACCACGAAAACCTACTAGATTTACTAGTGCCTGTAGTAGTTGCTGTGGTAGCAGATGTTACCATCATGCTTTAAGTTGAAAGTAAGGGGAGGTAACTATCTATTTATTTCAGTATTACAACTACAGTAGAGTCCCACTAATCCGATCTTATTGGGACCTGGCCTTGGTTGGATTGCCGATTTGTTCGGATTAGTCAGAATTACAGTGACCAGTTTCTAGGATGAAATACATATACCAAGCATATAAGTAGGTACACCATGATAACAATTGGAAACAAGTGGGGGAACAATGGCTCACTCTCACTCCCTCTCTTTGTTGTTGAAACCTTTGAACTGTTCGAGGTCAGTGCACTGTCAGCCGGCTCGCAAATTGCTCAGTTAATGTTAGCTATTGATCACTGGCATGCTTGACAGTTGTATTGTTTGCATTCAGATGTAGTGGTGTATTGTCGTCAAGAGTAAACGGAAACATACAACGTTTACTCTCAAAGAAAAATTGGAAGTTTTGAAGCATTTAGGCAATGGTGCGAATGTATCTAAAATGGTGATAGAACTGGGTGTTGGTAAGGCAACCATATGTGATTGGAAAAAAAACTGAGCAAAGCTTGAATAGTTCTGTGCAAAGTCTTAGGAAAAAACACTTGAAATTTGGCAGACTTTGAAACAGTCCCTGTACGATAAAGTGAATGAAGCACTTTTCTTTTGGTTTACAGAGGAAAGAGAAAGGGGAACTCCTCTGAGTGGACCAATGGTTCAGGGAAAGGCTTTTTACCTAAACAAGTTAATGAATGGTGATGAGTCTTTTCAATACAATAAAAGTTTCTCGGGAGTCCAGCCGGATGGTGTCATAAAACGATGATGTTTCGACAACCTGCTCGGTTGTCTTCATCAGGTCTATTTTAGATATTTCTTCTTGAAATCACAAACAGACTGGCTTCGCTGCCTCCGAAATTTGAATGTCGTGTATAGAGGGTTGCCAGGACGCCCAATCAGCGCGCTGGAACTGAGGGTATCAGTGTTGTGGACTGCGTATTGAGCCATACGCAGTCACCCATCCAAGCACTCGTCACGTTCAACGTTGCTTAACCTGTAGATGTAAGTGCTGGCAAACTATGTCCATGGCGTCAGTTTGCTTCTATTTGGCCTTGTTGGGAAGATTTTTGTTTTTTTAAGACATAGATCCTTAATAATTGGTCTCCAGGCTTCACTTAAATACAGTCCACTGTCCCTATTGATGTTATTATCTTTAAGTTGAATTTCCAATTCTTCCCGAATTACTGAGTCCCAGAACGAAGAGACTCTGGCCAGCACCACCGTTTCATCAAACACTATTTTATGTTCTTCATCGAATGCATGTTCGGCTATTGTGGACTTTTCCACTTGCACCATTCTCAAGTGTCGTTTGTGCTCGGTGATACGCTCGGCGATGGTTCTGATCGTCTGTCCAATATAAACTTTGCCGCATTCGCAAGGTATTGAATAAATTCCAGGAATTCTTAGGCCCAAATCATCCTTAACTGAGCAAAGCACATCACGTATCTTGGCGGGCGGCCGAAAAATGCTCTTTATTCCAGAACGCGCCAAGAGCCTTCCAATCTTTCCGGACGTGTTGCCGGCATATGGCAGAAAGGCAAGAGATTTTGGTGGTTCAATCTGTTCATTCAGTGGTCTTGGTGGCTTCTGGATAAAAGCACGCTCTATCTGTCGCTGAGAGTACCCGTTCTGATCAAAGACAGTCCTTAGATGTTTCAACTCCAGCTTACCGCTGGAGCTCTCACAATCGGAAATGGCTCTCGCTCTGCGCACCAATGTGGTCTATACGGAGTGGCGTTGTGCTGGGTGGTGGTAACTGGTTGCACCCAAGTAACGTTCAGTGTGGGTGGGTTTATGGTACACACTATGTGCCAAAGATCCATCAAGTTTGCGTTTGATTAAAATGTCCAAGAACGGGATGCACCCATCCTTCTCAACTTCCATCGTAAACCATATGTTGGGATGGATCCCATTAAGATGGTCTAGAAATTCATCCAACGCTTCCATACCATGTTGCCACACAGCAAAGGTGTCATCAACATAGTGGTAAAAACAAGAAGGTTTTAGGGTAGCACTCTCAAGAGCCCTCTCTTCAAAATCTTCCATGTAGAGATCAGCCACCATCGGTGAAAGAGGAGATCCCATGGCCACTTCATCAGATTGTTCATAATATTTCCCTCCATACATAAAGTAGGTGGAAGTAAGTACATAATCAAAGAGGTCTGCTGTACTTGGCTCAAAATGATGGTGAATCAAGTCCAAAGTGTCCTTTACCGGCACACGAGTAAAAAGAGACACCACGTCAAACCTAACAAGGATGTCAGAGTCTGAAACAGTGAGAGACTGTATGGTTTTTATGAATTCAGCAGAGTTTTTGACATGATGGCAGCTATGCCCCACAATGGGACTAAGAAGACGCGTCAGATATTTAGCAAGTTGGTAAGTCGGTGACCCAATAGTACTGATGATCGGACGTAAAGGAACATCCTGTTTATGTATCTTCGGTAAGCCATAAAGTCTAGGTGGTCTCGCGGCACGTGGCCTAATTCTCTCAATCACTTGCTCGGGAAGATTAGTCTTTTTGACAAGGGTCATAGTCTTCTTCACAACTTTAACGGTCGGGTCAGCGCCCAACGGAACATATGACACATCATTAAGGAGACTCATCACTTTTGTGTTATATTGCTGTATAGAAAGAAGAACAGTAGAGTTACCTTTGTCTGCTGGTAGAATGACTAAGTCGTCCCTGCGACGTAAGGCAATTAGTGCTTCACGCTCTGCGACCGTGATATTATTTCTTGGCGGCTTGGCTCTCTTCAAAACTCTACATGTCGCCCTCCGTATTTCTTCAGCTTCTTCGTTTGGTAAGCAGCAGGCAGCCTGTTCCACCGAACAGATTATCTCCTTGGTTGGTATGCGCCTAGGGGCAGGAGTGAAATTCAGGCCTCTGGCCAGCACAGAAATCATCAAGACAAAAACCAGATAGGTTGACCACACAACGATCCGACACCACTGGTTTGCCGCTTTGTTCTGTTCCCACCAACCGGTTAAATTTGGCGATATGTCTTGCTGTAGTTTTCGCAAGTTCCAGATTCATTTGAGCAGACGTAGCTGCGTCCACCCAGTCCCAAGAACAAGGCGAGAGTCTTGTCAACAGGTAAAGATGACAA
Organism: Vandiemenella viatica; assembly: GCA_031002005.1. Taxonomy (NCBI): domain Eukaryota; kingdom Metazoa; phylum Arthropoda; class Insecta; order Orthoptera; family Morabidae; genus Vandiemenella; species Vandiemenella viatica. The sequence goes on from CM061919.1 coordinate 31,949,349, forward strand.
GAAAACAAGGACCGAGCGTTGCGGTCCAACTCAAAGCGCTAATAACGGATGCGTTCCCGAAAAAGTGAGAGGCTAGCACGACGTAATATTTTCTTCGTGTTAATGCTGTCGATATGATGTTTCACCGTAGCGAAGAGAGGCACGATGTTACGGCTTCGGCACCTCGGAAGGAATGTCAAGGAGCTAAGCAGTCTAGCTTTCTTCTTGCGCAGTTTCTCAAACTGCCTGATATGTTGAAACATATCCTCCCCGTAAAGGTATCTGATATGCAAATGGAGACTTTCCCGGTGTATTGATTCAATAAAAGTTTCTCGTGAGTCCAGCCGGATGGTGTCATATGTGTCTTTTAGTGCGAGTACGTGTTGATTGGACAGATTTAAAAAAACGTCATGGGATTTGTCAGCTAACAGTTACTGGAGAGAAGCTTTCTTCTCACCATGATGTAACAAAGGAATACTTGGGTGAGTTTGATAAATTGATAAGAGGGAAATTATTCTCCCAACAAATTTATAATGCTGACGAGGCAGACCTTAATTTTAGGGCATTGCCAATAAAAAGCCTGGCATCAAAAGCAGAAGTCCAAGCTCCTGGCTTTAAAATGAGCAAAGATCGTGTGGCTTTATTAGTGTGCAGCAATGCTGTTGATTTTCACAAGCTGCCTTTAATGATGATTGGCAAATCTGTTAGCCCCAAAGCTTTTAAAAACTGCAACATGAAGTACCTGCCTTAATATTATCACAGCCAGAAAAAAGCTGTTCAAGGAATGGTTTCACAACCATTTTGTTCCCTCTATCCGATGGTTTTCTAAGGAAAATCATTTGCTTCCCCGTGCTATCCTTTTGATTGATAACATACCATCTAATCCCAGCATTGAGGAATTATGTGATGGAGAAATTGTGGCGAAGTTTTTGCCACTGAATGTTACACCTCTTCTACAACTGATGGACCAGGGCATACTGCAAACATTAAAAACTGATGTACAGAAAACAATTTTTAAGAATGCTGATCCAAGATGATAACATTCTTTTATCTGACAAAATAGAAAAAACAAAAAACAAATGTACAGGATGTTTTTTATTGGGTCACTGAGACGTGGCATAATATTTCAGAAAAAACCTGTAAGAAAATCTTGGAGAAAACTGTGGACATCTCTTGAATTTCAGGAGAAAACTGTGGACATCTCTTGAATATCAGGATAAAACTGTGGATGTCTGTTGAATTTCAGGACACCCCAGTTGGAAATGAAGAGGAGAATCTCTTACAAATGGTACGGACAATATCTGGCCCGTGTAGCAGACGTAGATGAATAGATGGCAGCGGATGATGCAAGTTTTGAGAACCTTACTGGCATTGATTTAGTGGCAGCTGTGACTCAAGACCAGGTAGAAGTAGTCTGTTGTGACGGAAGTGACAATGAGGCGGAAAGTGACTAAGGAGAGCTGGTGCCACACAGTGACATGACATGAGCCCGTGATCTCATGCTGCGCTATTTGGGGCAACAGGCCACTGCTACACCTGCTGATTTAATGTTTATGTGATGATGGCACATCTTTGTGTCATATAACAGACTATCTTCATTACGCTAAAAAACAATGACTGAGTTTTTGTCTTCTAAAAAGTAGGAATAAAATTGGCACTTGTAAGCATTGTAACTATTATCATAAGTTTGACAGTTTTTCTTTCATTGTTATGCACTGTTTAAACTTAATGTTTTCTTGACAATTTTTTTAATATGTGTGTACTGTGTAAATTAAAATTGTGTCTATGAACAGCAGTTACCTGTGCAATTAAATACAGTATGAATTGTGTTTTCGTGAACTGTATTTTAATTCTTTTACCATTTTTCATACTTAGACTAATGTTTTGCCATGTTTGGATTAACCAAACATTTGGATTACCCAGGTTCAGATTAGTGGGACTCTGATGTATATTAATGAGCTATAGAGGTTGCCTCAATATGTTTTCTAACCTAATCTTTTACAGCTGTTAGCTAACCCTATTTCTTTATCCAGGCTTTGGACTGGCAACAGCATTTACTAAGTTACTCAATCCACCCAGTAGCTCTTGCAGGCAAAGTTAAGAAAATTGATATTTGTTTTGGAACTGCACAGTTCTGCCCTGGAAGAAGACAACAGAAGGATTGTCAAAACGTTGGCTACAAGAAATATGACAGTGCGTCACCCAGACAGCCAAGAATCAATCTAAAAGGATATGATTGAGTCACTATGATACAGAAACATGTTGAAAAGATGCTTTGTAATTACATGTCCTTATGTAGAAAGAAAATTGAATTTCAGATAATGTGTCTCGAACTTCTTACTGTGGCTAAGATTAGCAGCAAATCCGTTGGCATTGTCACAGCAGCATTGCAGATTTGGAAGTTTTTGCCAAACTGTCTTCAAAAATTTTCACTCTGGAAGGAAGATAGTATCTATTTCTTATGAGTTTTTGGATAATGTTACTAGTAAACCTAATGTTTTAACTAAGTAATAACTTGTGGCACAAAGTGTGTATTTTATTAGGATCCAAGGACCACGTGGGAAAATTGGTCCAAGTTGTTCCCTCAGCTGAAGAAAGTTCAAATTTATTAAATAAAGATGAAATTGATGGTTGTATGTCAATTTTTACTCTATAGGTTCATAAGCAGTTTTTTATGTTCTGGACAGTTTTTCATTGTTGCGTTTCATTGGGAATCATTCAAATAATTGAAGAGTCGTGCACCTCTGCCAAATTGTAAGAATCTGGTTTGTTCATCACAACAATACACTGAACCACGTGTGGCTGCAGTGGCAATGCTGCCCCAACCATTGTAAAGTTCACTCCTGCTCTGCCTGACTTCTGTTTCTCCAGTTCAAATCTGGCACTGCTAACAGTACAAAGGCTGGCTTTGGAAAGAGATTGCAGTTCAAGAGAGTTTTGACAAATTGCAGAATTGTTGGTAGTAGCTTAAGAATTTTATTTTTGAGTAATATTAATGTGTTTCAACGAACTTAATTTTCTGGTAAAAAAGTATCGCATCTTACCTGTGAAAATTTGTGGGTGTCATATAAAATTACTAGCTGGTGCCCATGACTTCGTTCAGTTTGTAAATAATTTTCATTGATTGCATATGGATGACTCAAGGTTAATACCACAAACAAACACCAGTGATCTGTACAGGGTATTTATGACTGCAGAGTGAAATATAGGGACACCCATTGCTTTGGTCGAAATAAGAAAATGGCCTTGGTCGACTACTTCCAAATTTCAATATCTCTCATACCCCTACCGCTACTGACATGCAACCAACACGGCATGTTGGGAGAATCGTGGCTACTATCACAAACGCCAGCGATCTGTGTGTTCTATGTAGTTGTGTTTGAAAAGTGAAATATAATGACACACACACGTATTTGGTCGACCAATTTCAACCTGATACTCCCATGGCTACAGACATGCATTTATCATGGTGCAGGTTTGGGAGACTTGATGCTACTACCGCACACAAACACCTGTGGACTGTGCTAGGTTGTTTTGGCTGCAGAGTGAAATATGTGGACGCACATGTCTTTGGTTAAAATATGAAAATGTCCCAGATCAACTACTTTAAACCAACCATATCTCCCACACCCCCACAGCTAATGACATTCAGCCAACGTTGTGCACGAAGGGAAACTCCATGCTACTACCACACACAAACAGCAGTGGTCTGCGCTAGATAGTGGAGGCTGCAGAGTGAAATATAGGGACAATATATCTATTTTATTGACAAAATGTATTTAAAGACTATCTGGGAACAACTGACATATAACAGTCTGAAATAGTGCTTTCTTTGGTATCTTTATGGCAACACAAGTAAAATATTACAAAAATGTTTTGTGAAACGCTTTTATTATTCATTTACTTGGCTCGCAAATGTCTTAAAATATATACTAAACCAAACTTGAATGCTATGTTGCCAAAATGAAATAATGCTTTAATAGCTTGAGCTCTAACATGAACATTAACTTTCTCAATATCTGGCTGTCATGGCTCAATATTAACTTTTTCCCCTTAGTTTCCTCTTAGATCATTATTGTACATACATACTTAGTTTTCACCAAAATATTTTTTTCAGCTTGTGTTCTGTTTGGAGCTTGTACATCCTTTAGGTGTAAGTTTAACACAGTTAATAGCATATTTTCCCTTCTTCTGCCTTTGCAGGAATCACATTTTACCATAAAGTTGTGTATTGGTTATATATATATATATATATTTAGGATAGGGAAATGAGCCACCACTTACCTTAAGATGATGGATGTGGGACGCGAACACACAGAAAAGACAAAAAACACAACTTATAAAGATAGGTAACAATGAAAGGAAAGAAATGCTGCGAGGCAATATTTACAGGGGAAAATACATCCAACACTGACCAAAGTTGAAGGGAGGAGAGCAGCAGCAACACAAAACAATGCACAAACAAAGAAAAAACTGTATTTCAGGTGAAAACCCCTTTTTCAAGTTTCAGAGGTAGGTGGCTGGGCTTGTGTAAGACTTGTGTTCGACGCAGATACTCCAGCTCAAATATTGGTTCGAAGTATCAATTAACGACAATATTTGAGCTTCCGCCCCCCCCCCCCTTTTTACACTACCATCCGTTTCAGTGATGCCATTCACCAGACGGCGGTCTCTGTGTACACATCTGACCCCACCTGGTTTCTCACTTATTATTATTATTATTATTATTACTCCGCGATTCACTAAAAGTGTGTGGCGGAGGGTGCATTACACCTATCGAAAAGGGTTATGGTTTGGAAGGGTTATAAGGGATATGGCAGGAGGCGCCCATGGCCTATTGTGAGGAACCATCCCCGCATTCGCGTGGAGTGATCTGGGAAAACCATGGAAAACCCAGATCAGGATGGCTGGAGTGCTTTATCGAAAGCTACTCCTGTCGGATTTTAAGTTTACTCGCCCGGTAAATCCTTTCTATTCCATTCCCTAATCGCTCGTGGGAAAAATGAGTTCAGAAATGAATCGGTTCTGGCCCTGATTTCTCTTATCTTATTTTCGCGGTCATTTCGAGATATGAATGTTGCTGGTAGCAATATTTGCTGGCTTTCATTCCGAAATACGTCTGTCGTGAATTTTTCAATTAGCTTCCGTCGAGAGCAACGCCTTCGGTGTTCCAGGTCTTCCCAACGTAACTCCTTCAACATCGCACTTACGCTTTCCCTCCAACTATATATACCTGTCACGAATCGGGCGGCTCTTCTTTGGACCTTCTCTAAAGCCTCCATTAATCCCTTTTGATGGGGACTCCATACAGAACAACAATACTCTAAGTGAGGACGTACTAGTGACTTGTATACAATCGATTTAACTTCCTGAGTGCATTGATTTAAATTACGACCTAGAAATCGGAGCATACGATTTGCTTTTCCCATTACATTCTCGATATGCTCATTCCACAACAAATTATTACGAATTGTTACCCCTAGGTATTTAGCGGAATCTACCGTTCCAAGGACAGTGCCATTAATTGTATATTCATAGGTAAATGGTGTCACCTTTTTACTTACACGCATGACTTGGCACTTTTTAGTGTTTAATTCCAACTGCCAATCTTTACACCACACAATTATTTTCATAATATCGTCTTGTAACAAAGCTCAGTCGTCCTGGGTTTTTATTTCACGATAAATAATAGCATCATCGGCAAATAATCTTTTCATCCCCCCTATTATGTCGCATAGATCATTGATGTATATGAGAAACAACAGAGGCCCTAACACGCTTTCCTGGGGAACTCCAGAACCCACTTCAGTAAGTGATGAACGCTCACCGTCGAGAACTACACTCTGTGTTCTTCCCTTCAGGAAGTCTGCAACCCAGTCGCATATTTATCTAGATATGCCGTAACCGCGAAGTTTCCTAAGTAACCTAGTGTAAGGCACAGTGTCGAAAGCTTTTTTTAAAGTCTAATAGAACCAAATAAACGTGGGATTGCTGATCTATAATTCGGCACAAGTCGTGAATTAGAAGTGCAAGTTGTGTTTCGCAGCATCGGCCTTTCCTGAATCCATGTTGATTTGGATTTAAAAGCTCACCTTCATCCAAGAACCGCATGACATTTGAATAGATGATATGTTCTAAAATCCTGCAAAATATTGTAGTTAACGAGATCGGTCTATAATTCTGAGGATCATTAACATTCCCATTTTTAAACACTGGAGTTACGATAGCGGTCTTCCATTTGGCTGGTATTTTTCCTTGATCCAGAGAGACTGTATACAATTTCATCAAATACGGTGCAATTTCCTTTGCGTATCTTGAGTAGAATCTTGTAGGAATACCGTCTGGTCCGGGAGCCTTTTTGTTTTTTACATTCATAAGCAGTTTAGTTATTCCCTCGACATCAAGAGCAAGATCATTCATATTTTGTCGATACGATTGTTAAATATCAGTATCTCCTCTGAGTTTTCTATCGTGAAAGCCTTTTTAAATATATCATTTAAAATTTCTGCTTTCTCTACGCTTGTTTCTGATAATTCACCATTTTCTTTAATCAGCGACGGCATATTCTTACGAGAGCCTCTTATTACTTTGATATACGACCAGAACTTTTTTGGATTAGTAATCAGATCTTCGGATAAATTCCTAATTGGAATTCTTTAAACGCATCGCGCATTGCCTTACGTTCTTCTGCCCACAACTGGACTAATTTAGCACGGTTAGATGAATCCTCCGATTTTTTCACCGCGGCATGTAAACGCCTTTGCCTCCTGAGCAAACGTTTCACTTCCCTATTGAACCAAGGGAAGTTATTACTGACCTTAATACACTTCTTAGGAACAAACTGGTTTAAACCGGTCCATATTAGTTCTTTTAAATTAAACCAAAGTTCCTCAACATTTGTATTTAGCGTATACGTTTCAAAATTCTTCGCCAAGTGATCAACCACACCCGCATCGTTTGCCTTATCGAAACAAAAAAACGAGTTTCTCTTTGTCATGCTTCAGACTCAGACTAGAGTTTAACGTTACCACAACCGCCTTGTGATCACTTATACCGTCTCCTATACAAACTTTATCTACAATATCAGGATTGCTAATTAGAAAAAGATCCAGAATGGACGAGGAATATTTGTCGCACCGCGTTGGCTCTTCGACCATCTGTTCAAGAGATCTTTCTGCAAATGATTCTAGGAATGATTCAGTTATTAACCTATCTCGTCCGCCCAACCTGAACGTGTATGTGTCTCACCTAACCGACGGTAGGTTAAAGTCACCACCCAAGATCAATACATGACTTTGAAATTTTTTGTAAATGTTACTAGCTGGTACCCACGACTTCGTTCGTGATTGTAAAGAATTCATATTGACAGCTATAGACATCTAACCACCCTAGTGCACGATGGGAGACTCGATATTATTACCACACACAAGTACCAGTCTTCTGCGCTATGTAGTTCCGGCAGCAAGGTAAAATTTACGAATACACACAAGTCTTTAGATGAAACACGAAAATATTCATCATCGACCAATTTCAAACACCATATCTCCAACACTCCCACAGTTACCGAATTTCGGCCGACGTTGTGATCGTTGGTAGACTCTGTGTTACTACCACACACAAACGCCAGTGATCTGCGATTGATAGTTTTCACTTACAAGTGATACACCGTGACACGTGTCTATGGCAGAAATATGAAATTGCCGCAGGTCGACCATTTTCATCCCCCATATCTTCCACACCCCCATAGCTACAGACATCAAACAACCATAGTGCACGACAACAGACACGATTCTACTACCACACAAACACCAATGCTCTATGCTATGTAGTCATGGTAGAAAAGTGAAATCTGCGGAGACACATGCCTTTCGTCGAAATACGAAAATATCCTTGGTCGGCCACTTACAACCACCAATACTATCACAGTACCACAGTTTCTGAAATTCGGCCGCTGTTGTGATCGAAAGGTGACTCTGTGCTACTACTACACACAAACGCAAGTTATCTGTAATCTGTAGTTTTGCTGAAAAGTGATACACCATGACACTTTTGTCTTTGGCAGAAGTATGAAATTGCCACAGGTCGACCACTTTCAACCCCCACTTCTCCCACACCCCCATAGCTACTGCCATCTAACAACCATAGTGCACTACATGAGATACGATTCTACTACCAAACACAAACACCAATGCTCTATGCTATGTCGTTGTGGCAGAAAAGTGACAAATGCGGAGATAGTCGAAATACGAAAATATCCTTGGTCGGCCAATTACAACCACCATATCTACCACAGTACCACAGTTTCTGAAATTCGGCCGCTGTTGTGATCGAAAGGTAACTCTGTGCTACTACTACACACAAATGCCAGTTATCTGTGATCTGTAGTTTTCGCTGAAAAGTGATACACCATGACACTTTTGTCTTTGGCAGAAGTATGAAATTGCCACAGGTCGACCACTTTCAACCCCCATTTCTCCCACACCCCCATAGCTACCGACATCTAACAACCATAGTGTACTACATGAGATACGATTCTACTACCAAACACAAACACCAATGCTCTATGCTATGTAGTTGTGGCAGAAAAGTGACAAATGCGGAGATAGTCGAAATACGAAAATATCCTTGGTCGGCCAATTACAACCACCATATCTACCACAGTACCACAGTTTCTGAAATTCGGCCACTGTTGTGATCGAAAGGTGACTCTGTGCTACTACTACACACAAACGCCAGTTATCTGTGATCTGTAGTTTTCGCTGAAAAGTGATACACCATGACACTTTTGTCTTTGGCAGAAGTATGAAATTGCCACAGGTCGACCACTTTCAACCCCCATTTCTCCCACACCCCCATAGCTACCGCCATCTAACAACCATAGTGCACTACATGAGATACGATTCTACTACCAAACACAAACACCAATGCTCTATGCTATGTAGTTGTGGCAGAAAAGTGACAAATGCGGAGATAGTCGAAATACGAAAATATCCTTGGTTGGCCAATTATAACCACCATATCTACCACAGTACCACAGTTTCTGAAATTCGGCCGCTGTTATGATCGAAAGGTGACTCTGTGCTACTACTACACACAAACGCCAGTTATCTGTGATCTATAGTTTTCGCTGAAAAGTGATACACCACGACACTTTTGTCTTTGGCAGAAGTATGAAACTGCCACATGTCGACCACTTTCAACCCCCACTTCTCCCACACCCCCATAGCTACCGACATCTAACAACCATAGTGCACTACATGAGATACGATTCTACTACCGAACACAAACACCAATGCTCTATGCTATGTAGTTGTGGCAGAAAAGTGACAAATGCTGAGATAGTCGAAATACGAAAATATCCTTGGTCGGCCAATTATAACCACCATATCTACCACAGTACCACAGTTTCTGAAATTCGGCCACTGTTGTGATTGAAAGGTGACTCTTTGCTACTACTACACATAAACGCCAGTTATCTGTGATCTATAGTTTTCGCTGAAAAGTGATACACCATGACACTTTTGTCTTTGCAGAAGTATGAAACTGTCACAGGTCGACCACTTTCAACCCCCATTTCTCCCACACCCCCATAGTTACCGACATCTAACAACCATAGTGCACTACATGAGATACGATTCTACTACCAAACACAAACACCAATGCTCTATGCTATGTAGTTGTGGCAGAAAAGTGACATATGCGGAGACAGTCGAAATTCGAAAATATCCATGTCGGCCACTTACAACCACCATATCTACCACAGTACCACAGTTTCTGAAATTCGGCCGCTGTTGTGATCGAAAGGTGACTCTGTGCTACTACTACACTTAAACGTCAGTTATCTGTGATCTGTAGTTTTCGCTGAAAAGTGATACACCATGACACTTTTGTCTTTGGCAGAAGTATGAAATTGCCACAGGTCGATCACTTTCAACCCTCATATCTCCCACATCCCCATAGCTACCGACATCTAACAACCATAGTGCACGACAGGAAAGACGATTCTACTACCACACACAAACACCAAAAGTCTATGTTATGTTGTTGTGTCAGGAAAGAGAAGTATACGGAGATACGAATTTTTGGTCGAAATATGAAAACGCCCTGCACTGACCAACTTTAATCATTATATCTCCCACATCCCCACAGCTTTCGGCATTCGGCCAACTTTGTGCACTACAGGAAACTCCAGGCTACTTCCACGCACAAACATCAGTGATCTGTGCTAGGTAGTGGTGGCTGAAAAGTGAAATATAAGAAAAAACACGTCTTTTTTGTATATATATAACATTAAGCGACTCTCTGAAGTATTCCGCGTTAGCCAAATCAGAATCTGGAAGTCGATAAAATGACCCGAGTATGAACTTTAAATTTTTGCCAATTTTTACCTTGACCCATATTACCTCCCAAAAATTTTCCGTTTCAGTTACGACAGAGCAATTAACGGTTTTACTTACGGCCATGAACACTCCCCCGCCCATTGAGCCAGTTCTGTCCTTCCGAAAAACATTAAAATGAGGGCCAAATACTTCGCTAGATTCAACTTCAGGTGTCAACCAGCTCTCGGTTCCTAGTATTATATCGACGTCATTAGTCGCAACTGAGGTGTGAAAATCCGCTACTTTCCCTCTAATACTCCGACAATTTAGTACCATTATCCTTAGCTGCTTCATATTGTTATTTGTGGAGTCTAAAATAGCATTTTTCATACTCGCACTCTGACGGTAAATGGGTGAAGTAATTGGAGATGTAATATTAAAATTATTCGTGACATCACTACCAGGACCAGCTTCTATGTTATCAGCATATCCTCTTCGGTGAAATGAAGGATCCTCGGGCCTCACGCTGTTCCTAAAAAATAATTCATATCAAGGCAGTTCCATATTTTAGCAGCCACCTTGGACGCCATTCTAGGTGTGTAGTGAACGCCCGACCTGTCAAATGCGTCCCAGCTGGCAGCTATCATCGGACGAGGGTTGACGAAGCCCCAGTTGTTTTTGCGACACAGCTCCTGCAAGTTACTATTTAAATTAAAGATCTTCCACCACACAGCCTCCCCACAATCGACACGCGGCACCACACTACAAATTGAGAACTGTAATGTAACTGAATTTTCCTGGGCGGCTTCATACGCCTTTCGGCCCAACTTGTCCATGGATTTAACTATATCTGGAACAGAAACACAACACTAGTCACTAGTGCCGACGTGCGCAGCTTCTCTTAACTGACGGCAGTTCAATTCCCTAATCGCTTTTGGAATGGCCTCCAAGACACGTGGTACGGTTGCTCCTGAAAGAGAAATGGAATGAACGTTAGTATGAGGATCTGCACCGTTCTTCGTGGCTAATTCCCGTAGCGGTTTCTCCAGCCGTCGCACGTAGGAGCTGCCGATGACCAGTAAACCTTTTCCTGGCAAGGCCCGGGGTCTGCAAGTAAATCTTCCCTGCTGCTCTTCTGGGCCATTCGTGCTTGAATCTACAACTTCCTGCAACACAGAAAACGCGTTACTTAGTGGCAAGGTATCATTTTCCCTACGGCTAATTGGGAATTTCGACGCCTTTCTCCTATCCACACGATGCCAGACGTTTTCTGCAACTGGAACCTGAAAATCCAAACTTGCCGGTTCCACTACAGTTGGCTGCGGAATTTCTTCGACGCACTGCCGGTCCTCGTTTAGGATGCTCCATACCTGCGCTTGAAGAGATGCCATAGTATTAAGAATCTCCTTGAGAACCAGACGCCTACCAGAACACTTTGCACAAGCCATGTCACCTGAAACAGACAAAAACGGAACTACAAATGAATACACAAAAATCGGCGCCCGCTACTAACGGCTGCTAAGGCTCGTGGCTACTGTTGCTTACGGCGGCTCAACTGACTGGCACACTACCTAACAGGAAATATTCAAAGATAACGACAAACTAGCACAATTTAAATCACACACAAAAGTTGGCTACTGCTGCTACGGCTGCGGAGGCTCAACTGACGGGCACATTACCTAAACAAGAAATATTCAAAGATAACGACAAAAACTAGCACAATTTAAATCACACACAAAAGTTGGCTACTGCTGCGGAGGCTCAACTGACTGGCACGCTACCTAAACAGGAAATATTCAAAGATAACGACAAACTAGCACAATTTAAATCACACACAAAAGTTGGGCTACTGCTGCTACGGCTGCGGTCTATCTACCACACTTTAGATTAAACACACAACAGAGTCGACGACTGCTGCTCACGGCGGCGGTTGCTTGACTGCTGACTCACTGCCTACACAGAAAATTCAAAGATAAAAACAAAGTCTATCTACCACACTTTAGATTAAACACACAAGAAAGTCGACGACTGCTGCTCACGGCGGCGGTTGCTCGACTGCTGACTCACTGCCTACACAGAAAATTCAAAGATAAAAACAAAGTCTGCATGAATAAGGCTGTATGCCTAAATATTGTGCTTCTGTTTCTTTTTTTTGTGTTAGTCGTGCAAGCCGCCTTCATCTGTGGTAAGTGTTTGGTCATATTTCCCTATCCTTCCTATATATATATATATATATATATATATAGGTATACTTATGCATTCGATTTTGGTCTCTTACCTCCTGTTGTCTTTCATTACTTACATATTGCTGTTCCTAATTGCCCCAGCAGTGAGTTTCTCTATGACCTCTATGTTCCACTGTTCAAAATTTTTCCATGTTGTTCAGTGATTGCATTTTTTCTATCTGTATCATTCTGCAGTTACCTATGACAAGAGATGATACTTCTCTTTTTCATTATTGATAATAATGCACACAATCATAATGTACTTGCTATTGATGAAACAGAATTTAATTGATATTTGTACAGATGAAGTGGCTGTAATTGATGAGATACAAATGATTCGAGATAATGGAAGAGGATGGGCATGGACAAGAGCTCTTCTCGGGTTAATTGCTGATGAGATCCATATCTGTGGTGAAGAGGCTGCAATCGAACTGGTTCACTCACTGATGGCTACAACTGGTGAGGATGTAGAGGTGAGATTGAGAGAGAAAATTGTTGATGTTTCAAAAAGATTAATTTATTTTTGGTGAGGAGGAAAATTTTTGTTTTATCTGTCTTAAACAATTCGAGTAATTCATTTTTGCAAATTATATCACAAATTTAGTAAGTCTGTATTTTCTGGCTAAGTCATTTGTTTACTTACCTAGGCAGTCTTATGTGGTGAGACAGTATAAAACCATGGATGTAATGTGTAAAGTGATAAGTCGGAACGAAGTATTATAGAGAGAGAGACGCGAGGAGCGAAGTTGATTGTTCGATTCAGTCTGCCGCAGATTGTCTGAGAAATCAGTCATGAGGTGGCCGCTACGGTCATATTGCATTGTGTTAGCTGCGCGCCCGGTATTAAGTTTGGCTGCGCGTTCTGGCAATACGTTAGAGCAGACAAATAAGCAACAGAATGTATGTTGCAAATCACTAATTAGTCTGCAATGAACTGTAGAAAAGGTCAGTCGCCAGTTGGCAGCGCACCTTGTAATACGTAGGCAGAGCGCCCGCTATTATTGTGTTGAGCAGACGAAACAGTACAAAAATGTTATTTGCATGTATCTAAGTGATAGTGCTTCGTGAAGATTAATACGCTGTTAGGAGTTGTAACAAAGTGTACAAACTGAGTTAATGATAGCGTAGTTCAGAGCCTGCATTTGTGAAGAAAAGAAGTGCGTATTACCTTATCCACGGTCAATGTAAAGAAGTTGAATTATTGGTGGTGGTGGACATGTACTTGTATGTTTGGAGAATAAATCTAAAGTGAATTTAAATGGCGACCTTCTGACTCTATAGAATTTGAACCTGCAATCAAGTAACAACCAGACTCACACCAAGCTGCATTAGTGCCAGCAGCTTCACTTTATCGTTACACTTAACTGTTTTGAGGAACTTTCAACTGCTGCTTGAATCATACCTTTTCATTCACTGAATTGTATCTTTTGTGCCATAACTCGAATCTCACAATTGCTCTTTCAAAACAATCTAGTAAAGTTCCTAACACCCTACTTGCATGTTCTAATGATCCCAGTATCAACAAATTGTAAAGATACAAAAAAAAAAGTGAAGGTCTATATAATATAAATGAGAATTGGTATGTGATGATTTTTAATGCCCTCTGCCATGTTGACACGCTATATCATACATGCTGTTTGTTTATTTGTCACTAGGAGGAAACGGAAGATTCATATGTACATTGCACAAAACATTTCTAATACATGAAAGTGTTAAACAAGCATAAATTTTGCACAAATTTCATGCACAATTCAGTTTTGGTCACCTTTGGAAACTTATCAATTATTGTACAAGTGGTATAAATTTTTCTGTGAAGTCAAGTATAGTGGGAGAACTTGTGGTCGAATCCCCATCTGACCTTCCAGATCACTCCTCCATGTCATCCAGAATGAGTATTGTGCCAGATACAAATTTACAAATTCAAGGACTTATTCATGAGGGGTTTGTGACGTAAGTGCAGGCAATTAGAGAGTTATAGGAATATGCACACAATCTTCCCAGAGGAGTTACATCTATGCAAAATCATTTCAACATTGGTGTCAAGAATGTTCAATGAGAACCAGAAGGCCAAAAGAGAGAAAAATTAGTCAGAATCTTTTACAGTTCTTTGCATCGGTTTATGATTCATTTTTTATGTGCGTTACAAGATGATACCATTATACTCCTGGTGGCTATGGCTTGTGGCTTTACACATCACTGAGGTCATTAGAGTATACGCCTGAAACAACGAGGTCATGTATGTAATGGAATACTGAAAGGAAAGTAGCTCTGGTGAATGTGGCAACCTGTTTTTCTGTTGGCAACGTACTTGTGATCGTATGTTTTGTGGATGTCAGTATTGTCAGTTTTCTGAGTTGAAGACAAGTTGGTAACACTTTATACTACTGATAACTTGTGGACAGGTTAAGAGAGTTGAACTAGTCCAGGAAATACAAGGGACTGATCTGCAGCGTCCAATCACCCAAGGGAAATCAGAAGCACTACAATGAACAGGCTCTACTATCCAGATTTGTCACTATGTGATTATCATTTGTTTGGACTCCTCAAAAAGGATTTATCTGCAAAAAACTTTTAGAATTGACTGAGAATTACAGGACTTCGTAAAAAGTTTGTTGCACATTTTTTTTATGACAAATGAAATTAGAAACTTCCATTTTTATAGCAATTACATAGAAAAGAATTAAATTTATTTAGAAAAAGGTATTGTATTTTTATTTCTTGCTGTATATTACACTAGCAAAAGATTATTTTTTTTTAAATTCTTGTTCAAATTTGATTTATTTTTGTACTATCCCAAGTTGTTATAAAAAACTGACTATCTTGTAGTAACAAATTGGAAACATTTATTTTAATTGTTTAACAATATCACATTTTCTACCTTTTTTTTACTTGGGAAAATTTTGAATAATGCTTCTGCATCAAGGTGCATTTATTTCTTCAGTTTTTCTGGTACGTTATTGGAACAACAAAATTGCTGGAGAAATATTTAAACTTAACAAATGACGATCATCTGTCCTGATAATATAAGAAATGTTATATAAAGTAATGAAAATTGAAGTAAGGGAGCGCGCACAAACTATATGGCACGGTCCTAGGGGGGGAAGAGGGGTTGGCTGGAAGGCTATGCTGAGCTATGTGAGGGAAAGGGGGGAGGGCTTCTGAGCCAGGTCACGTAGCTTTCCTTTCATAACACAGTTAATTATGTCCATATGTGATTTACAATAGTCTGACAAGAGAAAATGGTACAAAATGTCTTCTGGAATCAAAAGGGAAAAAAAAGCTATGTGCTAAAGAGGGGGGGGGGGAGGTGTAGAGGCAAAAGCCACGTAGGGCTACATGGGAGGGAGGGGGGTTCACAGGAGGCCAAAATGGAGCTACGTGGTTTATGCACGCTCCCTAAGAATAAGGAAAGTAAATCCACATCTTACCAAATTTAGAGAATTGAAAAATCAGCTTTTTTTTTTTTACAGTCCACTGATACTTATAAAACAAAATATTTCAATATGTTTCAAATATGCATATTAATCAGAATATTACTATTGAAGACTTCCAAGTAAATTTATTTTTTTGTCACTGGCAGGTTCGGAAGTATAAGCGACTGACAGAGCTCGAGATACAAAGCTGTGCTGTAGGAACACTGAATTCTGTCGAGCCTGGAGACTGTATAGTTTGTTTTAGCAAGAGCGACATTTATGCAGTGTCACGAGGCCTTGAAGCCTTGGGTCGAGAGGTAGCAGTCATCTACGGTGGCCTTCCTCCTGGCACTAAACTAGCTCAGGCACAAAAATTTAATGATCCTAACGATCCGTGTAAGATTTTAGTCGCTACAGATGCTATAGGAATGGGCCTTAATTTGTAAGTTCTTGACAGATGTATTAGAATCAACATTGTTTGATGATTCTGTTTTGCAATTGCTATATCTTATTTCAGTTAATAGTATGTCAGATGTGTTATTGTTGTTATACATGTGATCTTGAAAGATAAATGAGTGCAAAAGTTATCATTTAGCTGTAAAATTTATAGAATTATGTTTTTAATTCCTAGGCATAAATATTCCATCAACTGTAATGGGATTTCCTTATTAGCTTCTCATGGTATTTGTAGTGTTTCTTAAATAACAGTTGAACTTGGTTATTTAAAACAAGTCCTGGAACGGCTCGCCATGTCGTATTTCTTAAATAGCAGTTGGTTGCTTATTCATTAAGAAATATGCCGTGTTGTATTTATATTGTGATTCTATTTATATTATTTCGGAAGATAACTTTTGTATAGCTTAATCAAATAATTAAGTTGTTAGTCTCTTTTTTACACAATTAAAATCACTCTTTTATTTTAATTTAAATACATTATCGGACTTCGTCATTAGCAAGCTCTCCTTAGCTGCTGCTGCTCTAAGCAATCTCTTAGTCTCTCTGTATTTCCCGTTGCTATGGAAACTTCCTTAAGAGTACTAACTGGCCGGTGGCATGGAACGCCTACCTCAAAGATGTTATTGTAGTATCGGTAATGCTACAGCCCCCCCAAGTTTACCATACCATTTGACATCCATTCCATTATAAATGGTTATGGTAAACTTTCCTGTAAATGTTACTTTCCCTGGTGGTTTTCCATAAGCCGCTACTGGTTGTAACGGCATATAGTCTGTAACACACATTTCGACACAGAGTTACTGTCCTTATCACTTAAAAACCAAAATTACAGTAAGTATATTATACTCCAGTATTGTTACTCAATAATATCATCTTTAGCTGTCATGGCCTCCGCCTGTTTACCAAGCATACCATTCAAATAATTTAAAAATTCGATTACCTGTCCTTGGTACATTATATTCTTCATAAGACCGATCCTTTTGAACCATTTTATTGTTGTATAACCGGCAACATTATTTAAATCACATGTTTGGTCCTGCACCAGTACAATCAACCCACGCTAATGCGACTGGGACACCATTGTTTCTTGCTAATCTAGTATCACCATCACAACTTCATTTTTATTTTATTTCTTCAATACATTACATTATATTATATTCTCCCCATAAGTAATAACTTTTCTCCACTCTACTTCATCTTGAATATATTCACATATAGGCTATGAGATGTAACAACAAAGTCATTTGAAGGTTCTACCTGGAACTCAGCTATGCCTGTGTGACCAAATCCCGAACCTTTCGGTATCATTTAAAGGCAATGCCTAGATAGTGGTCCTATTTACAGGAACTGAGGTCTTGACGGAGCTGTTGTACCCTCTCTATATGATATTTTACTTCTTAATTCATTACACCATTATTCTATCATAGTAACACCTCGTTTCTTCTCCACTCATTCTATTCATTCTAATGCTCCGGTATACCTTACAAACTATATATTTACAAAGGAAAGTCTTAATAGACAATAACTTTTATGTAATGGTATGCTGTGGTAACAGCCGAAGACTGCACATCTGATCGAGATCCTCAATATCGGTAAGTTGACAGCTTCCACTTAGTGGTTATAAACTTTTACTATCATTACAGTTGAATTGTGCGCAGCCACAACAATCAGTACTATTTACAAGTGTTTTGTGGCACTGCATAATAATATGCTAACTACAACTTAATAATAATAGGAAATTCCAATATGCTGGAGTTTATCTTTACACACCTGTGCCTTGCACTAGTGTTAAATCTTTTCATTCATCTTAAACTAAGTCATCATTTTCTGAGTTGTAGATTCATGTCCTGATTGAATTTGTACACAGGATGAGGCAGTAAGCATAGCTTACCCCTCTACAAAAGAGAAAACCTTTTTTCTATATTTCCAATTCACCTTTTCCCAGTTATTCATACAAACAACTTTCTGTTTACAGTTAATCTTACTTTGCCAGAACAGTAACATGGCAAACCAGCTTCAAAAATATGTAAAGAACTCTGAAAATGTTCAACACCAGTATTCTTTAACTGCTTTGATTCATAATGACAAACATAATTCTCCCCAACAATGGAAAAAAATGTCACAGTTTACATCCTTCAAAATCATCAAACTATCTAATCCATCTACCTTCATTAAAGTCTCTTCCATCCCTTTTACCTGATCAAAGTCACCTGTTCCTTTGATGTCTCTGATATCAAATATTTTTATAGACTTACAACCCTTTTCTACTGATTCATCTGTCTTCGTGTAAGTTTCCACCTGGTTACTTTCATGCTTAAACTCATCTTTTAAGTGAAACCCTTCTTTAACAATTTGTCTATCCTTTACATGATTTTCATCACCATTAATTGTAACATCACTCATCTCATATTTTTCTCTTACAGTAGTAGGCCTACTATCCTTACTTTCAATTGTATTATTTAATGATTCAGAATGAATTGCATTTGTACTTTGTTCAAACCCTCTAATTACTAGACTCTCATTGCATATCTTCAGTTCCTCATTTATCCTTGTAAACTGTTTTTCCACCCTTTCTACATACTTATCTAACTTTGCCTGTGCATCAGTTTCTGATCTAATTATTCGATCCTCTAAAGACTTTTTCGAGTTTTTTAATTCTTCACTTAATTGTGCTGTAAGTTGTGCTTGTGTATCTGTAAGCTGTGCTGTTAGTTGTGCTTGTGTATCTGTAAGCTGTGCTGTTAGTTGCGACCCAAATTGAAACAGTATTTTCTTTAATGCACCTATAGTGACTGATTCATGTTCGTTATTTCCCACCGAAACTTCTGGGTCTGGTGCACTTATTTCTTGTGATACTACATGACTTTGCTCTGTTGTTAAAAGGTTCTCCACGCGAGTCGATTGTAATTCTGGGGCCAGTAGCGAGAAATCATCATCTATTATGTTTTGTTGACTCACGGAGTCCCTATCAGCAAAGATTTGGCCACTCTCCATATTTTAAACAACAAATTAATATGGTCACTTAATTGTGCTTGTATAATAAAAAACAGGTTCCGGAAAAGATTTGCAAACAACGAAAATTCGAAAGGATAGCTTATGTTAATCTCCAAAAAACGTAAAACTAATCATACCCGTACATCGCTTCTGTCATAGTCAACTTCCTTGTTCCTATCACCAAGTTTTTTATTACAAGAATAAAGATAATGGAGTCTTGAAAACACTTAACTTTAAGTATTTCGTGGCTGGCGGTCGAACTTTAACTTGTCTCAGCTGTTGTCTTCTCTGCTGGTTCACACTCGGCCGCTAGTAGCGCTGCGTGTTTCCAAATTCCAAGGATTCTGCTCTCTTCTTTCTTGTTGTTGTCTGCTGTATCCTCAAATTCATAAATTCACGTAGTTTTTTTTTTTTTCTTGCAGCACCTAAGTCCTGTCACGGTCGCCATGTAGTGTTTCTTAAATACGACAGTTGAACTTGGTTATTTAAAACAAGTCCTGGAACGGCTCGCCATGTCGTATTTCTTAAATAGCAGTTGGTTGCTTATTCATTAAGAAATATGCCGTGTTGTATTTATATTGTGATTCTATTTATATTATTTCGGAAGATAACTTTTGTATAGCTTAATCAAATAATTAAGTTGTTAGTCTCTTTTTTACACAATTAAAATCACTCTTTTATTTTAATTTAAATACATTATCGGACTTCGTCATTAGCAAGCTCTCCTTAGCTGCTGCTGCTCTAAGCAATCTCTTAGTCTCTCTGTATTTTCCCGTTGCTATGGAAACTTCCTTAAGAGTACTAACTGGCCGGTGGCATGGAACGCCTACCTCAAAGATGTTATTGTAGTATCGGTAATGCTACATATTGTCAATGCAACTTTCTGTGGACTATTTTCTCCAACATTAGTGTGTTCTGTAGTTCATTCCATCTTCCCCATAAAACAGTTTTTTTTTCTGTCATCAGTCTTTTGACTGGTTTGATGCAATCCTCCATCCTACCTATCTTGGGCTAACCTCTTCTTCTCTACATATCTCTTACAAACCACATCCTCAATTATCTGCTTCATATATTCTAATGTCTTCCTCTACAGTTTGTAGCTATTTTAAAATTTATTATCTTCTTGTATCATGTATTCTTGAATCTCGACGAAGAAATTAATTACCAGACATTTGGTAGATCCGAAGATTGCAGGTTTATTTATTTTATAAGGTAGGAAAATTGTTTATAATTACAATACATTTAATAAAGAATAACACTTAAGAAATCACGTCTAAAGCGGATCAACATTTAACTACAATCCACACGCCATGCATCATCAGCGATAATCCTACTATATCTGTACTTCAGAGAGCTTACATAACCAACGTATCCATAGATGTAAATTCTATTACCTTAAATAAAATTACTATAAAGCCATTATGCCTGTTCTGTTACACTCCCACCGATGGAACCAGGCGGAAGTTGGCATTAACAAAGCCCCGACTTCCGTCACCAGGTAACCCTTAAACTAAGATTGAAATGATTACACATTTCAGACAAATGAAATGACTTATGAAATACAAAAAATTTGGCTGGCAGCCACTCGACTACTCTTATGTTAATAACAACAATTTTTAACATTATTGCACAAACCTTGAAGTCACATATAAATGGAGAAAGAAATACAATGGAACATTAAAACAAAAAACAAAACAAAGAAGAAGACAATCAAACACCACTCGCTGAACAAAAGTTGATATTGATCTTCATAGTGTTTTTTTTTTTTTTTTCTTTGTCCCCCAAATGCACACCTTGCCACAGAGCTACAACGGCTAACACCTCACCTACGAAACACAACATGACATGAGTTATTATTATTATTAATTGTTTTTCACATTGGTCCTATTACTTTGCCTATGTCGAAGCTGAACTTCTAATCGTAAGTTAAAAACAAAATACCTCCTTTTGGACCCTAATGGCCTCAGAAAAGTGAGAAACGTGGAGGATTTGACTGTGTACAAATGCACTTTAAACCAGTGCTTGACCCCACACACCCATTCAATTTTACACTTTTATAAGATTTTCGAGAAACCACCTTGAAAACTCCTCTTATCCCATCATTCGGGTATTCTTCTACAACATCCTCTTCTTTCACACCTACTGGCGTTCCCCTCGGATTCCCGGTGTGGTTCTCACACACACTAGTCATTCCCACCAAGGCTGACCAGCATTCCTTCCTATGTCGCACAGTTCTTGCGTCTCCCCATGATATCACTCTTATCTTTTTATGCTCTGGCACTTCACTCCCATCGAGGTATTTGCATGAGACCGCACACATCATGAAAAAGTCTTTCTGCGTCCCCTTAGCGGCCACATAAGTTTCTTCCCTTAACAATTCTCTATGTACGGCTATCTGCCTATCCACCGACCAATAATGTTGTAGAAACTCCCTCTTGAATTCATTAAATGTGTTACAATTGCCAGCAAACCAGTCGGCCCATCGCCTCGCTCCTCCGGCCAAGTACCAACGAACCATCTCGATCCGCTGTTTTTCAGAAGCAACGGAGAAAGGTGCAAAGTCCTCAAAGTCCCGAATGAATTCAATGGGGTGCATATGCCCATCACCATCAAATTGTTCCCATTCAATTTTCTCTTCGACCCACGCTGCTGTTGAAGTCGAATGATGGCCTCTGACATTGGATACATCCTCCCTTTCTACTGCCGGAACTTTCACTCTAGTAACATCTATCAACGCTGCTGTGGATAATTGGTACTTACCCAGGTTCTGTGAAATCAACTCGACATTTGCGACCACACTGTTTACCTTTTCTTTATCTCCTTTGATGTGTTTCCCCAAAAGGATACAGTCATCCTCTACCGCCTCCAGTCGCCTCCCGTGACTTACATTGACTTCTTTCCCGACAACTAACTGTTTACTGAGTACTTCGTTATTCTGTCGTAACAGTATTGTCTCCCTACTCACACTATGCTCTAACCTAGTTAGCCGTTCCGCTAGTCGTTCAGCTTGTTCCTTACAATCAACATTATGTTGCCTTAATTCTAATTGGACATTCCCTAATTGTCGAACATTGTCTTCTACCAACATATTTAAATTCCCCACTGTACTCTCAAGTGATTGCAATCGACCCCCAAGCTCAGCCTTCAAATTACTTTCTACTGATTTCAAATTTGATTTCAAATTACTTTCTACTGATTTCAAATTACTTTCTACTGATTTCAAATTACTTTCTACTGATTTCAAATCAGCCCTCAAGTTGTAATTCATTGACTGCATACTATTTTGAAAAGATTGCAACTGTACCAAGATAGCAGGAACTGACCCATCTGTGAACTCAGGACCTGAGTCGTTCAAGGACTCATTTCCTATTGCTGCCATCCCCTCCACCATTTCACTCATTTCTGTAGCCATGTTGTCAAAACTTTCAATGCAATCGCTCAACATTTCGATTGCAAAGAAAAAAAATATCCACCGAACCAGCAAGCAAACAAAAAAATTAAGATGGAAACATAAATTCTGCTCCAACACCAATCACAGTTATTGTTAAACAAGGTGTACGCTATTGCATGCAATGAAATGCAAACAAGGTAACAAATATTAATTAATAAAATTCCCCAGGAAAGTTGAAACTAATTTTTTTTTTTTTCAATATTAACTCAAACTGACTTTTACTCGGGAAGAAAATAATTTAATTTTTTTTTTTTTTTTTTTTCAATGCAAATGATCATATGAAAATTCTCTCATGTCAGCTTGTGTTTCTTACAAAGATCAAAAAATTGGCACTTTCCTTTTGAAGAGAAGAACTGCTAGCTTCTAGGACTGCGCCCCGCTCTGCAATGCCGCCCCTTACAGTCTCCCGTAAATGAAGTTGGTTCTCTGCGTCGGTCGTATCGCTCCAGCTGCTGGTGTTACCTATGCGCCGGTCTCGATAATACTGAGCGGATCGGCTCTCCTCGGGAATCGTTGGCTCAATTCGGTTGTCGCGTTCCGGTGGTAATGGCTGCTCGCTTGTTAATTATTGTTACTTTGTGTAATTCACTTTTCCTACCTTTTGTTTCAGTGTTTGTCCGTGGTTAATTATGCTTTTAATTAATCCCACTCCAAAACACACTGTCCTGTCGCGGTATTGCCATGTAGCTATTTTAAAATTTATTATCTTCTTGTATCATGTATTCTTGAATCTCGACGAAGAAATTAACTACCAGACATTTGGTAGATCCGAAGATTGCAGGTTTATTTATTTTATAAGGTAGGAAAATTGTTTATAATTACAATACATTTAATAAAGAATAACACTTAAGAAATCACGTCTAAAGCGGATCAACATTTAACTACAATCCACACGCCATGCATCATCAGCGATAATCCTACTATATCTGTACTTCAGAGAGCTTACATAACCAACGTATCCATAGATGTAAATTCTATTACCTTAAATAAAATTACTATAAAGCCATTATGCCTGTTCTGTTACAAGTTCTTACCTTCGACTGTTCCCTCCACCAGCAAATTAACCAATCGAGCATGCCTCAAAATATGGCCTACCATCCTGTTTCTTCTTTCTGTAAGCTTCTTCCACAAACTTCTTTCATCGCCCATCATTTCCAAAGCTCATTCATTTCTTACTTTGTCAGTACACTTCATTTTCAGCATTCTTCTGTAGCACCACATTTCAAATGCTTCAATTTTCTTTCTTTCTGGTATTCCTAAAATCCATGTTTCACTACCATAAAGGGCTGTGCTCCATAGATAGAATTTTAAAAAGTTCTTTCTAATTGCTAAATCAGTATTTGAAACTAAAAGATACCTCTTTTTTGTGAAGGTTTATTTGCTAGTGCTATTCTGCTTTAAACATCATTCCTGCTTCAGCCATTGGTTGTAATTTTGGTTCCCAAATAACAGCATTCACTTACTTCTCCTGTTGCATCTGATCCTATTTTATATTTAATCTACTAATATTGGTATCATCTCTGCTATATTTAATCACTTTGACTTGTTTTGATTTATATTCAGTCCAAAGTCTTCCTTCAGTATTTTGTTCATAACATTCAGTAAATTCCCAATATCCTCAGCCCTTTCTGCTAACAGGACAATGTCATCAGCAAATCGTAACATATTGATTTTTTTTCTCCCTGAACACTTATGGCTTATGGAAATTTTTCTTTTACTTTTCTTTATTGCTTCTTCTACAAACAAGTTGAATATTAACAGTGATAGACTACAATCTTGTCTCACACCCTTTTTAACTGATGCATGTCTCTCATGATTCTCTACTTTTATTATAGCCACTTTATTCTTATAGATTTTATAAAGTATTCTTCTCTCTTGCTACTTTAGACCTAACTTCTTTAAAATTTTGAACATCTTGTCCCACCTGACATTATCAAAAGCTTTTTCTAAATAAACAAATGTCGTAAAATTATTAATCTTAAAGCCAGAATTGCTTTCCTTGTACTGCTATTTTTCCTAAACCAAAACTGATCTTCACCTACTATCTCTTCTACTACCCTTTCCATTCTTCTGTATATTATTCTGGTCAGTAATTTTGAAGCATGTGATGTTAGACTAATAATGTGATAATTCTCACATTTTTCAGCTTGTGCTCTCTTCGGAAGTGTGAAAATGATATTTTTATTAAAATCAGTTGGAAACTCTCCTGTTTCATAACTTTTTGATATTGGCTTGAATAATCTTTCGATTCCTCCTTCTCCTAGGGATTTAAGAAGTTCTGTAGGTATATCATCAATTCTAACTGGCTTATTTGCTTTCAAGTCATTCAGAGCTCTATTAAATTCTGTCCTCAAAACAAGATCTCCTAAGTCATCAATGTTGACATCTCCTTCCTTTTCCATTACGGTATTGTTCAAGTCATCCTAATAATATAGTTTCTCAATGTGTTCCTTCCATTGGTTAGATCTATCATCTGAGCTTAAAAGAGATTTCCTATCAGTAGCTTTAATGTTCATACCCCTTTTCTTCATTTCTCCAAAATTCTGTTTGATCTTCCTATATGCAACATCTATTTTACCTACGACCAATTCCTTTTCTACTTCTTCACACTTTTCTTCTAGCCATTTTTCTTTTGCTTTTTTGCATTTCTTGTTTATTTGATATCTAAACTGCCTGTATTGCTCTCTTCCTGCTTCGTCCTCAGCATTTTTGTATATTCTCCTCTGATCCATCAGCACCAAATTTCTTCTGTGATCCAAGGTTTTTGGGCAGCTTGTTCCCTAAAGTCTGATGTTTCTTTGCCGGCTTTCATTATTTCGACCTTTAATGAATTCCATTCATCCTCAATTGAGCTCCATTCAGACTTACTTCTTAGACTTAAGTGTACCATTTCTGCAATTTTTTTCTCTCGTGCTCTGTTGTTTCAGTTTATTCACTTCCAGTCCATTCTGCTTATACTGCTTCCTTATTCGCTTGAATTTCAGCCCGGTCCTCATTGCTATCAAATAATGGTCAGAGTTTATGTCTGCTCCTGGGTATGCTTTACAGTCTAGAACTTGATTCCTGAACCTCCCGAGGTGCATGACTCATTTTCTATGTCATGAATAAGGTTAACTACCGAAATATTGAGTTTATTTATTTGTGTGTTCGTAATATATGTTCTTCTCTCGTCGCTGCCTTCAACTTTGGTGAGTGATGAGTCATTTTCCTTTTCCTTGCAATTATATTGCCTAAAACAGATTATAAGAGAATTTAAAGGGTAAGTAGAAAACAAAAAATAACAAAAAGTATATTCAATGGAAATTAGAACAAAAAAAAAAAGACCTTTACTGTCAATAAAGTGTATTCTGGGATGGTAACTTTACTACACAGGAGAGAAAGCACTAAAAAATGGAAGACATGTATTGAATAACTTTCGGACGGATAAGAGTACAACCGATCCTTTAGGTCAATGAAGAGAACAATTGGCTGTGGAAAAGATGGCATAAACAATTAAATAATACAGGAAGGATAAGACTTAATGCAACAGAAAGTACATTAGCTTACTACACTGATTTGGGGAATAGGAGGCAGTGACCATCGTTTTTTTTTTTAAGAAATGAGATGTAATGATTTGTGCAGATT
Organism: Vandiemenella viatica; assembly: GCA_031002005.1. Classification (NCBI taxonomy): domain Eukaryota; kingdom Metazoa; phylum Arthropoda; class Insecta; order Orthoptera; family Morabidae; genus Vandiemenella; species Vandiemenella viatica. The sequence continues at coordinate 31,975,810 of CM061919.1, forward strand.
GTAGAGATTTCACGATTATGTGTTGCTTACAATGTTATAAGTAACAAAAGATAGGGAAAGTGACTCTTCACTTACCAAAGTTGAAGGCTGCGACGTGACTCGTGGTTAACTTCAGCGTGTGCAAACTTTGTGAACTATATGAGTTGGTCCCTAGCACATGAATAAGGTGGAAAACCAAAATATTGTATATGTTTTTATACGTGTCATATGTGTTTCACTCATCGCAGCCTTCAACTTTGGTTAGTGATGAGTCATTTTCCTATCCTTTTTTATTTATATTGCCTAAAATCCATTTTCTTTTCCTTAATATCATTACAAAGTTATAAGTTTGATTTTTCATGCAGGATTACTCATCTACACGAAAGAGTCTTCAGAATAGCAGCAAGCAGGTTTTGAACCGTAAAAAAACCAAGCATCAGATTGCAAAAGAAAGAAGACTGAAGTGAAAAATTCAGGAATCTTAAAGTAGTTTATTATCACTGAGTTTCTCGACCTGTTTCAACTTGAGGGCCAGTAAAATGTCAAAAATAATTCTGTGGGCCACTAATTTAAATCTACCTTTGTATGAATTACTAAACAACCCTACCATTTGTTATCTGCACGTACTGTGCTTCCATAAGACCTGCGCCTACAATAAGGCTCTCATAAAGTGCACGTTCAGATGATTCTCAGAGGAATACTGTTTTCTCTGAACATATTTAGTGAATAGACTATTACAGAAACAATGCAGTCATATCCTAGAATATCAGATTTGTGCTGGTCGTTGAGCAATTCACAGCTTTTGGAACATTTGACTGTAGCATATACTTGATTATATGTATGGTGTCCATTTTATATGAAAAAAAAATTCAGTTAAATTTAATTTTTTTTATATTCTGTCTATAGACCACAGTTTCAAATCACTATTTCAACCATGTCATTCATCTTTAGTAACAAAGCAAGGACTACAGAATAGTTGTTAGCGGGCTTTATATATACCTGCAGAATGCCAAAAGATGCATAAAATATGCATACACTAAGTATTTTATTTGGAAGTAGATATTAACACTAATCATAAGATGAATACCATCCTTAATTCATGGTTAGATGCATTGACTGATTTGGGGCAGGAATAATCAGTTGATTAATACTATCCTTAATTATGATATTCATCAACTTTTTTAACTTTTCCGTTTGAAGTTACATTCTGTTAAGAAAATTTTTCATCATTATTGAAGCAATTAGTGATAAAATTACTAGAATAATCCAAATTGAACTCCATGAATATGGATTAAACTTTCCTGATTCCTGTATGTTCATTCATATATACTTTATGCCATAACTACAGTTGTTTGGGCCTGGCATCCAGGGTTAACTTCCCAGTCCAACAATATGGATTTCAGGTTTTCTGAAGTTACACCAGGTGAATTGTGAGATGTTTCTAAAAGAACGCTTTAACAGTATGCTTACCAAATCTTGCTCCCAATCCTTTCCCAAAACGGAGTAAGTGCACACAATTTTGTGTGCATTTTTTTTCTCTTCTTTGCTGGTCAAAATATTCTAGTAGGATCTTTTCCAAATGGTTCTGCTTTCTTTCAGCTTAGGGTGGGGGGATTAGATGAACCCTCAGTCTAAGCCATTTCTGAATATTACAAATCTAAACAGAGGACTCTCTGCCTCATCTTGGGTCAGTGAAAATGTGGCAAACTCCACCGTTTCGCACCTCCAGTTGTCCACCTGTCACTGATATGGCCGATAAACCTGTAAAATTACATGCATGCTCTAGAATATTTGACTTTTTTTTGTTAACTCTCCACATGTGGTGCCTATGCTACAAAATCAAGGTCACTAGTTCAAATTGCAGTCAGGCCAGGAATTTATATGTGTATTTAACATAATCTCTATATTCCAAATCATCCATGGTTATGATTTCATATCAACCAGTTTGTTCAGGCACAACAAGAGTAGTAAATGAGATTGGCTTTCCAGTAAAAAAATAAATATAATGAAAAATTGAAAAAAAAATTCATTTGTTTAAATTTTGTAATATTTATTAGCTGATGTAAAGCATATGTCCTAAAAACAATTTCTCATCAAAACCTGCTTCTGCATTACATAAATCATCACTTTAAACTCTATTACTGTTTCGTTAAATTGTCTAGCATATCCACTGATGATTCATTCTAGTCCGTCACACCCTTGCCAATAAATAGAAACCTTCTAGAGCTTTTATGCTTGGTATTGTGTGACAGTTTTTGTCATGCTTGTGTCATTGCTTCCACATACTAAACTAACTGTTCCCACAGTACTGATATAGGCCTCACTGCTGACATCTCTACAACCAGCAAGCTCTTCCCTGCATCTCATCTTCCAACCCTTCCAACTCCTGTATCAGATACTCATACAGACTAACTCACTTTTGTTTACCAGTTTCCTCATTTCCATGCATCATCCTCAGTCTCACAAACTCTTCCTAGCAGCTGTGCACTGTGTACCACCCATTTGAAATTATCATAAAAAGATTTTCAAGATATTGATACTTTATACTATCAACAAATAATTCCTCCTAACCTTGGATCATAAATAAACTATTTTTCTGTCTGTGCATTTAACAAGTTGACCCTGGAACATGTATCATGTTGACCTACCCAACTAGATACTCATATCTTGTGCAGATCGCTCGGTAATGCTTATATTGTTTCTTATCCTTAAACAGCTTGACAACTTGACTGTAAACTAACAGTTATTCATTAGAATAATGAATGGCAATATACTGTGGTAATCCTATTCTCATTTCCTTGTCTTCGATTGACCATACGGTTTCAATAAAAAGAAAATATGTAATCGCAATTTTTGTACTTTTCTCAATTTTTTAGCCATTTGTATGATATATGAAGTTATTGTTTGAATTGCTGCCTGACTCAGATAGTGAGGATAGTGTGCTTTTTTCCCCCCAGGAGCATCCGAAGAGTGGCGTTTTATTCACTAATAAAACCAACTATAAACGAGAAAGGTGAAAAAGAGATGGATACTATTTCCGTATCACAAGCATTACAAATATCTGGACGTGCTGGGCGTTATGGTACACAGTTTAATAAGGTATTAATTTTTCTGATTTCAACTTTACAATGAAGAATGCATCCCATTTTGGTATTATTTAACATTATTAAATTAATTTGTATAACCATAATGAGATGATTACAGGGTTTGTTATCAACTGTGCAATCCACCCTTATCATAGCCAGAGCCGGATTGAAACAGCGCAGGGCCCGTGGCAAATGTGAAAAAGGGGCCCTTGGTTTTCGCTGCCATCGGGGGCAGTGATAGAGCCTGATGGAGGTGCGGGGCCCCCAGAAAGACATGGGGCCCATAACATTTGCTATCTCCTGTTACATTGCTAATCTGGTACTGATCATAGCTGCCTAGCCTATCTCAGTAATCCTACCGGGTATAGGGGAACTACAGTGTAACGTGGAATCAAAACCACAGAATTGTTCTGCTGTACTTCACAGCAATTTGTGCTAGAGGATTATCAAAATGGTACTTAAGATTTTGGGTGTTAGGTTTATATATATGTGTGTGTATATGAGCAAAGGAAGTATAAGGAAATACGACCCAACATTTACCACAGATGAAGGTGGCTGGGAACGACGAACAAAATAAAAAAAAAAAAAAAAAAAAATCACACACACACACACAAGAAACGTGCAATATTTCGGCATATAGCCTTATCTTGCAGAAGTGAGACACCATGCAGAGCCAGATGAGTACGCGAAGACAGCCACCAGACTTTCCACCTTGCTTTTTCAGTTCTAGTTGTTTCAAATTCCTTCACAAAATTTTGTCAGTTACGTATGTACCAGTTGTGCAATAACTGTCATATCTTTTGACCAAAGTATGTTTAGTAGTTTAAACAAATAATAGCAATATGTAGGCACATTTGGTATATGGGGAATGAATCACAGTTATGTTGTGTTGCTATCTGTCTATGAAACATATAATTTATGAGGCAGAGATTTGGGACCGTTCCAGCTTTTGCCTTAATGATTGTGAGAAAGCACCTAAAAACTCTTATTAGGATGGTCGGTACAAGGGAAACAGGACTTGATCCTACCCGATCAAGTGTGGTGGTGCATTAACACATGCAGTTACACTGGTTGAGTTCTTAATCTTATATATAAGATAATAATCTGCTGCCAGAAGCTGAAGAGGAAATGAAATAACTGTTTATGGGTTGACAGGGTATCTAATCCTTTACACTAGACATTCTTCTGGCCTCACTCTTGCAAAAGACCCTTCGAGTACCCATTTATATTATTTTTTAACATTATATAGAGGCTATATTTAATAGTTCCTACTTTAACTTTTTTTATATAATATTTATATCTCTCAAAATATTTGCTTAGATGACATTCCCCCACTTCCAGTGTTAATATTTCTCCAGAATTATCAGTTATTGATTCAGTACTTTCTAGCTCCTCAATCACTTGATTGGTTGAGCTGAGTATAACACTTACCCAATAGTAGTGGGCCCTTTCTAGCACTCTTATTGCCAGCTGTGGTTGAAAATGTTTCCAGTCAACATCAGTAAGGATTTAACTAGAAAAGATCACAGAGACTTGGCTTTAACTTTACAGTGACATAGGTAGTTCTGTGGAATGTTCTCAAAAGATATGGTTGAGTGGATTTATTGTTAAGTTGATTGAAGGCATTCATTACAGTATACACTAGAGTGCCATTAATCTGAACTAATAGGGACTGGGCCTTGTACAGATTACCGATTTGGTCAGATTAGCCAGAATTACAGTTACCAGAATAAAGTATACCGAGCAAATAAGTAGGTACACCATGGTAACAATTGGGAACAACTAGGATGACAATGGCTCACTCTCACTCCCTCTCTTTGTTGTTGAAACATTTTAACTGTTCGATGTCAGGGCACTGTCAGCCGGCTCGCAAACTGCTCAGTTAATGTTAGCTATCGATCGCTGGCATGCTTGACAGTTGGATTGTAGGAATTCGGGTGTAGTGGTGTATTGTTGTCATGAGTAAACGGAAACATACAACGTTAACTCTCAAAGAAACACTGGATGCTTTGAAGCAGTTAGACAATGGTGCGAATGTATCTAAACTGGCGATGGAACTGGGTGTTGGCAAGGCAACCATTTGTGATTGGAAGAAGAACTGAGTGAAGCTTGAACAGTCCTGTGTATGTACAACAGTTAACCGCAAAATTAAATGCAGTATATTTTCATGAACTGTGTTTTAATTCTTTTACCATTTTTCATACTTAGACTAATTTTTTGCCATGTTCGGATTACCGGGGTTCGGATCAGCGGGATTCTGGTGTAGATACACCCTTAGGCAGTTTGAAATTCATACACAGGTTGGAGATGTTTCAATAGATAAAAGTAGTATATCATCTGATCCAAAGTGGTAGAGATTGCTTTCCCTAATCACAAAATTTCTCTCTATAATTTTACATCCCTCTCTGCTTCACCTCTTTGTTGCCAACTTGATTCCCTAGTCCTAGAGGTGGGGACAGGGTGTTTGATATTGGCTAGCTATTATGCAGCTTTCACATGGGCAGTATATGTAGAGTGCCTGCTTCCTTCATGAGCACTGGCTGGGTCCATGTTTCTCACAGTAAAATGCAGTGCTAAGCATTACCTTGGAGGACAGCATCAGGTCGGTCAGAGATATTGGGATAGCATTACTCCGTTTGGCTCGACTCAGAAAGCAATTAATAAAATCCTGTCAGGTAACTAGCCGAGTGACTCGATCAATGAAACACAATGTTTTGGCAGTCACAAACTCTGCCACCATTGTCATGTGACTGCTGCCAGTGGGCGATTCAGCCACTTATATACCGCGTGAAGTCTACGCTATGTCGTCCTTTTTTAGATTGGCTAACAACCACTGGCGGGAAATGTTGGCTACTAGTGGGAACCTTTTCTATTATTGCTGGCACAAGAGAGCGGTGCATACTATCCATAAATCATGCTGATATCATGCAAGATATGAATTTTGACAACTTCATAGAGAATTCTGTTCCAAAAACCTGTCATGCATGCGAGAATTCTTGTAGCATTGAAATCGAAGCCATGTCCTGTATCGATACTGTGCTCAGATACTGATGACTTGTCAGTGTGGCCCAGGCAGATGTTCCATGCATGTTCAGCACACCTTTAGTTGATATATTGTGTGGTTTGCCCTGTGTATGTCTTTCCATATTTAATCATTCTTCAGCCACCACCACGACTACCCAAGGACGACACAGTGTTGCAAAAATTCGCAGGTATGTAACGGTTTCTGCCAATAGAAAAGGTTCCTGCTATTAGCCAACATTTGCTGCCAGTAGTCATTGACTGATCAGTAAAGGGATGACAAAGCAAGGACTTCGCGCGGTATATAAGTGGCTAATTCGTTCACCGGCAGCAATCACATGACAATGGCAGCAGATTTTATGTCTGCCAAAATATCGTGTTTTATCGATTGACTCATTCAGCTGGTTAGCCAAGAGGATTTTATTCATATTCAACTCCGAGAAAACTTCCACTCTCACATACCTTTCTTAATATTAATAATTTACTACAAAAATAAACACTTGTAACACCTCCCCACCCAGGGGATGACTTCATTACACACTGGTAGTCAGCAAAATCATTGGTGTTGGGAGTTCATTACAACAAATATCAACTTACCCAAAATCTACAACATTTATGTACTACCTCTCAATCCTACAGATTGGCTACTAAATATAGGTCACAACTAAGATGAGAAATTGATATTTACCTATATCACAATGGAGGGTGCATAATTGTATTAGTTGCACAAGTAAAATCACAATTTCAATCTGCATTTATAAAGGTGCTTGAGGCTCTCTCGACCTGTTTAAAAATGTTTACAAGTTTAGAATATTCTGATTAAGCTACAAAGATTATACTAACATAAAAATGACAGAATGTTTACTTAAGGTTCTCAATTATTTTGAATTGTCCTTGTTCGCATAAATTTCATGGATTTTATATCCTATTGGGCTTACATTACTAAGTTTGTAGCATCTATATTAGTATTCCAACTAAGTTTAAGTTCAGTTAAACTGAATGTTTTCAATCAACAAGAATCATCTTAAAATGAAGGTATAGTCTTGACAAATCATAGTTAAAAGAGTGTGTTTATAGCTATTAGACACTATGCTCATGGGGTTATAGTTTAATTGTTCATGTTTCCACTTGAAAAATTAGTACAGTCTTTGTTTACTTTTTGTGAGTATTGTGAAGAATTTCACATAATTAAATGAATCATTAGGCTAGATGTATTATCAATACAATTAGCAAAATTGAACACATAATACATTGATAAATTGCAATATGTTGATATACACAAGTTTTTCAAAGCAAAAGCTTCTTTACAACACTTCAGTTCATAGTCCTTTGTTGACATTAGGCTGCCATCTTTTTTTGTATTTAGTTACCCAGTATTTTAAGTTATTTAGCAACATTTCTTATTATTGCAAGAACAGTAATGATATTACTCTACTAATTAACTACAGGAAAAATTTGTTTTCTGTTACCTATTTTTCCCTAAATGCATTTTAAACATTCTTAGTTGGGTCATTCATTTTTCTTTTGCAGATGGGTGATCTTTTATCTTGTTATCTCAAATTAAGTACATATATTGAATTAGTTGAATTATACATGCTCTCTGCAATTTCTGACATGATTTCAAATATGGGCTGCATTTATTTATTTATTTATTTATTGGTTTATCTGACAGTCAAATACCCTGTGGTATGGTAATTTTTCTGGGCAAATATATGTTTGGATCTGTTGAGTGTAGCTAAAATGTGATCGGCGTGTAAGTCCTGAATCCAAAGGTTTTTAACTAGCTTCTAATTAAAGTGAAATGATTTCATTGCTCTTAAGAAAGACAGTGAATGTTCTGCCTTAAATGTTTGCTTCTGTTTACACAGAATAAGTTTTGAATATTCTTTAGTTAATTAATTGCAAATTAACCCCTAGTTTTCCTAATTATGGAAAAGATTGAGATATTGTGGAATAAATTACCTCAGTGTGGGATATGAAGTGTGAAACTTTGACGGTTTATATTAGCTGTATATCCCATTGCAATGTGTTTGGTATTACAGATTACTCAAAAGTGTCTTTTGGAGAAAATATTTGTGTTTATTTTATTATTATTATTAAATTAGTGTGCTTATATATAAAGTACTTAACCCTTTCAAGGCTGGACGCCACTATATTGAAAAATGGCGGGGCGGGCTCCCAAGACTGAACGCCACTTTACTGCCAGAGGCGCGGGCGGGCTTAGCGGCCTGGACGCCACTATATTGCCAGCGCCTCTCTGCCCCACAGGACTGGAAGCTAGTTTATTGTCAGTGCCCGTACCGCATCCTAGCGGGAACTAGGGGAACCTCTAGTTCGTTTTGCAGCCGCTAGATGTCGCGGGCATTCATTTTCTTGCATTATGAGCTCCGGAATGATACTAAAAATAGCCGACCACCTGCTCTCGTCCCTTTGCACCCCTCACTCCCCTCATCGTTCAGCAGTCGGACAGCGTGTTTCTATTTGTTCATTGAGTTCTTGAGTTCAACGTGAAATTAATTGGGGATGGACTGATGAAGATATTTTGCGGATATTGATGGACAGTGATGATGACGAGTGTCAGGAAATTTCGTCTGACGAGGATGAGGCCTTCTTCAGCACCAGATCCTGGCCCTTCAGCAGCTAGTCCATTGGAACCTGAGACCGAGGACGATTCAGGATCCGATGCCGAAGTCCAGGAACCGGTTCGAAAGAAGCAGAAGAGAATTCTTCATCTGACATGGCATTCGTCAAATCTTCGGAAATCAAATGTATTTGATTTTGATGATACCTTAGCTGGTTTTGAATATGTGGACTCGGGGGAAGAAGCAAGCGGCTCCCTGTATTTTTTCCAAAACTTTTTTTGTTCATCGACCATGTCTTCGATCGCCGAACACATAAACGAATACTACAGGAGGAACTACGGAGAAGAAGGCCGCAAAAAACGGTCGTCAAAATGGAAGGACACCACTGCGGATGAACTTTACGTTTTATTGGCAATTTCAGCACTCATGTCCCGGGTGAAGAAACAAACCATAAATGAGTATTGGTCTCAAAATAAACTTATTGAGACACCAATATTCGGGCAGCTCATGCCTCGGGATCGCTACAAAGACATCCTGAGCATGCTTCATTTTTCTGACGACTCGGGATCTAACCATCTCAAAAAAGTTCGGGAAGTGCATGACCACATAAAAGCAACTTTTCAAGCCAGTTTTACCCCGTTTAGAAACCTATGTATAGACGAGAGCCTGCTACTATACAAAGGACGCTTGTTCTTCAAGCAACAAATCCCTAGTAAGAGGAGCCGTTTTGGGATTAAACTTTTTGTTTTGTGCGACTGTGAAACAAGTTACATTTTAGATTTCATTGTTTATACCGGACTATCCACAGAATTAGTCGACCATGGACTCGGAGTTTCAGGAAATGTTGTCGCAACGTTGCTGGAGCCCTACCTCAACAAAGGCCACACAGGTTTTGTTGATAACTGGTACTCCAGTCCGGATCTATTTCTTTGGCTTCATGACCACGTAACCAACGCTGTCGGCACGGCAAGAAGGAATCAAAAGGAAATGCCTAAAATGCAGGAGAAGCTGAAGTGGGGAGAGTTCTCCTTCCGAACTGCGGAAGATAAGTTGGTGGGGCTAAAGTGGCAAGATAAGAAAGAAGTTTGGGTTCTCTCTACGGCTCATAAAGTAGAGATTGTGGATACCCAGAAGAGGGACTGGAAGACGAAGCAGCCGATCCTGAAGCCCAATATAATCGTTGATTATAACAAGAATATGGGGGCTGTAGACAAGACCGTCATGGTTATGTCAACTGTAGAGTGCACAAGAAAAAGTTTAAAATGGTACAAAAAACTTTTTTTTCATTTTGTAGACATGAGCATTTTCAACGCTCACAAACTGTACCAGCATGCTAATAAGAAGAAAATCCCCCTGGCGAAATACCATCTCAGCCTGATCCATGAGATAACCCAAAAATATCATGTACCGAAAGCAAGGCACCACAGAAGAAGATCAGCGGAGTTCACGCCTTTACGTCTGAAGGAGAGGCACTTTCTTCAGAAAATACCAATTCATGCAGGAGCTTCATCTCATCCTACAAAGGACTGCTTCATCTGCCGAAGTCGCCAAACCAAGAGGAAGAGGACAGTTTATTATTGCAGAGAATGCGATGTCGCTCTCTGTATGGACGAGTGTTTTGAAGTGTACCATACACAATTGAAAATTTAGAAAAAATATTTGAACTTGACATACAACAGCAAGAAGAGATATCTTTTTATTATTTTTGTGAAAAAACTAGGAAAAACCTTTTCATTTTGAGTTGTAAATAAATAAAAGAATTTTTTTAAAAAAAAAAAAAACAAAAATAAAAAAAATATAAAAAAAGTTTCTAACCCCGCCAGTGCCAGGTCCGAAGCCCTGGATCAAAAAATGGTGACGGGAGACTTTAAAAAAAAAAAAGAAATAAATAAAATAAAAACCCTTCCCAGTATCAAGTTCGATCACCTCGATCAAAAAAAAAGCGATGGAAAACTTTCGTTGGAAAAAAATTTGGCAACTAATCGAATTATTTGTAATAGTTCCAGAAACATTTCTTCTATTGAATTATAATATTCTAGTACAACACGAGTATAAAAAATTAAAAATTTAATGTTATTTTAGTATCGTTATAAGAAAAAAGTCTCTTCTACAATTTCAATCACTTTTCATAAAAAAAAATTAACAATAAATGAGTTTCATTATAGTTTGATATATAATTAAATCAAGCGAGTCAATTTAAACAAATTAAGCCTCTGAAAATGATTGTAAAATTGACGCGAAACCGGGGAGGAGTGAGCCGTAAATGACGGGCGCTCGCGGGCAAGGAGTGCCGGCTGAGGGGAGGGGCCGGCGGGGCGGGGCTCCCGTCCCCGCGTCTACCTCACAGCCAGAAGCAGCCGACGCGAAAGGGTTAAAGACAGTGTCTGACAGGTGTATATCTCTGAGATTACTATGTTGTGAGGCTGCTAAGGTGGGATGTTTCCTTATCTATTAGTTGATGCTGTGGCCAGCTGAGCCACAGTCTCACTTATCTGAATGAGACTTATCTCCACTTGGGTGTAGTTTTATTTTTGTCAGGAGGTGTGCTCAGGAATACGTAATTCTATTGTCAAATAGTCCACATAGCTATGTCTACCTGTGTCTTCTACGCTAATAGTCAGGTTTTTTGCTATTTTCATTATTTGAATGCTGTTAGAAGGCTATGCTCAGATATAAAGGGCTGGGAATGATTAAATATATAATTTCCACATATACCTTTTCTCTTTTATGACAACTTTTTAGAACAGTAGCATTCAGCAGGTCTAGGTCTTGTATTTTGTGAGGTTTGAGGAAAATGGTGTCTAATTTCTGTCTACATCCTCATCGGATGGATTCATCTTTCAGAAAAACCTGATCTCGAACTCTAAATTCAACTATATGTTGATTTCTGATCATAATATTCTTTATTTTTTATTTTTACCTCTCTGTTGATATCTCTGGCTCGTTCGTGTAAGCTCTGTAATCCACTTTTATTAAATTAGACCTTGTAGGAATAAAGAATTCAGTAACGTGTGCTCTTTAAATTATTTTTTTTATTACTATTATTAAATTAGTGCGCTTTTGTATAAAGTACTTGAGGATGGTGTCAGAGTGACATATATCTATGATATTACTATATTGAATGGCTGATAGTGCTCCTTGTCTATTAGCTAATAATGTGGCCAGTTGGGCTGTGGCCTTGCTTTTCTGAACGGCCTTGGTTTGTCTTATCTCTTTGTGGATGTAAGCTTCATAATATAGTTTTCAGTTCTGTGGCATTGTCTTCATAGGAATAAAAGACTTTTGGAGGGTCTGTTTGCAGTATGTTGGAACACTAGGTACACATCCAATGAACAGATCAGAAGGCGAGAAGCCTGTAGTTGACTGAGCATTCATATTGAATACAAAGGTTATGAATTAAACTCATGAATACCAGTCTAATTGATCGTTATCTATGTAGTGTCTTTGGTATTATGTATTTGTATGATGAACTCACTCCAAACCACTGTTGCTGTGGGGCAATATGCAATTGTTTTAGTTTTCTCAGTCTTCAATAGTTTGTAAATTTGTTTTATAGTGTCACTAAGGAAGTTATCACCCACATCACTCAAAATGTTTGATGGTGTACCATAACTCAGTATTATTTCCTCAACAAGAGATTTGGTTTTTTAACTGCTAAACGTCTTTTAACAGCGAGGTCTTTAGAGACGGGTAGAGGATGGGGGCAAGGAATGGAAAGGAATACGGCCATGACCTTTTGAAGGAAGCATCCCGGCATTCACCTGGAGTGATTTGGGGAAACCGTGGAAAACCCAAACCTGGGTGCCCGGATGGGGATTCGAACCGCCGTCCTCCCGAATACGAGGCCAGAATGCTAACCATTACACCACCACACTCAGTAAAGAGATTTCGCAATAGTGTTTGCATCCTGCTTGGGAGTAGGAACTGCAGCCATAAACTTCAATAAGCTGTCTTGAAAGGTTTATATGTATATATTTCCTGTTTTATTCGGAGTGGTCCTGTGACATCAGTTGCACATCTTTCAAAAATCTGTTCTGACATCTTAATCAACACAAGTGGCATCAGTATGTTAGGCTATGTCAGTTTATTCTGCTGGCAGCTATGACATTTTCAGTATAATTGCTTATACCCTGGTCCATGTTTTCCCATTGTATATACCTTTTAACCTTCTCAACTGTTTTATTTATCCCTGTTTGGGTGAATCATGAAATTGTTGAAGAATGGCTTGTTTTTCTGGGTCATATAATGAAGGAAATTCGGCTTTAGTGATCAGTGTTTGTGCTTCAACCATTTGCACTGGAGTGGATGTAATGTCAGTATTTTCTGAGTTGTTGTTACTATCATTGGTGGGAGTATCTGGAATTGGATGAATTTCACTGATCCAATTAAGTGCATCAGCATTAGAATTCCCTCTTCCATGTTTGTATATAGTATCAAAGTCAAATCCTGCAAGATTCAATTGGAATTACAACAATCGTGGAGGAGGGATCTTTTACATTAAGTATTTATAAGAGTGGTTTTGGTTTTTGTCTGTAATTATTTTAAAATGCCTCCCAGATATGTACAGACAAAACAATTGTTCTTCCAAAGACAAGCGAGACATTCCCACTTAACTTACATTGTAATTTTTTTTCTGCTTTGTTCTTGAGCTATAGGCTATTGGTCTAGATGCTCCTATCATACCTTGTGATAAAACCACTCCTTGACTTTATCCACCTGTGTCCACAGTAATTAAAAGCTCCTCATCAAAATTTTGATACTGTGTTATTCTGGAGGTGTAATTAACATTTCTTTGAGGATTTGAAATGCTCATTCCGCTTAGCTGTTTCATTCAAGTTTGACATCTTCCTTTAGAAGTTCATACAACTTTGGAAATTTACTGTAATTTTGAATGAATCTTCGGTACTAACTAGTGAATCCTAAGGATGTTTTGAGTTTTCTTGTAATAGCAGGTTGAAGGTAATTTTTAACATTATTGGTTTTTATTGGAGTCACTCACTTCTATGACCTAGATGGATAATTTTGTTTCAAAGGACTTCACAGTTAGATGGTTTATGTTTTAAGTTATATTTTTGGAGCCTGGAAAAACTTCCCTTAACCTCTGCTGGTGTTCTGCTAAACTACTGCTATAAATTAACAGGTCATTGACATAAATTATTGCCTTTTCTCCTTGAATTCCTGTAAGTACCACGTTCATCACTTTCTGAAAAGTGTATAGGGAAGTGAGCAATCCAATAGGCATTGATAAAAATTCAAACTTGGCATTGTTAGTACTAAAGGTTGTCATGAGTGGGTCCTTCTAATCAATTAACTCTTGATGATAACCTCTTGCCGGATCAAGAGTGGAAAAGTACTTAGCCTAACTTAACGAATCCATAATCTCTGAGATTAAAGGTATGGAAAAGGTTGATCCCACCACAATTTCATTTAGCTTCCTAATATCAATCACTACTCTATATTTCTGCTTCTCACTGGCATCAACTTTCTTGTGAACAACTAAAATTTGAAAATCCCATCACTGGTTGATTCGGTAATAATTCCATGTTCTAATATATAGTTAATCTCCTCATCTAGTATGAGTTGTAAAGCTTCTGGAGTCCTATTTGATCTATTGCTAATAACAGTTTCTACTGCTAAGTTTGTTTTCATATCTCACAGTGTCTGTCTGGTGAGTTTATCCTCGGGTAGGTAAAATAAATCGCTATATAGTAGACATAGCTTGGTAATGGACTGTTGCTCCTCTGCTTTTACATGTTTGAGGTGTAAGTTCTTTTTAAGCAAGCTAACTCTTGGCTTTGTTGTGATCTAGTGCAGTGTCATATGATCTTCTTGTTTACCAACATTTCACATATAATTTCTTACTTTAACAATTGCTTCAAGAACACAGATATTTGATATTAATTCTTGTTTACTTATTATCGCATCTGTGTTTCTTTTACCTTGACCCTTCACCCATTAAATCCTCTCTTCTCTGGGACCTAATTTGATGACATTCTTATTTTAATCTATTGTGGTTTGTATTGATTTGGAGCATTGATCTGGATCTAACTGTTGTTTGTTTTGATCTGTTTCCTCACTGGTAGTGTCTCTCCAATTAGCCACTGAATTGTGTTCTGTGGAAATATGCTGGTGTTTTGCTTTCTGTTGTTGATAATTGCCTTGTGTAACTGCCTTGCATCTGGTTGTGCGTTGTGTGGAATGATTTTGTGATTTATTACCTATTTGCTGTTTCTGTCTACCAAACTGAGGTTTTTGACCCTGACCTAGTTTATTTTGAATCAGTGAATAATCAGTTTATATTTCCCATTCTGACAACCTGGATCCTTACTCATTTCTTTCTCCTAAGCCAAAACTCCTCTTTTCTTGCTCCCACTACTGCATTCCTATCCCTTCAGTTATTGGATTAATTCTTCAGTTTCATTATATATTTTCTCTATCTCTTAATCATGTTCCTGTAATATCAGTATATACACTTGCACTGTTGTTAGTTTCTGTCCTCATCAAACCAAACCTGTCACTAAAGTGTTTTAATAAATCACTCTCTTATTTATTACAAAAATACCACACCAGAAACTCTACTGACAGCATGTGTGCAGACTGTATATTTTTCAGTCCAGAATTCCTGTGTATTCTTCCAATTAATATAACTAATCCCAAAAACATCTAATTTAAGTCATTCCATCTCCCTTTTCAGGTTCTCTAATCTACCTGCTCTATTCCTACTACTAAGATTTCATGGTTTGATTGGTAGAAATTTTTAATTAATTAATTTAATTTAATTGCAATGGAGCACAGGCTCCGGTGGCAATTTCCCTACACACCCATCTTCCCCCTATCCTGCACCTACCTACATTTGCCCTCTACAAATTTAATCTTTAAATTCTTTCAAAGTTTTCGGTAAATTATTCATCATTTCTCTTGGTAACTCATTCCAATCCCTCACACCATTACCTAAAAAAGAGAATCTTCCCACACCCTTGTGCCTGAAATCGAGTGTCAGCTTGTGGTCATGGTCATCTTTTCCCTTCCATGCACTACTTTTCATACCTATTGCAATATCTTTCCATGCCTCATCGCCAGTATATGCCCTGTACACTCCCATGACCCTCCTCATCCTCCTCCTGTCTTGCAATGAATCCCATTCCAGCTCCTTTATCATATCCGTCACTGATTGCATTCTGCGATAATTTCCAGAAACAAATCTAGCAGCTCTTCTTTGCACCCTCTCCAACTCTTGTATTTCATACATTAAATGAGGATCCCATACTACACTAACATATTCGAGCAATGGTCTGACCAAAGATTTGTAACCCAATTCCTTGACTTCTCTCGTACATCCCCTCATCACTCTCTCCAACAAGTGCAGAACTTTGAAACCTTTTCCTACCACCTGTCCCATGTGTCCCCTGCCCATTTTTAGTTTCAATTTATTTTGATTGCAATGGAGCACAGGCTCCGGTTGCAATTTCCCTACACACCCATCTTCCCCCTATCCTGCACCTACCTACATTTGCCCTCTACAAATTTTATCTTTAAATTCTTTCAAAGTTTTCGGTAAATTATTCATCATTTCTCTTGGTAACTCATTCCAATCCCTCACACCCTTACCTAAAAAAGAGAATCTTCCCACACCCTTGTGCCTGAAATCGAGTGCCAGCTTGTGGTCATGGTCATCTTTTCCCTTCCATGCACTACTTTTCATACCTATTGCAATATCTTTCCATGCCTCATCGCCAGTATATTCCCTGTACACTCCCATGACCCTCCTCATCCTCTTTCTGTCTTGCAATGAATCCCATTCCAGCTCCTTTATCATATCCGTCACTGATTGCATTCTGCGATAATTTCCAGAAACAAATCTAACAGCCCTTTTTTGCACCCTCTCCAATTTGCTATTTGTTCTGATGACTTCTCTCTTAACAAACCCCACCTGGAGATCTGATTGGGGAACTACTTTACATAGGAAGAAACCAGTATTCCATATGTTATTTGAGAGTCCCAGGTTAGCTTTTTTGTTCCCTTCTGTGTCCACACGTCGGAGATCATTTCTGGTTCATCCACTTTTAGGAGTTGTTTCCAACCCCAATTCAAAGAGGATGAACTGGTGAAATGGTTGCTTTACACAAGGTCATTGCAAAACAGTGGGTTACTTTTTGTACTGGAGGTCACCATGTCTCCAAGTGGATTTCACAACATAAAGAAGAGTTTGACATTTGGTTGGAAGATGCTAATATAATCAGGCACAAACCCCAACAATCTCCTCTGTTTGTGTTTTTATTTTAATTCCCTAATCAGTACCTTTCGTTTCCATCAAATCCAGACTTTGCTAGTAATACTCTATACTTAGCAGTTACAGTTTCTACGTTACTGACCTTAATTATAAGATGTAATGCCTTAAATAAAAAAAAGACCATGTTGTTTATATTCTTAAATTTAATTGGTCAACTTTGTTATTTTTTTTTTATCTATTTTTGTTCATGATGAATCTTTTCAGGGCTATGTTACAACTTTCAAGCCAGAAGATTTGCCAACATTAAAGTCTCTTTTATCTCAGAAACCAGAATCCATTACGCAAGCAGGGCTCCATCCTACTGCTGAACAAATTGAACTTTATGCATATCACTTACCCAATTCCGCACTTTCTAATTTAATGGTAAGTGAATACCCTATGTGCAAAATGTTGTTAGTTTTAATGCCTGTTTCATTGAAACTTTGTAAAGTTTGTGTTTCTTAGTGCTCACCACTTCCTCCAGTATGTGATAACAGCTTTTTAAAAATTTATTGTTCTTTTGTTATCAGGATATATTTGTGACATTATCAACAGTGGATGATTCTCTATATTTTATGTGCAATGTAGAAGATTTCAAATTCCTTGCTGATATGATCCAGCATGTTCCATTACCACTTCGAGCTCGATACGTGTTTTGTTGTGCACCTATAAATAAGAAGATGCCCTTTGTTTGTACTATGTTCCTAAAGGTATGGCATTCAAAAACACCAGAGAAATTTTATTTGATTATTTTTTGTTTTAATAATGAAAGCTTATTTAACAAACAGTATGAATTAATTGTGTTTGTTTTAATTCGTGCAGTTTGCAAGGCAGTACAGTAAAAATGAAGCAATAACATTTGATTGGCTGTGTCGAAACATTGGTTGGCCATTTGCAGCACCAAAAACTATAATTGATTTGGTTCATTTGGAAGCAGTCTTTGATGTTTTAGATCTATATTTATGGCTTAGGTAAGTCATTTTTTAATATTAAACTCTGAGGAGACTTTTGTGGGATATGGTTGCAATGAATTGTGTTTTTACATCTGAAAACAGTACTTCGAAAAACTTATTTGTTAATACTATTTATATGAATATTTAATCTAGGAGCTGATAAAAATGGTAGTTAATAATTACAATACAAAAGAGTTTAAATATATTCTTATTCTTACATAAAAATTAGAGGTTGTCTAAAAACAGCTGTGTTGTAACCAGATTGAAATATATTTGAAATGACTAATACAACAGTTTGTCAGCAGTTTTAAGTAAAACACACACACACAGGTGCAAAGTAGCTAATAGGAATTACAAAATACGGAGGTGAAATGAACCACCACTTATCTTAGATGATGGTTGCATTGCGTGAACACACAAAAAATACAAGAACATGAATAACATTGAATATTTCAGGTCTTGTCCCTTTGTCAACAAGAGAACACTATGGAGGGTGCATGGTGTAGGAGACCATCTCACAGAATGACTGTTACTCAGGAACTTGGTGGGGGTAAATTCAAACAGAGGACAGGAAGAGGGGGATAGTGAATCGGAGCTAGTACCCGAGCAATGCTAAATGTTGCAATAAGAGCGAATAATACATTAAAATCTTCACAATATAAATCTGAGTAAGCAAAAGTAAATAAGTAAACAGAATAAAATTGAAAAAGGAAAGAAAAAGACTGTGCAGTTAAAAATCATGTCTGGTATATGGTGGTTCAATTTAGACAATGGGTATGGAAGCAAGGAGATGACAGAGGAGAGGGAAGGAAAACTACTGACTGGGTATTATCTCAAATTGAGACCAGGAGGTTGCCTTGTGCCCAGTTTGTATTGGTAGGCAAGCTCCCAGTTTCTGATCTTGGACGAGCTGCTGCTGTTTGGGAGGATTCTAATAGCATGGACCATGAAAAAAATAATTAAAATACTGAGCATGGTGGGTTAACGGTTAAGGTTCTGGTCTCACATTCAGGTGGACGGTAGTTCCAATCCCTGTCCGGGCATCCAGATTTGGGTTTTCCAAGGTTTCCTCAAATCACTCCTTCAAAAGGACATGGCCAAATTCCTTCTCATTCCTTTACCACAGTCCCATCCTGCCTCTAATGACCTTGATGTCAATTAGGCGTAAAGCCATGAAAAAAATTAAAATTATTGGTATCATGGGAGATGGCATGGACAGCTACTGGATTTTTTGGATTCCGAGTGAATACTGTCTGTTGGTGGCCATTCATTCTTTTGGCTAGTGGATTTGTAGTCAACCCTTGGGGCTTTTCAACTGTTTACATGGTTGTGTGAATAAACAATGCTTTCTATTTATTTTTATTCTTTTCAAAAAAGTAGTGATTTATATGTTGTTAACCGCAGTCATTCTTCAGATGCGACTCACCAAAGAAATGAAAACGCTAATACACATTACAAAATTGCATGTCAAACAAGAATTTAAAAAATGTTCCAAACATAGATGCCTTCAAATGAGATATAATAGTGTTAGTTGGAATGGGTCCATAGTTCATTTCACCTGCTACTATATTACATAAACTGTGCTTCACAAACCTTGACTTGTTAGATATTTTGATCACTTTGCACCATTCAATTTTATTTCATATGCAACAGTGCTGTCTTCACCTCTTGATCAGTGTAGCAGGGTAGAGGGAAGGATGTTGATAGGTTAAATGTCGTTCTTGCTATAGCAAGATACCATTGTTCCCAGACAGGGAAAAATGAAACTTTGAAGGCTGAGTTATCATTTTATAGCTAGCTGTTTCCTGTGTACACAGCATGTTTGGAGTTCTGAAATGCCACGCCTCTACCACCCACCAATACCACATTCATTGGTTACCTATATGGCTTCCAAATATTACGTTGTTATGCCCTTCCTCCAGCTGCTTTCAGGGTATTTCAGGTTAAATGCATTTTCTTTGGGACTACCCCAAATACTGAAAGGTCCCTCAAACATCATCTTAAACTTTTTATTTTCTTGTTCATTTTTGAAGGCTTGTAGTGGGTTCAAACTAACATACAGTATCGCTCTCAATTCTTCTGTTTCGCCTCCTTCCATCTTCACATCGTCCTGGGTTGCACTGAAAAATTCATAATGTCTTTATACTTGTATTTTGCACATAAACAAACTTTTTACAACACCTCGTCATCTCTCTTGCTAGATTATCAATGTCTTCTATTCTTTCCCACCAAAAATTATTCCATGCGTCGTCGTTTCTAACCTTAATTTCCTCGCTGTCATTGCTTAGTTGTAGTTTCACAGGGTTTCCTCTTCTTCCCATCCTTATATACTTAATTCTGGTTTCTATACTACCGTTATGCCCCCTAATTATTTCTTTATTATATACAGTTTCTCTCTTTTCTTCCTTCACTTAGCTAAGCGCCCGCCGAATTCGACATTCACTTCCACTGTCGGCTTTGCTTGATCGCTGCTTCAGTTTGTGTGTTGCGACCTTGCATTGCTGGTATTCCGTTGCCAGCTCGTTTGCTGCCACTCGTTAATTCGCTCTGGCTTTGTTAGTTCCGCGCCTAGCGTAAAGACTATTGGCTGCGTATATGCTCTTGCATCATCGGCTGAATGCGTGCTAATACTGACTCACTCCTCGCACTGCGTAATACTAATCTTGACCTTGTTGTGTCACTACTTAAGCACTTGTAACTCAATTTTCCTCCCTTATAGCTTAATAAATGAGGTAAATTCTTCGCACTTGTGTACTGCAATTTGTAGTACAGATTCCCAATGTTTCTGCGATCGTTGATGTCTTGTGCTCCGCCTCCCACGGTTCTTTTTCTTACGGCTTTTTCGCTTCCGTTTTTTCTTGAATCTGCGCACCTTCTTATGGCTCCTGTGCAATAATCTTCCTCGTTTTGTTCGTTTGGTTCTATGCTGCCTTTTTCTTCTATTAACTTGTAGTTGCTTTCGCACTAATTCTCGGTGCCAAACTTCTGAAATATTCCATAGATTTACTCCTTCATTTATGGTTGGTCCTGCACACTCGACACTATACATCCTGTTATGACTATTGCCTGCAACTTTCTTCAATGTTATTGATGTTTCCTTTCTGGCCTCGCTACTCCGTATGTGTCCGCTCTCCAGCGTATTTTCACTGTTTATCAATGGTGTACTTCTTGCATTTCCGCTACTTGATACCTCGTTGATGCCTGCGTATTTTCTTCTTTTAACTGAGGTGAACACTCTTGGTTCCCGTTATTTGGCACATCTTCACTTGCATGCGCACTTGCACTGTTTACCTCCAGTGAGCTCGGTTCGGCCCCCGGTAAGTTTTACTTAATTTTCGTCTGACTTGGCCCCCTTGGCTGACGATAAAATTGCTTCACTATCTCCTGCGGTGCATTTTCCATACCGCTATTTTCTGCAGTTACTGCTGCTGACCCCCGCAGGCCTGGTACAAACCCACGGTGCCCGAGCTAGAAACTTGTGAGCGCCATAAGTTTGCCACACCGTAAACTCCTACCATGCTTCAACTACCACCATAGGGCGTGGCGGTGAAACGTTGTGTGCCTGGGAGAACGGGGACCTTGGCTTAATCGCCCGGATTGCGTGCCGAGGAGGTGAATGGGTGAGAGGCAGATCACTCGCTAGCGTGCAACCTCAGGGGCACCTGCGCATCCCTGGTGTATTCCTCATAAATTGGTTATACTCATGGGACCCAGTTCAAATAAGCAGGCGAGGGCTGAAAGCACTCCTCCATAACAAAAAAACAGTTACAGCATGGGTTGTCTTATAGACAATGCCTTTGTAATCATGACAAGAACGGAGGGTTCCTTTGGAAAGGTCTCTCCGTTTTATATACATAAAACATCGGAAGGAATAGCGGGAAGCTTGAAGAGTGTGAATAAGCTCAGGAATGGTACACTGCTTCTGGAAACATCTAACCACAAGCAGGCTGTCTTACTCCTTAAGTGTGAGAAGCTTGGGGAGTTTGCAGTGAAATGCGAACTCCATAAAACTCTAAACTCCAGCAAAGGGGTGATCACCTGCAGAGATCTAATAGATACGGAGTCCGAGGAACTCCTTAAGGAGTGGGGATCACAAAATGTGGTCGAGGTTAGGTATATCAAACGAATAGTTCACGGCAGTCTTGAGAAGACTGCCACCTTCGTCCTGACGTTCGACACTCCGACGTTGCTGAAGTCCATAAAAGCTGGATATCTCAATCTGGTGCGCTGCTTTAAGTGCAAGCGGTTTTGGCATACGATGTGCTCGTGTCAGTGCAAGTGTGGTGCCAAACCTATTAAGGATCACGGACGTCAGCAGCAGCACTTCTGTAACCTCGACCACTACAACAGCAGGTTCTGAAGCTCCACCAGCAGAAGCACTGCCATCTGCTACCACAGCTGCAGCCATGGCTCCTGCTGCCACAGTAGAAGTAGTAGCAAAACTGGGACAAGCAGTAATGGCAATGCCATCAGCTAGTGGCGGATGGTAAACTGTGCAGAAAGTTCGAGGTCTAAAGTTTAAACACACGGACCCCACTAAGTTTGTGAATTCTCCTCCCTCTTCTCACCCCAGATCCCCATCTGGCAGGGAGAAAAGGGGGAAAGGCCTCAACAGAAGCCAACTCTTAGCACGGTCTAAACCCTTGTGTCTCTGCTTACAAGAGATACATTTTAGGCCTACACATGATCCAGTGCTAAGAGGATATGACATATATAGAAAGGACGATACCGAGGGTGATCGAGCGTAGGGTGGAGTGGCTGTGTTTGTCTGAAACACTGTCCACTTGGAAACCATAACTCTCACCTCTGATTTACAATTAGTGGCGGTGAGGATTCATGGTCCCATTCAATTGACAGTATGCTCTATTTATCTACCAGCTAACACGCCCGTCAGTTATGACGACCTGTTCAACATCTTGCAGCAGCTTACTCGGCCATTCCTCCTCTTAGGAGATTTCAAGGCACTCAGTGCGCTGTGGGGCTCAAACGCCGATTGCACCAGAGGCCGAATGGTTGGTAGATTGATAGAGCAATACTGGTGCAGTTACTCATTTCTCCACTGCTTCCGGATCGTCCTCTGCCATTGACCTTTCATTGTGCTCTCCTTCAGTAGCGGACTCCGAGCATTGGTAGGTGGGTCCTGACCTACATGGAAGTGACCACTTTCCCATATGGATGCACGTAGAAGTCGGTTGTGGAGGAGGGCTTTCATGACGCAAATGGAACATCAGGAATGCGGATTGGGAGCTCTTTCACAATTCTGTTGTTCGTCGGGCGCATAACGCATAAAGCAGACGTCTCTATTCCTAAAAGCTCCGGAGTGCTGCGAAGGATGCCTGTCCCCTGGCGGAATGACGAATGTCATTCTGCTATTCAGGGTAGGCGAAGGGCGTTACGCTGCTTTAGGTTGCAGCCAACAACCTAGCAGCGTTCCGTGTTGCAAGAGCTAAGGTGATTAAGGAG
The DNA here is from genome assembly GCA_031002005.1 of Vandiemenella viatica. Taxonomy (NCBI): domain Eukaryota; kingdom Metazoa; phylum Arthropoda; class Insecta; order Orthoptera; family Morabidae; genus Vandiemenella; species Vandiemenella viatica. The sequence continues at coordinate 31,999,163 of CM061919.1, forward strand.
AGCAAGAAAATGTCATTGCAGGAATTTTTTAGCACAATTAACCATTCCACTACTTCATAAAAAGTATGAGAGTCTATACGCCATATATCCGGAAGGTACTCCCACCCACCAGTATCTGGAATACTGGATCAGGGATATGTAGTTACCGACGAACGAAGCATAGTGCAGCTGATGGCAGAGAATTTTGCTGCCATCACTTCGTCTGCCAATTTGGACTTTAGGGCCCAGCAACGAAGAATTGCTGCCAAAAGGCGAATGCTGTGCTTTGATTCGTCGGATACAGAGGCATATAATAGCCCTTTTTCATTCTGGGAGCTGGAGTCTGCATTAAACAGCTCCAAAGACACCACTTCAGGGCCTGATATGATCCAGTACCAGATGGTGAGGCATCTTAGTAAAGATGCTAAAGAGTACCTTCTAGGTATTTTTAACGATAAATGGACCAGAGGACACTCCCCCAATTCGTGGAAAGAAGCCATATTAATACCTATTTTAAAACCTGGGAAAGACAAATTGTTGCCAGGTAGCTATCATAGTATTGCCTTGACAAGGTGTGTGGGGAAGACACTGGAGAGGATGGTCAATTGCCTCTGGTGTCTTGAATCCTGTAATCTGCTGAGCCATTTTGAGTGTGGATTCAGGAAGTTCCGTTCCACCTGGGTACAACCTGATGCTTGGAGGCAGCAATACAGGATGTGTTTATCCACAGCCAACACCAAGTCGGCATATTTTTCAACTTGTAAATGGCCTACGATACTACCTGGCAGCATGTTATTTTAAAACCGTTACATGAATGAGGTTTTAGGGGAAACATGCCCTGTTTTTTTTTTTTTAAAAATCATTTATATCTGGTGTTTGCTTCCGTTACCGAGTCGGTAGCAAAGTTTCTGATCTTTCTATTCAGGAAAATGGTGTTCCTCAAGGGTCGGTTTTAAGCGTTACCCTTTTCGCTATTGCGATTAACTGTATCTCAAGCATTATAATGAATCCAATGAATGACTTTTTAATTTTTTGTACGTCGTCTATCCTGAGAAGTGCAGAGCAGAAGTTGAAAACTCGCGCTGAACAGGCAGGATGAATGCTCAGTGCACACCGGTTTTCATTTCACTGCCGAGAAAACCCGGTGTGTACTTTTTACTCGTAGTAGGAGACTTTTATCCTTTGCTTGAGGTACACCGTTTTAACTTTTTTACGGAATCTGTTCATTTTCTGGGCCTTTTCTTAGACAGTAGGCTGCCACATCTTAAAGATGTGAAAGCCAGAGCCTCAAAAGCTTTAAACATTTTAAAATGTGTGTGTGGCATATCATGGGGCACTGATCGCTCTTGCGTGCTACAATTTTATAAAGCCTTTGTATGGTCGCGGTTCTAGTATGGTTGCATAGTATACGGTTCTGTATGGGACAGTTATCTAAGCATTTTAGATAGTGTCCACCGTGTAGGACTTCGGCTTTCCACGGGTGCCTACTGCACCAGCCTGATACCCAGCACATGTGCTGAATCGGGTGAGCCGCCACTTTCCATCTGACAGCACCTCCTAATGGTGTGACACTACATGCATTTTGTCACACCACCTGGCAGTCCCGTGTAAGACATGTTTACTCGCCCATGCAGTTACACACCAATCGCCCAAGAGCAACCAAACTGTTTAGTTACCGTACAAGGATTATTTTAGAAGAATATGGGTTCGAGATTCCCTCTTTTTATAATTCGAGACTGTGGCACCTATTGGTTGGGTGCCACAACAGCTAGACTCTGGCAGTTAAGCAACGCTGAGCGTGGTGAGAACTTGGATGGGTGACCACCACAGCTGAACTCCGGCATTTAAACAACAGTGAGTGTGGTAAGCACTTGGATGGGTGACCAGCACCTCGACCAATCACAGTGAAGCGGGACTGCGAGCGTCGTGAGGTTGCTAAGTGACACCAGTAAACGCCTGGTATTCGTAACGGCAAGATCGCCGATACGTAATCGACCTGAAGATGGCTACTGAGCTAGTTGCCGAAAGCTTGTCGCTTTGTAATAAAATCCGGCTGCAAACCCAAGAAGATTTGTTATCAGGTTTTGTTTTGTTTTGTTTTTATTCATATTGCTATTAGTTTTAAGCTTTTATGTTTGGTTGGCCTCTGTACAGCCAGCCAGACTTGGGTTGTGAAGTTCGTATTTTAAAGGCCCCTTTACAGCCAACATTTTAGCATTTCACTTGGATTTGCCGTCTGTGTGGCCGACCCCTCTACAGTCAGCCAAAGCCACATTGCTAAGCCGGTTGTTGTTAGGGCACTAATGACCCCGCCGTCGACGTGCCCTTAAACCCCCATCATCATCATCAACAACAACAACTGCTGCTGACGATGCATTATCTGTGTCCGCTTGCCTATTACTTATTTCTGACGGCGTAAATTCCCTGCTGTATCTCATGTATGTGACCACTTTTACTCGTGGCATTCTTTCTGCGGTTGCTCGCGACTTGCTATCTTCTGGTGATATATTCATCCCACCGCCATATTCTTCGTCTACTGCTGCTGATGGCGGATTCTCTATCCCCCTTTTCATACTATTTATTTCCACCGGCGTACATTCTATGCCGCAACTTATATGTCGTTCCACCTCAGCCTCAGCCAATCTTTCTGCGCTTGCTTACATTTTTCATTCTTCAGCGGACATACAGGTCTATACCAAAAGTAGTAGGACTGATTTTTTTAAAAAAAAATTATTGAAGATATCTTTACAATTCCTTAATCATCTTCGAAATAGCACCCTTAGACAGCTACACACCAAAAATTACGCTGCTGCCATTGGCCGTACGCCTTCTGGAAGTCAGATTCAGGGACGCTGTTGAGAGCCCTCGTCGATGCTGCTTGAACGTCCTGAATCGAGTCAAACCGCTGTCCCTTCAGCTGCCTTTTCATCCGTGGGAATCAAAAAAAAAAGTCAGTTGGAGCCAGATTGGGACTGTAGGTGAGTTGCAGCAACGTGGCAACGCCGAATCGGGCCAACAGTTGCCTTCTTCATCCTCCCGTACAATGAAGGCTCGCATGAGCAAATCAAAGATCAAGACAATGCTGATCGTGTTTTTTGACCGTCGCGGGGTGATTCGTAAGGAGTTCGTTTCCCCTGGGGAAACTGTTAATTCGAACTTTTACGTCCAGTGTCAGCACGCCTGTGAGACCGAGTGAATCGCGTCCGACCAGTCATCTCCGCCAACTGGACTCTGCATCACGACAATGCGCCGTACCAAGGCGCGCCGTCATGAGGCAACTGTTGGCCTGAATTGACATTGCCGCGTTGCTGCACCCCGCCTACAGTACTGATTTGGCTCCATCTGACTTTTTTTACTCACACGGATGAAAAAGCAGCTGAAGGAACAGCGGTTTGACTCTGTCCAGGACGTTCAAGCAGCATCGACGAGGGCTCTCAACAGCATTCCCGAAACTGACTTCCAGAAGGCATACGGCCAATGGCAGCAGCGTAATTTTTTGTGTGTAGCTGCCTAAGAGTGCTATTTTGAAGAGGATTAAGGAATTGTAAAGATATCTTCAATAATTTTTTTAAAAGAAAATCAGTCCTACTACTTTTGGTATGTACCATGCATATATTTCTGGCCGCAGCGTTTCTCCTACACCGGTACCCAAAATGTTTCCTGCCGATGGCACATCCCCGGCGCCTCGGAATTTCTCTTTTATTACCATGGCCTGTGTCGACCTTTCGCTGCAATTCACTTGCATGTCTCTTGCAGTCTCTCGGTTCTGCCTTCCTGCTGAGAGTTTTCAACTCTTCTTTCACATCCCGACTTCCCTGGAGTTTCTTGTCCCGCTGCTTCTTATGTCCACAGATCTGTCTTCAAAGGAAAATCTTGTTGATCAGTTACACCTAAGCCTCTCACGTCTATCTTCTCTGCTGCTCTTCTCGCCGTACTTTCTGCTTCATTGTGTCCTTGTACTTAAGTTCCCCTTTCGCTGAATGGAAAATTTTAGGTTGCGCTGTACATAACACCTTTGCAGACTGGTTCGACAAATTCTCGGCTCCTCCACCTCCATTTCTTAACTCATTTTGCTCCTGTGGCTTCACACTCTTTTCTGCTTCCATCACGAGCTTAAACATTTCTTCGTCTCTCGCTTCCTCACAAATGCATGGTGTACTCTCTTGTGCCCCAGCTTTTTTTCGAATTTTCTTCGGTCTCACACTCCGCGCCGGCTTTGTTTTCACTGTGCATTTTAAGGGTATGTCCCTGTACTCGTACAATAGACTTATCATAGTCTATAATGGCCTCATTTTCCTTCAGCCAATCACGTCCTAGGATCCCATCAAATAGTGTGTCTACCCCAGGCGGAACTACTTGTATCTTAAGATACATTCTGAGCTCGCGCCCTTCTCTGGGGGTGACCATTATCACACCTTCCATCTGTATCAGGTTCCCCACGATTCCTTGGCTGCACATGCTTCTTGAAGCTATTCCTTATGTGCTCTGATTTCACGACACAGGTGCAGCTTCCAGTGTCGATTAACAGTCTGAGTATTCTCTCAATGCTTTCTTCACACTGTAGTTCCACTTAATCATTTTGTTCTTGCTGGTTGCAGTCCTTTTTCTTCCACTTCTTTTTCCGAACAGGGCTATACTGCGCAGTCTCATCCGTCTTTAGTTTAACGATGCTCCTCTCTCTTTATGCGCCCCCTGTCCTTGCGTGATCCTGGGACGCATTGCAATCTCATGGGTCATTGCCCCATCGGTTGCATTTTTCACATTTCGTCGGCAGCTAATGGTGACATTCTCCTGAGTTACTCGGCTAACAACATCGTTCACACGGCCTTGGCTTCCCTAGATTAGCATCTCATCGACAATTTCCTCTGAATTCTTGCTCATTGATGGCTTCTATTTTTCCGGACCAATTTCTCCACTGATGAAATTCCGTTGCTGCTTCTTTCAGCTCTCTGTCAGCAAACCTGTTGTCAGCGTGTTTACAAACTCACACCATCGCGTATGTAATACTTGTGTCAGACTCGTGTTGCTTATGCCACCAATCTTGTCGACGGACTGAGCGTTCCACTTCGTGTATTTTAACACTGTCTTGCATTGTGATTTTTGCCTCCACACAATTGACAAGCTTCTGATCCTTCTTCGTTCCAAGGATTCCAACTTCCCTTTCGGTTTCTGTTACTTTCCATCAGCGACCTCTGTCTGCTTCCCTGATATTTCTGCTTTTCTCTGCTTGACAAGATTACCGTTTCTTCCAATAGTGCTGTTTCTACTGTTTCAGCTTAAGTTAGCTCAGTACCTCGATCCCTTAGCACAGCTATAATTTTCTGATCTAGCAGTCCGTTTGTAAAGACAGCCTGACTCAAGTTGTGAATTAATTGCAGCGCTCCATTTAATTCTCTTCCTTTCATATCCTTCTTCGTGGCTTCTCTCAACAAATGCACAGTTGCATCGAGCCTACTTGCCCAATCTGACTCTGTTTCTCCCGTCCGCTGATGACTTGAAAACATACTTAGTGCATAGTGGTCAACCGTCCGTCTTGGTCGGAAGTTTTCCAATAAAAGGGCCCTTATATCCTTCCACTCTTTAACCTTTTTTTGTGTCAGAATTCGTTGTCTGGCCATGCCTCCGATTCTTGATTTAACAAACTTTAACAATATGTCATGCTCCTCTTATGAAACAATGCTGAAAGTGGAATCACAATCATCTAAAATTTAATCTAAGGTCCCTTTTTCTCCCAAAAAAGTATTAGGTATCAGTTTTTAACACTTCCGCTAATCCCACTCGCAGTTTCTCCTTTTTCGCCGAACTTTCGCTTTTGCCTGTGTCACACGTTCTTGCACTGTTTGGCATTTTGCTTACCGTGCGTACTCACTCGTTTGCGAAGAGTTGATGCAGCTTTCTCAATTCTGCTACCTCAGCGACCACTAACTCTACTCTGCTTGCTCATGTTTATGTCGTCTTCTGCACTCCAGAGCATTTCACCTCGTCGATCCTGTAACACTGTTATATTGGAGCAATAATCTGTGTCTCACAATCTTCTTATATCTAATTTCTCTAGCATTACTTTTCCTTTTCTTCATATTGCTTGCAAGTGACAATTAAGAGCTATATAAAACAAGATCTCAGTACATAGGAAATTCTCACTTACTGGAGTAGTGCTATCCTCACTCCCAATGAATTATTGTTTGGCTGACACCACACCATTGACACCATAAAATCCTACTGTGGTGGACAAACGAACTTTTTTTTCATTTCCTTCTTCTGTTCACCTTGCCCCCCCCCCTCCCCCCCGAGAGAAATACATATAAATATACGTGGGATACAGCTTGTCATGTGAGGCTTAGCACTATAATTAATACTCTCAGTAGATATATTTACATATGTACATTTTATTACACATTTATGTACATCCAGACTCTTCATTAGCTGCTCCTATGATTATCTCCTCTGACTTTACACAATGCTGACTACATCTCGTATAAACCATTGGTTAGATCCCACCTGACTTTGGCTGTGAAGTCTGCTGGCTGAGTCACTCGTAGACTTCAACTGCCTTCAATGTTGACGACCCTACATGATGATCTGTCCAGCTGACTCAGATGATGACTTGAAGCAGACTATCAAGCTGATCTCTCTTCAGCCCCTACAGTCCGTTTTTTTTTCATTTTTTCCTCCTCGACACCCCTAGGATTCGTAGGAGGGAGTGCCCTTCTGGCAATCAGAATTTTTCCTATCCTGCCAATTTTAGCTTTGCTTATAATTATCCTAAAATTCCTTGCCTAGACCACCACAGTGTGAAGAAGTGTGGTTTTCTGACAAGCAAAATTAAATTTTTGGTCATACTATCACCCCATCAGGAATAACTCCTAATGAGGAAAAGCTTAATGCTATCAAGAATTTCCCAAAACCACAAAACAAGGAACAACTGTTGAGTTTCCTTGGACTTGGTAAATATTATTGTAAATTTATCAGAGGTCAAATACTGAACAGCCAACCTTTTTGGAAAATGAAGAAAAAGAATGCACATTGGGATTAGATGAGCATTGTGAAGAAGATTTTCAAGAAGTGAAAAATAGTTTATTAAAGAAAGGATTGAAATCTACCTATCCGTATTACCACGGATAGCTCAGAATATGGCCTGGGTGTGGAGATCTTCCAGGAAATAGCCGAGTGAGATGAAATAATAAAGAAACCTTTCACGTTTGCCAGCTGAATTCTAAACCATTTGGAACACTATTATTGTATTACTCAGAAGGAAGCTCTGGCTATTGTTTGGACCTTCCAAAAGTTTCAATACCTCCTTTTGGGCATGAAGGTCATAGTACATACTGACCACAAGGCACTGTCATTTTTGAAGAAGTGTAAATTAGTCCATGGCAGGTTGGCAAGATGGAACTTACTACTTTGAGCTTATGTATATCCCAGGAAAGTAAAATTGTGTAGCAGATGCCTTGTCAAGGTTACCAGCAGGTTTAGAAAAAAGTGAGTCAGCAATGTCAGTAGGGAAAGATAGCTCGGATATTTTACATTAAAAGAGTGGACAGAGAAAAGGGAGGTTAAACATTGACTGAAGTTCATGAAAGAGGAGCAAGAAAAAAGACCCCAATATAAGGGAGTTATTAGACAAGTTAATTGAGAGTGACCCACAGTCAAAGATTCGCAAATACTACATGCAGGTCAGTGGAATTTTATTCAGAAGAAACCATGAAGCTAGTTCAGAGTGGAAAGTATGGGTGCCAGAAAACTATGTGGACTATTTTATTAAGCAACATCATCTTAGTTACGGCCATTATGGTATAAACAAGTTTCAAATGATCATGAAGGAAACTTTGTATTTCCCTAATATGTCTCGGCAGATACAGCAGGTAGTTTATCATTGTGAATTATGCCAGAAAACAAGCTGAAAATGTCAGGAGGACCAGAGAGATTCAGAGTGTGATCCCTGATAAACCACATGAACTAGTCGCTTTAGATATCTTCGGACCACTGCCTACGTCCCGTGGAGACTAACACAAATTTGTGTGGTCATGGACATCTTCTCAAAATATATAAAGTTGTACCCAGTCTAGAGGACCACAGCCAAAATAATCTGTTCAAAGTTTGTTTATGATTATAGTATACTTCATGTAGGAAAACCTGACAAAGTGTTGACAGACAATGGACTCCAGTTCGCAAGTAAAGCCTGGACCTAATGCTTTAAAGAGTTAAGTATTGAAACAGTTAAGACGTTTTTCTACCATCCAAAAGGGAATGTAACAGAACAAGTCATGAGAGAGCTTGGTAGATGGTTCAGGACATACTGTGAGGACAACGAGCATACGAATTAAGTGAAATTGAAGGAGTTATCAGTACTATTCCTTATGCCTCAACTTCACTAATACCAAATGAAATCATATTTAAGAGGGATCCTCCCCGAATTGTTTATGAGCTCCTCCACTTTCTGACGAGGGATAGTGATTATCCTGATAAGATTAAGATAGTTTTGGAAGAATTGAAGAAGTGTGCCTTAAGAAAAAAAAGGAGGCCCATGATAGGAACCTCAAATCCACAGCATATTGGATAGGTGATCTAGTTCTATTAAAAACACATTTTAAATCATCATCTATAGACAATGAAATTAAAAAGTTTAAACTGTTTTACGAGGGACCTTATGAAGTCATTTCCCGAACAAATGGGAACCGCTATGCTTTGGCTCACCCTAAAAATGGTAAAGTTAAATGAAATTATAATGTGGTGGCACTAAAGCCTTTCAAGACAATGTGGCATATAGTGGTATTCCAATATGAGGTTTCCTTCCAATTTAGTTAGTAAAAGTGGAGTAATAAACATTGTACGTTTCTGCATTGTTGACTTTAAACAGTGCTTAGTGAGTAAGAGGTGGTACGTTATCACAAGAGTAAACAATCCACATAGAATGTACCTGGAGCATCATCCAAGACTTCAAGAAGACATCAATCATGAATGATAAGTATTCTGAATGTGCATTAGGAAGTGATTTTTATCATTATTATTATTATTATTATTATTTGCTCCGTTGCTGGTGATGAAGGACTCCATAAATATTAGTTGTAACACGATATTCTGTGATAGCACATTTACTCCTATATATTTAAAAACTGGAGTACAATTTGTGTTAAGTTTATTTGGATGAATATTAATGATTTTTTATTGTGTATTTTGTGATTTAGCTTTAGCAACCTACCTTTGTATCTTTGTTCTTTCTCTCTAAATATGGTAATATTCAGTTTACAGAATTTTCTCAGAGAGGAAGTGATAGTTTAGTAGAAGTGGCAATATACATTTAGCATGGACAGTTAAACCTATGGTCTTGAAGGATCATCGCACCCCACAAGATGCGATTCAGTTTTAATAATATATTGTGTGGTTTCTTTGATATAATCTTGATGTGTTTCCCTGTCTGCTTGCGAAACTATTTTGATTTTTTCTTTTACTTATAAATTATTTTGTATGTGCATTTTAATAAGGATGTGTTTGGAAATATGTACTGCATCCCCCGCACCAGTTAAGCAATATTATGTATGGTATTTAGGATAGGAATCCCAGGATGTAATTTGTATGTGAATGAATGTGAAGTTTGAAAGTAATCTTTTGAAGCAATAGTCCTTTGGAGAAGTTCATCATTTCCATTTTGTCTGTGTATCCAAAATCTTATGTTAAACTTGAGGGGGCTGTAGCATAGCCATATGATAGGGTCTGCTTCAAAAGCTGGTGTACCGGGAGATCGAGAACCAGCCGTGCTATTTGTAATACCGCCACGTGGATGTTAAATTTCCCGCCGGTTCGTGGGAATACCGTGGAGGACCCCGGAGCGCATGGCGGCTACCAGTAGTCGGTTAAGAACGTCTGCGAACCCGGCATGTGGCACCGGCGAGTCTTCCAGTAACAGCTGTGCTCATTGGGTACGTCACCCATGTGAGAGTTTTTCTCGAACCGCCCTTTTAATGTTGAACTGTTTTTGGTGTAAATGCGAGTGAGATTTGTAAAGAATTGTTAATGTGAACCATTTTAACTAAGAATTCTGCATCCTTTGGGTGTATATATAAAAGTCTGATGAACTTTATGATCACAACTGGTGTGGGTGAAGATTATTGAACTTTATTAAACTTGCAGTGCTAATACAAAAGTTGATTTTGTTATTCTTCTTTGTGTGATTCTTCTTGACACGGTAAAGTGTGTTGATAAGCTGAATCACTGGTGACTGCGTCAGCAGAATTTGTTGCTTTAAACATTTTCAATAAAATTTACTAAATCCCACCATCCGCGAGCATCAGTGTGCACTACCAAGAGAGGGAAATGCTACACTAGGATAGAGAAAATAAAATTGTGATATACCAAAGTTCTGAGGACTAGGTTGTAGACACATAAAAGATGAACATAGCAAAAGTTCTGAGCCAGACATTATCATATATTCTAATTCATACATGCCATTCTGTAATCCTGACCATTAATTCAAATTAAATACTCAATACTATTAGATTCTACGGTGTTAAAACACTTGCTAACTTCATTAAAAGTGATACATTATATTTGAATGGAGATTTTCCTGGTGTATAAATGCAACATAGTTTTCACGGGTTTGCTGTCAGATATTTTCTTTAAACAATGACAACATTTCAACAACACCCTCTGTTGTCTTCATTAGGTCTCTTGCCAATGAGAACCTGCAAGAACCCTGAGTTGTTGAAATTTTGTCATCGTGTAAAGAAAATATCCAGCTGCAAACCCGCGAAAACTATGTTGCAGTGATACACCATCCAGTTGACAAGATACACACTATGTTAACCTGCAGTATTTTCCCAATTATCTGCAGTATTATCTTGTAAATTCCAGTTACCGTTTCATGGACTTGTTTCCTGATGCTTCGCTTGTGCGGGACATACAGGGGGAACTAGATGCTGTCATTCAGGAGGGCGTCTTCCAGTTAACACGGCTCCTACGGAATTCTGAAATGGTGACAAGCAGTGGTTCTGCAGGAGTTTTGGATGAAGACTGTTTTGATATACATAATCAGAAGCAATATAATTTACGAGGTATTCCTTACATTTTACCTAATTTTTGTTGCTGCTTTTGTTTACTACTATTTCTTCTACAGTGTCTGTTTTTTTTTTTTTTAGGGAACACAAATTTTATCTTTAAAATTATTTATTTATTTCATATGGCAGAAGAAATACAAAAACAGTAACTACATTAACTTACAATAAATATAACTAATACTACAGACTGATGTCTAACGATTGCAGCAATTCAATTGCTTCTGTTGTTGCTTCATGAATCTGATTCATTGTACCACTGACTCTCCTGAGGGGCCATTCCATGGCGTTGTGTTGAATGGTTTGCTCCTAGTTACCGCAGTCAGGATTCTCTGTCATTCCCCACTTGTAAAACCAGTAGTTGCATCTACCGTGGCCTGTTCTCACTTAGTTCAGTGCCGTCCAGGTTTTCCTACGAAGGTTGAATCCAGGAGGTGGTCATGTAGGGTCTTGGATTAGAGCCTGTTTGTCGGGGTTGGAATTTGTCCACTCAGCGCCCCATGCTTGTCTTATGTTGAAATTATTTTGGACCAACTCTTGACCAAACTTCCATGCTGAATATATAGATTTTAGACTAATTGGAGCTTTGTGTGTGCCGTCCTGATGAATTGGAAGTTGTGAATAACTTAAGCATATCTGCCATTCCTTTTTTAATGCCGCTTGTCTTCGAAGACTTGGTGGGGCGATGTTAGAGAGTACAGGCAGCCAGTCTGTAGGTGTAGATTTAACAGTTCCAGATATTGTTCTCATTGATCTTTAAAATGAATCTTCTTTCACTAACAACAATACTGTCAGATCTTGGGGACTTACACTTTTCTTAAATTTTAAGCATGTGTAATATTATGGAGTATTGGTAAAGTGCACTTCTCAATTCTTCTAAAAAAAAAGTTGACGTTTTGTCTCACACTACTGTAACAGTAACATGGTACTGTTATTCATTGTCACTACTGTTTCGTGGTTAGAGTAATGGATGTATTTTGAAATCTCATTAAAGATTGTTATGAATTTGTGATGTGTTTTTCAGGGTGCTAATGACCTCATTGCTGATGTCTCCTAAAGCCACAACAACAATGGCAATGTGTTTTACGTCCTGTGAGCAGTGAGTTTAAGTATCTAAAATTTGCATTAGAATAATTTTTCCTTATTTCCCAAAAGGTATCAACAATTTTCTTCAGAGCAAATGGGGACTAAATACTTTAAAAATTGTCTTTACTCCAAGTATTTTTAACTTTTGTTCTTGGAACACTTGTTAGTTAAAATGCATGAACTAGTCAGTCAAATATAAAAATTCCACCAGGGATGGTACTTTTCATGTGGGGCTTTTAAGGTGCATGTGCAGATCATAAAATACTCCAATTGAAAACTTCTTTGATTGGACTTTGTCAATTTTTAACGGTTAGGTGGTGCTTATCATGCAGCAACAAAATATCGATTTTCATAAAATTAACTGCAACAAATAAAGATTTTTTTCTGCACGTTATAACTTGCCAAGTATTTATATGACCAAAGAAATATTTAAATAGCAAAGTATGAAAATCACAGGGCAAATATAATCTCATACTTTCTTTAAAGTAAATTCACTTTACTCTGAAAACTTCAAGGAAAAATTGATAAAGTGTTAATAATGCAATAGTGAACAAGCATATGAAATTAAATATGCCATGAAAGAGAAAATATGTTGGCACAATTATTCAAACTCTAGGCTCGAAGTTTTGAGCCCAGCAACCAAATAAGTGCTATATTAACAAAGCTTTGAGTTTGAATTTATGGGAATGTACGATACACATTACTACCCTTGAGGAGTGCTACATGCTGCTTAAATTTGAGAAAAACATGTGTCACCAACCTCTGGAGGTCTCATTGTAAGAATGGTCTGTCAGTTACTAGCTTTATTAGCAGAGATAGAGGAAACCTAGTTATTATGGATAGGTTCAACTCTTAAGTATTTTCATGAGGCAGACAATGAAGTTTTTACTTGCATTGTAAATGCAGCAATAATATTTTATTTAAAAATAAAGAAACTTGTAAATAGAGTTTTTTTATTATTAGAAAAATTAAATTTTATCTGACAATTTCCTGGTATTCAGAGTTTTGGATTTTACCATCAGCAGTATGGTTGACAAGGAAGACCCAGATTTGCACAAGGTAATCTTCTCATTTCTCCACTATTCAGCCTCTCCTGTCCGAATAATCTTTATCTATTCAGTCTTTTTTCCCTCATATTTTTTAAAGGGATTTGCTCATAAAAATTCTATTTTTTCAGTTTATTATTGGCTGATAGTACCTAGTTACCTGAAAGGTTTAGTGTTTGTATAGTTTTACTTCTTGTACATAATTTTTGTAGCTTAACCTATTGAAACAACAAAAGTTTGCAATATTAATTTTCATTTTCAACCATCCTCCGTGTTGATATCTTCATTGCTAACATTCAGAATTGCAAAATTACTTATAACTTCACAGAGTATTAGCCTATGTGATTTAGCTTGCTCATCTCTCCAATGTTCTCCACCTATCCTTAGAGACTTTCTGACATGCTTTGATGTCTTCCTGAGCCTGGTAGTTGAGTAATTAATATTTGTAACTGACATTTGGGTAGAGGAGGGGGAGGCAACAAATCCCTGTCTGAACATCAGATTTTTCTTTTCCGTGGTTTATAAATTGCTCCAGGCAAATGTTGGAACAATTCTCTCAAAAAGGCTGTGGTCGAATGCCTTCCTGTTTCTTCTCTGCCACTCTCTACAGTCTTTAATTACCTATTTTGCAAAAACCATGAACTTCAGAAAAATTGTAATTTTTAATGTACAGTGACAGCTTTATTATAGTTGTATAATAGTACTAGCTTCTAAGCCCAGTGACAAATATATGTTGAATGAAGTGTTCTTGTAGGTAATTTCTTTGCAGTTGCTTAAATAAATAATCCTGGCTGAAATTTAACCTCGTGACAAACTCTGCTGGCATTTTCATTAGAAAATCAGACCTTCAGTCTCATGTGCATTAATACATTCACTACATTTCATGTTAATGACATAATGCATCATTCTGTATAACTTTGACCCAAAGTCCTCAGGTCTTACATCTTTTTCATTACCATCAATTCAGAATTATGTAACAACATTTGAATGGCTGACACAGTTGGAACCACTTATATCCATCTGAAACAATTACTTCAATAATATATAGCAAACACTTGAGATCGAGTAGATTGGTCTTCTGAGCAGACTGCCTCTTCATCTATGGGTCTGGAGGAAGTCCAATGTGAGAAACAACGATGAATGGCATTCCTAGGAGGGACCGCCAGATGCTGCCAATTTCCATCAACTGTTAATTTTGTTTCTGTGCTGCCTCACTGATTTTCGACGATTTTTTTCAAGTAACGTAGTTCCATGATGAACAAGTTACCACCCAGGATGAGCGGTCAAGGTCAGAGGTTTCCCAGTTATGGTCAATGTGACACATCTTCACACTAGCCTTGATAATATCTTTAAATCATTTGCTCTGACCACCATTTTGCTCTAAATACGAGGCGTATTTTTTAAGTAAGTACCGTTTTGTCACACCGTGGCTGCAGCGCTACGGTCGGCGTTCCGCACATGTGCACTGGGTACCTGCATCTCTTGCCTAAGCACTGACGCCATTACAGTCTAATTCTTCCTTGTTTACGTTGTTCACTGAGTGTTTAAGATGTGTCCGATAATTGTGAGTCTTGCCGACTGTGAAGTACGGGCTGTTATAAGATTTCTTTGTGCTAAAGGCCTAAAAGCAATCGATATTCATCGTGAGATCTATGCAGTTTACGGACAAAACACTATGAATGATGGAATGGTGAGAAAGTGGGTGAGAGCATTTAAAGATGGCCGCACAAATGTACATGATGAACAACAGAGTGGGCGTCCTTCGGTCGTTAATGAAAGTTTGGTGCAGAAAGTGGACAATAAGGTGAGAGAAAACAGATGCTTTACGATTTCCTCCTTGTGTGATGACTTTCCTAATGTTTCTCGTAGTGTTTTGTATGGCATTGTGACCGAGCACTTGAATTACCGAAAATTGTGCTCACATTGGGTACCGAAAATGTTAACGGATGTGCACAAAAACCAAACGTTTAGGCAGTGCATTGACTTTCCTTGAGCAGTACCACAACTATGGTGATGATTTCTTAAGCCAAATTGTTACGGGCGATAAGACATGGTGGCCTACGTCACACCTGAATCAAAGTAACAGTTCATGGAATGGCGGCATTCAGGTTCACCCAAAAAAGTGAAGTTCAAGCAAACGATTTCTGCCTGGAAAATCATGTGCACAGTTTTTTGGGACAGAAAAGGAGTATTGCTTGTGGAATTTCTGCTTCATAATGAGACAATCAATGCAGCAGCTTATTGTGAGACATTGAACAATCTGCGCCGTCCAATCCAGAACAAAAGACGTGGTCAAGTTAAGCAAGGGCATGGTTTTGCTGCATGACAATGCCCGTCCACATGTGGCTAATCAGATCAAAGATCTCATCACATTTTTTCGATGGGAAACTCTAGATCATCCTCCGTACAACCCTGATCTCGTGCCCTGTTCCTGCACTTGAAGAAACACCTGGGCAGTCAGCGTCTTGGAGATAATAACGAAGTCAAAACAGTTGTGATGCAGTGGTTAACAAGTCAGGCGGCAGACTTCTGTGAGGAGGGTTTCAAAACTGGTACTACGTTATGACAAGTGCCTCAATATTGAAGGGAATAATGTAGAAAAGTAGAGTAAGATACAGGCTTCATGTAAAAATAAAATTATTGAGATATAGTTGCTCATCTTTTTTAAAATTTCAAAACGGTACTTACTTAAAATACATGCCTCGTAGAACATTTGTTTTGGAATGCAAGTATTGGGCATTCAAACCACATGGCCAGCCCATCACAGCTTCCATTTTTATGATCATGGATTCTATGCCAGTGGATTGGGCTTCATCGAGAATGCTGATTTTGATGTGCTATATTTATTTGAAGGATCCTTCTCTGGCATCTTTAATGGTATTATTGTAGCATCTTAAGATGTCATCTGTAGCATGACCGACATTCAGATCTGTAAATTAAGGTGGAAATAATAACAAAACATGATCTTACTTGGGGTGTTTGATGTCATGATTGTCAAAGGCTCTTGATCTTAGCCTGGTAAAGGATGTTCCAGCATTGTTGATTCTACATTGAATTTCTGCATCAGTGTTTGTAGCGTATGAGAGGGTACTGCCAAGACATGGAAATGTCTTTATTACTCATAGGCTTCCCCATTGATTGTGATATTGCTCTTTCTTTGACTTTCCCCAGCAGTTGGTTGGTGCATAATCTTGGTCTTACTGGTATTCAGTCTAAGACTTATCTTTATGAATGCAGTAGCAAAAGCATTTAAGATGGCTGCAAGTTTTTCCTCTGTTTGTGCTACAACTGTGTTATTATCTTCATACTGTAGCTCATTTACCACTGCAGAAGGTGTTTGAGTTCTTGCTTTTAGTCTGCTCAGATTAAAAAGTTTCCCATCCATTCTGAAGTTAATCTGTATTTCAGTAGCTACATTAAGGTGGAACAATGTGGGAGATATCACACAGCCCTGTTTAAACCCAGTATTAACATGGACTGGCTCTCCAACAGAACCATTAAATCATGTTCCAGGATGCATAGATTGCAATCAGTGTTGAACTAACTCATTCATATTTCAGTAACATTGCATTTATGGAAACAATTTAAATTAAAAACCTCATTTTGAATGACTGCTAACATTTCCGTGTAAAAATGAAAGTTTCTATTGCATGTGTATTTATATATTCACTGAATTGTGATATAAATGTGATCCGATATTTTGTAGCTTACTATCGGTGAATATAACAGAAACATCAGCATCAAACAGTTGTAAATAAATAAAAAGCAACTAATAGTTAATATGTTGATTTAAATTAAATAGCTACTTCTTCATTTCTTCACATTTGTTCAACTAAATAGAACTGTTATTAACTAATGCTGCTAACTTCAATTGGTAGTAACATCTCTAACCATGTTAATCCCCCAACGAAAGCCATTTGCATGACATCAGCATTAAGGACACGATTACAAAAGTAGTGGTTTATTACTATCGACAGTTTAATTCAAGTGGTCCACTTTCTTTAGTAATTAGCAAGAAATTGCTGTAAAAGGTACATTTAAAATGAAGTAGGGAAAATTCTTCAGTTATCATACAGAAAATGATTTTTTTTTTATTTGTGCTGGCTAAAGCATCTGATCTTAACTCACAGCAGCACAGGTGAATTATATTGGCACGGGTATATAAATTTTGATTGTAATCAAGAGCGAAATCTATATATTAATACGCTAAGTGGAAACTTTGGATCCCTTTTTAAGAATATTGTGTGCACAGAGAAGTGTCAGATTTGGCAGTTTATATGGAGAAGAAGTGCAGAAAGCTAAAATCTATATATAATGTGTGTTACAAATACATTAAATTACATAAAATAAAACATTCATTGTTTACATTCAATTGTTTTCATAGTAGCAACGATACTTAGCGATTCTGCCAATGTCTGTGGTCTTTGGTCAACAGTAAAGAAAAAATATAATAAGTATAGTTAATACATTTTACAAATACATTGTTAAATAAAAAATAAATTTGCAAACATGTGTGTGCATGAAATCGGATCGGAGCCAACTATCTGACGTGTATTCCCAGACAAGATTTATAAAAGGAACATTTAAGAAAGGAATGTAGCAATGCGGCCAGACACTATATGGTCTTTTTATTATTTAAAAGATTAAACTTTGGTTAACGGTCTTTTGATTTTTTAATTTCAGTATTTTTTAAAAATTATTATTCACTTGTATTATGCCTCAATATAGAACATTGACAGGTCGGAGAGAGAGAGAGAGAAAGACAAAAAGGAAGGAATATCTGTGTGAAATTCAAAATGATAATAGATCAAATTTAAATAGTGAACACACAAAATGATGAAATTATTTTGGTGGATACATTTAAATGCACGCTAAACATCATTCCAATAAATTTTGATAGATTCGAATTTACAATGCAGGTTTTGCAATGCAAAGAATTTCGAATCAGGAGTCACTTCAGGTGAAAGGACTGCATTTACTTTATGTTGTCATAAAGCTAAAGCAGTTTTCCCAGTCAAAATGAATATTTTAAATCATTGTATGATGGACTAAATTGAAATGAACCATTGATAAATAGAAAGTCAAAAATTATTTTGAAAACATCTCACGCCCCCGGTCACGTATCACTACGGTGCTTCCTACGGCCCACGCTCTCACGTTTTCTTGCACAACTTAATATAACTAAGTGTTCCTGCGATTATTTCGCAACACCTCCCCCCCTTGGGAAAATTTTGCAATCTCTCTTGAGAGTGCAAAATTTTCAAGTTCTATGTCGGCTGTGTGAGCTGCTTATTTATTGACAATTAACATCTTATGCATGTTACAATGATTTTACATTCATGTTACAATGTTTTCTCACATTTCACATATGTTTCACACATATTTCAACTTCTTTCTCATCTTGTTCTTACAATAGTGACAATTTTAATATTACATACATCATACATGTATTAATATTCTTTTTCATAATAAAGAATTTCACAATGTACTATCTCATTTTTTTCTTTTAGATAGTTTCTTATTATTTTCTAAAACAGACACAAAACATTTTAATATCTTTTCCTACAATGTATTCATTGTACATTCTAACGTTTGTCAGTTTTAGACAAAAACATTAATGGTCTCTTTTGTTCAAATTCTAAATATCTATCTGGATGAAGCACACTTTCATTTATCACTATACCTCTGGTTTCGGGTAAATACCTATTTCTCACAGGACCAAAAGTAATTTGTTCACTTTCATCACTGTTCATTCCAGCTGGATGATACCTAACCACTCCAGTCTCAGGGTATTGATTTACAATTTTATTCTTTACACAAATCTTAGTGCAACAGTCATCACCCATAGCCTTACAAAAAAATCTGAAGCAATCGCGGCAGCATTTACAATATCTACATATACAAAAAATTATTATTACTAGTACAATCCCTGTTCCAGCATAACTCCAAATTGGTATATGCTCTAATGAAAGTACATCGAACCATGTTCTCTGCTGGTACGCAATTTCATCTTCCAATTCGTCCAACTTATGGCCTGCTGCCGTTAAATCGTCTAACTGACGAACCACTGGTTCAACTGGTAAATATAGAGGAATTTCAGATATGTTTTTCTTTTCATTATTTACCATGCAGCAATCTATATCAGGGCTTAAGCTCGGAACAATATCATTGATCGGTACTTTTGATCTAATGGTATGTTCGGATTGGATTATTATTTGTGCTCCATAACCTTTACATTTACTTAAAAATTTAAGTTTTCCTGTTCCTTTAATAATTACATCTGCTGGCTTATGGCCATTACACAACACCATAAGCCCTTCTTCTTTGGGCGCTACAAAAAGCCACTCATTTCCTCTAATTTGTGTCCACACACTTTCATTTAGCGTGATGTATTTTTGTATGCAATCGTCTGGAATCTTTACTATAGGTTGATGCATTCTAGCTTCGCATACCTCTTGGTAACAGGACAAAAGTTTGCTTACAAATGTTACGAGTAGGTTCTATCTTTTTAAATATTAATTGATCATCATCTAACTTAAAATACTTCCGCTTTGCATCATCCATTAATAGAAACTTTTTTTCTGGTGATATGTAAGTGAATAGTCGCTTATTGTGACTTACTTCGACTGGTAGAGGCCATAACTTATAGATGTTATACCTCTCGCTATCCACAAGCGGAATGTTTAAAACATAACTCAGTATATTGCCTGCAATGAAAACATCCAAGTCAATTGCTCGCATTAATTGATACCCTTTGGCTTCGGTCAGTTCTATAGGGAATTGCTTATCCTTTATTTCTTCTTTAATCAAATGTAGGTATCTAACCACTTGTACAGGGTTGATCAAATGCGGTGCCAGAATACCTTTTTGCGCGTTTACTATCGCAGTTACGAGTAGATCATACTCTCACTTCACTTCATTGAATATCGTCATTAATTGTATTAACTGCTCATTCAACGTTATAGATATACCAAATTGAATTATCTTTTTGTCTAGCTTTGTCTAGCTTTGTAATTAAATACGTGCTCATTTAATTTCAATATTCCTGCGGTGATTACTCTTTCGTTACGCTCTATCGAATCGACCGTGTGATTGAAACTAGTTAACGTTGCTCTTACAATCGTAACTTGTTCTTTGGAAAGTTTTAGTAATTGTTTCTGTTCATTTTCTAACAAGTTGATCTTCGACTTAAAATATGAAGCATCATCTTCATCTAAAGTTCCAAATAGGACCTTACTGATTTCGCCTACGAAATTAAGTATTCCTCTTTTTCTTCTATTTTGCTCATGTCTAGCTAGTTGCCCAATTAATCCTTGTGAAACTTCTATTTTACTTACATGATAGTCTAATGCTTGCTTCATGCTTGTACATTCCGCTACACTTGTATTTATTTGCTTAAGCCTTTGTTGATAATAATCTATTGCTTTCAATGCTGCATCCCGAGTTGCTTCGAATTTATGCCTTAAATCTTCTAGGTTAAAATAACTTACTATTTTCCATGTAACTGTATACAGGTTTACAGTTCCTTTATGATCATAATATAGCCCAGGTGATGACTGGAATTTTGTTAATTGCAGATCTTGTTGTTGCATCGTCGAGGTAGCACCTACCATCATCATGGCCATAATTACTCTCCAGGTTGCTGCCATTGTCCCTGTAATTTCAAAAGAATTCTTTTAATTTATTGACATGCACCTTTGTAAATTTATTTTTCTTTAATTGTATTACCACATTCGGTCCCTTGGTTTCAATTACCGTATACGGACCTCTCCACTGGCTATCTAATTTCTTTGAGCGACCCCTTCTCACACTTTCGTCAAATAACAGGACTTTATCTCCCGGTTTGAATACTACTGGGTTTTGTGTTTTATCATAATTTTCTTTGCTTTTCTCTTTTGCTTGCGCCGTTGCTTCTCGTGCACATTGGTGCATGGCTCTCAACTTTTCCCTTAACCCTATTACATAATCATCATAGTTATATATCACATCATCTGGTTTCTTTTGCAGTGCCCCTGGTACGTTACAGACTCTACCGAAAAACAACTCGTGAGGTGTATACCCTGTAGTACTATGTGGTGTTGTGTTGAAGACAAACACCGCATATGGGATCCAGGTATCCCAGTCAGTTTGACCTCTGTTTACATAATGTCGTAGCATTTCTGTCAAGGTGCGGTGCGTTCTTTCTAATGCACCGTTAGCCTGCGGATGGTAACTTGTTGTGTGGATTTTTTCTATCCGCAATAATCTACATGTTCGCCTCATGACGTCACTCATAAAGTTACTACCCATATCACTTAATAAAATCGATGGAATGCCAAATCTCAAAATTATCCGTTCGACCAATACTCTCGCCACAGTATCAGCATCTTGTTGTTCTATGGGTTCCGCTACTAAAAACTTTGTCAAGGCATCTTGAAATGTAAGTATATATTTGTTTCCTTTTTCCGACTGTTGTAATGGACCTACAATATCTATATCGCACCGTTCAAACACGTGCTGTGGGATTTTTGTTATTCCATTGGCATCTTTGTCTTATTTTGCGTAATTTTGTTCTTTTGGCAGCTTTCGCACCGGCGAATGTACTGCTCAATGTCGGCTTTCATGCCTTCCCAGCTACAATATTTCCTAATTCTCTCATAGGTCCTACCTATTCCTTGATGCCCACCAATTGGTGATTCGTGATACTGCTTTAGTATCTTCGTCTTCTCTTCCTGAGTAAGTTCTTCACCATTATTGGTATTTGGATGTAAGGTTTCTTCCATTACCTTGTCACCATTCTCAGCCATGGGTACAGCTATTTCTACATTCTCATTTTCCTCTTTATCATTTGTATCGTCCTCGGTCTTTCTAATGTTCCGGATTCGCGAAAGAGCGTCCGCAACCTGATTCCTTTTGCCGCTCTTGTATAAGATCTCATAATCATATTCTTCAAGTTTTAGCCGGAATTTCATTAATCTCGATGACGGATCTGACACACTATTAATCCACGTCAATCGGTTTATGGTCTGTGCATATCGTAAATTTCCTGCAAATAGATAAGGTCGGAATTGCTTTACTGCCCAGCAAATAGCTAGAATTTCTCTTTCTATTGTACTATAATTTCTTTCAGCTTTATTCAACGTCCTTGATATATAAGCTACCGGTAAATCCTTACCAATTTCTCCTTGGCTTAACAACTGCTCCAATCGCATCTTGGCTTGCATCGGTAGTAACTATAAAATTTTTCTTGAAGTCAGGATACTGTAATATAGGAGGACTCAACAATTTTTCCTTCAAGTGTTGAAATGCCTCTTCCTGTTTTGATCCCCATGTATAAGTGATTCCCTTCTTTAATAATTCATATAACGGCTTAGCTATCATGCTATAATCACTTATGAATCGCCGATAGTATCCACTTAACCCCAAGAATGCCTTTAGCTGAGTTGTATTACATGGTTGTGGGTATTGTTGTACAGGCTTCTACCTTTTTTGGATCGGGTTTTAATCCTTCCTTGGTGAAGTATATGTCCCAAAAATATAACTTCTTTACGCAGAAATTCGCACTTATCTACTTGTAATTTGAGGTTATAATTTCGTAATCTTTGAAAAACATCCTCTAACCTCGCATTATGTTCCTCTAACGATTACCCAAACACGATGATGTCATCTAAGTAGATAAATACTTTCTCACCTTGTAGTCCTGTTAACACAGAATTCATCAATTTTTGAAAGTATTTGGTATCGTTTTTAATCCCGTAGGCATTCTTTTGAATTCATAATGTCCAGTTTTTCTGCTGTTATTAGGGGATTCTTTAACTTAACTTCTTTTTCTGTGGTATTTAACATACTCGTTATGCACATTCCGTTTCTTATGGACACTAAAGCTTCGGGCATGTATAGACCTGGTTGTAACTCCTGTTTCGGGATGATCGCCTCCGATACATCCCTCAACACAATTTGCACCTTCACAATCTTTTCTTCGCGCGGGCCTATTCTTATCTCGGAGCCTTGAGCCTTCCTGGCTTCTGCTCCCTGTTGAGTACTATATTTACTTTCTTTTCTAGCGATCAGGATCGCCTTTGACCTCGCGGATTGCACCACCTCCGCGTAAGTTTGCTCCTTCACGTTCTTATGCCACGCAGTTTTTACTGTTAATGAATCGGACTCTTCCGCCTTCATTACATTATTACGCCCCCTCACAGGGCCTCCCATCTTCGAGTCAGTCCCTACTGCCCTCGGAAATCTTCCAGTCGCGTCTCACAATTCCGTTAGTGAGCGGACAATCTCGCCTTTTCACAGGGCCTACCGTCTTCGAGGTAACACCCAGTGCCCTCGGGAAATTTCCGTCTTGACCCGCAGGTCCGTTAGCGGGTGGACAAATTTATTTTCGTGTCGTAATCTTTACGACGCCTTTCTTGTCACGTCGCACAGCTCCATTAGTGGACGGACAAACACTACTAGGTGTAGCAATCCTTGCAACACCTACACTCTTGTGGGTTGGTGAGTCAATCCAACGGCCACAAGCTTCACTACAACGCATCCTATGTTGCGTTAGATATGGCCCTTCTTGCGCTGTTTGCAACCTAATTCGCCTCCCGCGAATTTCAATAGTCTTGTTTCCATAATCTATCACGGCCTTGTTTTTTGCTAGGAAGTCCCTTCCCAACAGGCCCTCAAACGGCAAATCTATGTTTGCATCAATTACATGAAATTTCTGCTTTAGCGTCAAACCTTTCGCGGGTTGTAACTCTATTACCACAGAAGCTTTGGTTTGTACAGCATTGTTACTAATACCCTTAATTTTAACTTTTTCTTTAGTATTACTTTTCACTGCCCTTTTTATGCTGTCTCCTTTTATTAAGCTCAATTGTGCCCCACTGTCCACCAAGAACTTCACCTGATTACGCTTTGCTCCATCACATTGCATCACTACAAATTCATTCTTATTTGTGCAGTCTACTATATATACTTTTTGGGGCCTGGCGCAATGTGACTGCCTCATTACGCCACTTAACAGTTTACCGGTCTATTATCCCTTTTTCTCACTACCCCGGTATTTTCACGGCACTCCCGAGTGTAATGTCCTTTTCCGTTACATTTGAAAACGTAACTTCATTTACTCTTATGCCCGATGCTTTAGCTTTATTAGGATTTGTACGCTCTATCTCCCTGGCGTGTTTCCTTGAATCCTATCTGTGTTTTTTCTATTCTAATGGCATTTTCTTTCTCCAATTTCATCACTCTCTTTTCGAGTGCGTTGCTTGGAAACTTGTTTACTTCCTTCGTTGTTTCCACTACTCTAATTGGTCTCTGAACCTGACAATTTCTGGCTGCATGCCCGGACTTTCCACAATTGAAACAGGTTCCTTCTCTATTTTTTTCTACCTTAGGGGCCCTGAATGGTTGTCGCTGATATCGGCTTTTCCTTCGCAGAAGCTATCGCGCTCTCTTCTGTAGCCGCTATTTCTACGGCTTCTGATAGGGTTATGGTTTCTCCCCTAGCCCTTACTGTTGTTTTTATTCGGTCATCATACAACCCCTGGATGAAGACTGCCCTTCCTAACTTTAGCACAAGAGCTATACTACCCGCTAGCTCGGTTTCTGCCATGATGTCTTTTATTGCCTCCCTGAACTGGTGTTGGAGGGCATCTATGCGCGAACCCTATTGCGCTATGCTTTCCCATGACTCTTGCCTACTGGCAAATATTTTGCAGGCATAAAAATCTAGCGTCCTTTTGCACCCATAATTTTCAACTAAAATTGCGCGAACTGCCGGCCAAGTGGTGGTCAAATCTCGGACGAGCAATTTACTACGGGGCGTCCCTACTATATGAGCCTTTACAAATTTTAATAAAATGTCGTGCTGCTCTGGCGCTACCAGTTCAAATGCGCTATCGCAATTATCCAAAAACTCATTAAGTTGTGACTTATCACCATCGAAAGAAATGAGGGATTAATTTGATAACCTCATTTAAACTAATATACTGCCTAGGTGATGACTGCGCACCCTGGCTACCTGAGACAGCTTCATTAGGCATGTTGCTTTTAGCGCTCTCACCTGCTGAAATTAACTATTGCGTGGGGATGGAGGGTGACGCCCTCCTGGCTGCTGCTACTGTGGCTCGTTGGCGGTTGGCTGCTGGGGGCTACAGCTGACGGCTGCTGGCTGACGACCTAAATCCCAGGGAGGTGCACGGCTACAAGGTTCTATTCCTCTAACATCTCCAACTCGCGGAATTCCTTCAGCAGGAACTGGATCCTCCGCATCAACTTTAAATAAGTTCGTTATGAAAAGTATCTCCCATAGGGATTAACCAGTTTAATTTCCCTACGACTACCGTCCATGAGATCCCAGACGCTAAGTCCTAGTCTAACTTCTGGCGTCGCTGACTGGAGTCAAACTACTGACAACCGCGACTATGCCCTGTATTATTCTGCCCTACTCTGCTACACGCAGCCTCAGCTCTGCACTGTGGCTGACCCTACTCTGCCTCTCGGTGGCCAGGCCACCCCCCTTTTATATCTCTAAATGACGACTTTATTTGTCCTCTGAACATTCTAGAATATTCTGTCACATTAGTTACGCATTCTTCGTTCTTGCATCAGTCCTAGTCTTGTCACGTAGGCTGAAATGGAATCCTCTGCTGCTGTAAACATGTGGCTCTTATCGTCCCTGCCCGGCCATCTGGCTCTCTCTACTGTTTCTGTTATCACATTGCCTCTGTTTACTGAATATCGCTTTCCTACAAACATCTCACGTATCGCTACAGGTGCTTCCTACGCCCATGCTCTCACGTTTTCTTGCACAACTTAACATAACTAAGTGTTCCTGCGATTATTTCGCAACAATTCAACCCTGGGCAATCACTAGTAAAATTTTTTGAAGATCTGAAAAATTCCTATCAAACATTCCCTGTTTCTGTGAATTGTTATTTGAGTTGGAGAAAATTCATGGGAAGCTTTTAATCATTAGGATTTTCCATTGTCTTTCTTTCTGAAATTTTTGAAGGAGAAAATCTCATCACCGTGTGAATATTTATTATACCTTTCAAATGTGCTATTTGTGAATGTATAATTATTGAGGAGTAAATGAGGCACTAACAATAAGTCAAGTGTTAATATAATTTTATTTAAATGTAACTGGTCTCTTTCCAGCCATCCAGATTTAGATTTTCAATTGTTTTCTAAAATTATTCCAGGTGAATGCCAAGGTGATTCCTCCAAAATGTCATCTCTGAATACCTTCTAAGAAGGACTCTCACACCTTGATGCCACATTGAGCCTTAATTAAACAATTGAAATGTATGTCTATGTAATGAAGGGGAAAAATGCTTTAATGCAGCGAAACTAAGGAAAGATAAGAAAATTCAGCCCAATACTTACCATAGATGATGCAGCTAGTAACAACAAACACACAAAGGACATACACATGGAACATAATATTTCAGTGTTGCAAGGTCAGACGTGAATTATTCACTCAGCAGGCGATGATGTGATCACATCTGACCTCGTGTAATTTATTTGTCTACTTACAAGAATAAGGTTTAGTGCCAAAATATTTTGTTGCTTGTGTTTGTTTTATTTTTTATGTTTCTTCTTATATATGCATATATATAGGGTGGTCTTTATTTTTCAACCTCATTATTTTCAATATCTCACCATGTATATTTTTTCCTTTTGGTCTAAAACAGTCACCAGAAAAAATATGTGTCATTTGCATATTTCTAAATGGTGTCCCAGAGAGAGGAAAAATTACTATATTTCCACTAATTAGAAAAACAAAAACAAATTAAGTACTGTATTATGTACTGTACATAAATGAACAAACAAAATCAAAAACACTTAGACGTCATGATAGATGCCACTAGTTGATAGATATCAAATATGTTTTTCTTTAACCACATTCAGTACTGTGTTTGCTATTATACAAGCTGCTAGTACGTGGATGGTTATTACATAATAATTATGTTAAGAAGTAAACTTCAATAACAAACATTTGAAAGGAACTGAAGGTAGTCAAATATTAGGTAAGAAATCACCTAATAAACATATGCTTCAAGTATTGTTTTATAATTGTATGAAACTGAGTGAAAGTGCTCGTTTGTTTGTTTATGTAATTAATGTTTTTTGGCAAAAAGTATGAGTACCATTGAGACAATATCATTACTGCATTATTTCATTGGAAGCTTTGTATAATTTATGAAGAAGTCTTCAGAAACATGCAAAAACAAATCAAATATAGTAACAAATACTGTGCTTGTGTTTCGTTAGAAAAATAAATAAATTGGATAAAGATCTCTTATTACCTATCATGCAGACATCATATACATGAACTGATTTTAAAATCTACTTTTGACGTGTGTCTTGCTAAATCATCTAGACCAGGGGTCTCCAAAGTGGTTCATACCGACCCCTTGGCATTGATAAGAGATCTCCCAGGGTCGATTAATACAGAGGGGTCGAAAGGGGGTCGATTAATACTAAAGAGGGTCAATTAAACTATACAGGAAAAAATTGAAATGTTCTACTAAAAGGTCAATAAATAAAAGTAAAGCTGATCCTCTCAATTCTAGTCTGTTTGTGAAGTCGTGTGAATTAAATGATGAAACTTTCAACCAATTACTTTTGCTCACTGAGGTAAGGTGGTTGTCAAGAGGTGATAGTTGCAGTATTGAGAGTTGAAGACTGCTTTAGGAAGGTGGATCCATCGCTATGTGACAAGTTAAAACAACCATCTGTTCTTTTTGGCAGGTCTTTATTAGAAATTTATTCCATCTATCCATAGTTTTGTTCCTATTTTTTTGAGATTATAATAATAGTGTAAAGCATCTCGTTTTTCTGTTAATTTTATTGAGTGAATTTTATAAATTATTTTGTTGAGTTGTTATGCAGGCATCCTTATTGCTTTGCATCAGAAATGCCAAATGTGATTTAATGTTTTTATTAAATACTTGTGGGGGTCGATAAAAAGTTTTGGGGAACCCCCGATCTAGACCCTGTGCAGGTTTATTTCAAAGTTTTCAAAAAGCCTGGACCAATATAGATATTTCTACATATGCTATTGGAATTTGTGATCAATTTGTCGTGAATAGTATCAGAAAGAATTTAGATTTAAAGTTAATTTTGACAAAACATAAATTGGAGGACAACAAATGAGAGAGAGTTATAAAGGATTCCTGCAGTTAATTATTTTTAGGTGGATTCAAAACAGAATTGGTTAAATTTAATTTTGCTTTTCACCACCCTAGATGGATGGGAAAAGTTATGAGGTTTGTTCAAAAAGTAAGTTGGCTTTTTATTTTTATCAAAAACTATTTATTTATTCATCAATATTTATGTTGTCCCCTTCACAGTAATCCCCCGCAGACATAATACACTTGTTCCAACGTTTTATCCAAACCCTCGAGGCACTTGTGATAAGCACTTTTTGTTGTAGTCTTGAGTTCTTTCAGTGATGCAATCTTTATCTCCTCAATCGTTGCAAATCATCGTCCTTTCATTTGTCTCTTCAGTTTCAGGAGCAGGAAAAAGTCAGTGAATATGGTGGCTGAGGCATGATTGTGGTGTTGTTTTTGGCCAAAAAATTGCTCACAAGCAATGCTAAGTGAGCTGATGCATTGTCATAATTCAATAGCCATGAATTCTTTTGTCAGAAATCTGGACGTTTTTTCATATTGCTTCTCGCAGACCGCACATAACTTCAAGGTAATGCTCCTTATTGACTGTACGACCTCGTGGTAAAAACTCCTGATGCACTACGCCATGGTAATCAAAGAAAACAGGAAAAACCTTGACACTGGATTGACTTGGTATGCTTTTTACGGTCTTGGCTCTTCGGGGCTCTTCCATT
Source organism: Vandiemenella viatica (assembly GCA_031002005.1). Classification (NCBI taxonomy): domain Eukaryota; kingdom Metazoa; phylum Arthropoda; class Insecta; order Orthoptera; family Morabidae; genus Vandiemenella; species Vandiemenella viatica. Next base: position 32,028,151 of record CM061919.1, read on the forward strand.
GGGACAATTGGACCTTGGTTTCAATGTCATAACCATATACCCATGATTCGTCACCAATTTGACCCTTTTGAGCAAATCACGATTATCTTTGACATCATTCAGCAGCTTCTGAGCAATGTTCTTGCGATGGTTCTTCTGGTCAGCAGTTTCGGAATAGACTTCGCTGGTACACGTCTCATGCGCAAAACGTCTGAGAAAAGAGCATGGCATGAACCAACCAAAATGCCGACTTCATCACCAACTTCTCTAATGGAGATTCGACCAATCTCCAACACCATTTTCGTCAGTTGAGGGGGTGGGACGTCCAGAGCAAGGTTCGTGATTGACATCTTCTCGGCCTTCTTGAAAGAGCTTGTACCCCTTATAAACATTTTCTTTTACTGAAAGAAGATTCACTGTATGCCACCATCAATATTTCAAGTATTTTGGAGCACTTAATTCAATTTTTCACACAAAATTTGATGGAAACTCTTTGATCTATTTTTTTTCAACAGCAGAAAATCACCAAGCTAGAAAATACTTCTAACAATTATGCCTTTCGCAAACAATTCTATTTAGTTGAAACTGTGAAGATACGAAGGTTGTTTCAAAAATAAGGTTCCCACATTTTTTTTAGACACAAGGAAGTTTATTCGAAAAAACAATTACACCATTTGAAACGTTGATCTTTAAGCTATTTTTCCACATAGTCCCCATTTTTTTCTGCCGAGTAATCCACTTTTGCATTCCCACCTCAAAGAAGTCCGCCGCCAACCCGTTGAGAAACTTGGAAACTTCTTTTTGCAACTCGTCGTCCGTCTGGAATCGTAGACCGCCTAGGTGCTCCTTCAATTTCGGAAACAAATGGAAATCGCTGGGTGCCAAATTGGGGCTGTAAGGGGGGTAGTCAATGATATCCCAGCCAAATTTGTCGATTAACTCCTTCGTTTGTTGCGATACATGTGGACGGGAATTGTCATGGGGTAGCCTGACGCCTTTGCTGAGTTTTCCCCCACGACGATTTTGGATTGCCCGTCTGAGCTTTTTCAAGGTTTTGCAATAACCTGTGGAGTTTATGGTGGTCCCTCTAGACATAAAATCAATGAGCAGTACACCACGCCGGTCCCAAAACACCGATGCTATGATTTTTCCTGCTGACAGCTGCTGCTTAAACTTCTTTGGTGGTGGCGAACCGGTGTGTTTCCATTGGCGCGATTGTTGTTTTGTTTCCGGAGTAACATAATGGCACCACGATTCATTCCCCTTAACAATGGAATCAAGGAAGTCTTCGTTATTCTCGTCGCATTCACTGCAGAACTTCTGAGCACAGTCGACGTGCTGCTGTTTGTGGACTTCTGAAAGCATGTGCGACATCCAGTGTATGCACAACTTGTGGTAGCCTAGGTTTTCATTCAACACCCTGTCAATTGAAGCTTCAGAAGCCTCAGGAATTTGAGCAGCCAGTTGCCGGATGGTGATTCACCAATCTTCGAGCAGCATTTGCTCAACTTTCGCCACAACGTCGTTGGAGATCGACAGCCTCCCACTTCGTTGTTTGTCGTGGACATCCGTATGGCCGTTGGCAAACTCCCTACATCATTTGCGGATGTGTTGAATGCTTATACACGTTTCCCCATACACTTCACTCAATTACAGGTGGTAACTTTTTCGCGTGCAAAAATCGGATGACCGCACGAATTTCACACCTGGGGGTGACGGCGATGACGGACTCCATCGCTTATGGCTGTCAGGCCGGTACTGACCGTTGCATAGCCACGCTGGTTTTTGGAATCGGTGGTGGGGGATCCGGCGAACACGGTGGTGTGCCAGTTTTCGCATTGCACCATGCACGGTAAGAGTACAGAGTTGGGAAACTTACTTTTGAAACAACCCTCGTATGTGCGGTAGGAGTGTACCAAAATTAGAAGAAAAAAAAAGACATTTGACTGGACATATCTTGCGAAATTCAAAAAGTCACCTTACTTCTTGAACAAACCTCAATAACAATGCATGAAAATTTTTATTTTTTTAAAACAAATTTATCTTACTCAGGCAAGAATTGTAAGAACTGACAGATATTTGTATATTTATTTATATTCCTAAAAGTTTGGTACAATGCTCCTTAGCATTTATAAAAGGCCACTACTTTTACAAAGAAATTTATGAAAAGGATCCTCAAGCAATTGTGTGTATATTATTATTATTATTACAATTTTATCAATCCCTATTTCAGGATGTTGCCTCTTTAAGCCAATGAGCTATGTAATACAATTTAATTCTAAGTAGTTTTGATGCAGTTCTTTCCAGGCTGATCGATCTTGAGCATCCCTCTTCTAGTTCACACCTATAACTCGACATATGTCCTTAACCCAGCGATCCAGGGGTCTTCCTCTTGCTCTTTTCAGATTCCTTGGTATCCAATCCAATACAGTACTGCCGTAGTCCATCTGTCATTTCTTTTGCAAGCGATATGACCAGCCCATTATAGGTCATGACTGTTTTTACGATATCTGTCACTTTGGTTGTATGGCCCTTTTTCCTGTCTCTTCTTGTAAAGCCTAGCATTGGTCTTTCCATACTTCGCTGGGTAGTTCTCAGTTTTTGCTTCATGTGACTATTCAGGGTCCTAGTCTGGCAGTCGTATGTGAGGACTGGTAATACATATTGTTCAAATACCTGTTTAAAAATAAATAAAAAAAATAAAAATAAAAAATGTACTGCCAAGTTAGATTTAAAAACTGTGGAATTTCTTCTGTATGCTCTCCTGCCCAGCTTTATGCATCTGTAGATCTTAGGCTTTGGGTCGCCATTCATGTTGATCAGTTGGCCAAGGTATATGTACTGTTCTATGGACTCAATACCAACATCTTTCGTGTCTGCCTTGTCTTTGTCTGCCCATTTGTTTTGCATGATTTTTCTTTTTGACACATTTATTTTAAGGCTCACTTTGCTACAAGCTGCCTCTAGTTCATTTATCAGTTCTTTTAGCTCTTCCAGACTGTTTGAGAGTAAAACTATATCATCAGTGAATCTTAAGTTGTTGAGACTTCTTCCAATTTATTCTCAACCCTCTGTTTTGGGATTGGATTTTTGACATTGCCAACTCCAGTACTGATGTGAATAGCTTGGGGGATATAGAGTCTCCTTGTTTTAACCCTCTTTCTACTGGGAACTCTTTGGTGGCTTCAGCGACATTGACAAAGGCAGTAGAAGTGCTATAGATGTTGTACAGTACATTGATATAGCCTGGATTCACTCCTTGTTGTAGAAGGGCATACATGATTGCTGAGTGATGTACTCAATCAAAAGCTTTTTCAAAATCGATAAAGGCTAAACAGAGTGGCATCTGGTATTCATATGCTCGACTTATTACTTTGTGGATGACTTGGATGTGATCTACCGTGCTGAATCCTGACCTAAAGCCAGCCTGTTCGATTTGTTGCACTGTGTCCAAGGTAGAACTGATGTGATTATTGATGACCTTCGTAAACACTTTGTAAATGGTGGGAAGGAGGCTGATGGGGCGGTCATAATCGTTGGGAACCACCTCCAGTTTCCCGGGTGTGGTTTACGAGCCTTGGTTGTTGTATACGATCGTTTTCCACTGTCTCCTATCCAGAAAAGTTTGCTTGCTCCATGATATATTCCCAATTCCAGCCTCTTCTCTCTATGTCCTCCTCCAGTTGGTCTGTCCATCTTCTTCTTGGTCTCCCGATTGGTCTTTTGCCCACTATCCTTTTTTCCAAATAAGTTTTTGGTAGTCTGGCACTATTAATTCTCTTTACATGCCCAAACCACTTAAGTCTTGATGACCTAAGTCTCTCTTCCATGGATTCCCTTAGCTCTAGGTTTGATCTAATCTCGTCATTCTTTATGTCGTCTAGTTTTCTCGAGGGCCGTTCTAAGAAACTTTATTTCACATGCTTGGATCTTGCTAAGGTCCCTTGATGTTATTGTGCATGTTTCCAAAGCATATGTGAGAATAGGAATGAGATATGATTTGTACAAGATAATTTGTGTTCTTCTGGGAACCTTCATGTCCCATGGTACTGTAAAAATTGGCTAATTTGATTACGCTATTCATTATGGAGTGGTAGTTTTTAATATCGTAACGACTGCTTATTTTGTGTAGCAACACAATCATTGCTTTTTTCCAGCTGGATGGGATATTTTTCTCTTCGAGGCTTTGTGAAAATACCTTAGCTAGGTGCCTGTAGGTTTCTTCTCCAGTCAATTGGAGTATGTCAATGAATAGGCCGTCATAACCACTAGCTGATCCTTTTTTTCATTTCATGCACTGCCCTTCTAACTTCAGATGGGAGGACTTCAGGAATTGGTGAGTCTGGGATTTATGTCATTAAAGGATTTTCATCTTGCTTGCTGTATAAGGTCTGATAGAAGTTCCTGATATGGTCCAATATATATATATTTGTGGTATCGTACTGAAGACACTGTGGCCTTGCCATTTTTTGATTCTATACTTCCTGCTGAAGAATAGGTAAACATGGCGAAAGCTTTCAAAGAAAAACAGTCAAATAATTTTGATTCCATGTGGCTAAACTTGGACTTAAAGTTAATACACAAAGAGTTACACAATTTTGATCAAAAAGAACCTCCAGTTTTTTTAAGCAATTTAAAATTTCATATGACTTTATTACGCTTAATCCTGCAGCCTGAAATTCTTTACGAAATTCTTTACATGATTATCAGCATTGGCCTTACAGTAGTTATAAACCCTACAGTAGCCAGTGCCGGAATAAGACAGCATGGGGACCCGTAGCAAATGTGAAGAAGAGGCCCTTGATTTTTGCCGTCCGGGGGAGAATTGTAGATCTAAAAAAAAAAGTTATCTAGCCTAGGGACCCCGCTAGGAGGCGCGAGGCCCCCTAGATGGCGTGAGGCCCATACCATTTGCTACCTCCTGCTACATGGTTAATCTGGTACTGACAGTATCCATTGATACAGCAGATAGATGTGTGAAACTTATGTAAGAATAAAAAAAATTCATAATCCAAGATGAAGAACAATGAAAACAATACCTGCGGAAAGTAGTAAATGACTATCGGAGGCATTGTTTAGCTTGCTCAATCGTCTTCAAAAAAATATTAAACTTTTTTTAATATATTAATGTCATTCTAAGTCTTATTTCAATATAGGTAACAATGAAAGGAAAGAAATGCTAAGAGGCAATATTTACATGGAAAATAAAGGGGAAAAAAACACCCAACACTCACCAAAGGTGAAGGGATAAAGGCAGCAGCAACACAAAATAACACACAAACAAAGAAAATACAATATTTCAGGTGAAAAACCTTTTTAAAGTTAACAGAGGTGGCTGGGCTTGCACAAGACTTGCGTTCAACGCAGCCACTCATAGAACGTGTATTGTTTTGTGTTGCTGCTGCCCTCCTCCCTTCAACTTTGGTGAGTGTTGGGTGTTTCCCCCCTCCCCCTTTCTTTTGTATGTATGTCTTATTTCAGTTGTTCTCAAGCTTAAAAATATTTTAAATTCAGAAATGAGCAACAATACATCAAGTTTTCAAATTATCATATTTATTGTGTTTTCACGCTCCTTGGACACATGTTAGGGTTGAGTAATTTTTCTGAAGTTTTTACCACTTACTTACTAACCAGAAAGGAAAAGAAATATGGGCTGAGACTTATGGAGATACAAATTTTATTTGTTATCTATATGTTGAGGACCACCCATATATATATATATACAGTAACAATGAAATGAAGACGCTAAGTAGTGGAAAGGAATCAAATTAGGATATGGAAATGAGCCACATTTAGATGATGGATGTGGGGCGTGAACACATGGAAAAGACACAAACACAAATAATAAAGTAATTTTCAGGATATACCATTCGTCAATGGGAGAACATTATGAGGGATGGGCACAGCTGGAGACTGCCTCACAGAAAGACCGCCGGTTGGGAAAATAGTGGGGGTAAATTCAAACATAGGAAACGTAGAGGGGCAGTGAATCAGAGCTAATACCCAAGCATAGATAAATATGCAAACTTCTAGTCCACAAGCACAGTCTTCCTGTTCCTAACAGTCAGCCCCAAGGCTCTTTCCCATGTAATAGACCCCACTGCAAGATGTGCGACATACACCATGCTTCCACCACTTTCATCAACCCTGTCACAGGGGAAAGCTTCCCTATCATAAGATACGCCACCTGTGAAACCTCCCATGTAATTTACCAGTTAACATGCAACCACTGCCTGGCTTCATATATAGATTTGACCAAAAATCCACTCTCCATAAGAATGAATGGCCACCAACAGACGGTGTTCACACAGAACCCAAAGCACCCAGTTGCTACCCATGCCATAACGCACAACTTGAATCATTTCAACAGTCCATCTATCAGAGTTCTCCCTAATAGCAGCAGTTTCTCTCCACTCAGGAGGTGGGAACTACCAGTACAAACTTGGCACAAGGTAACCACCTGGTCTCAACATGAGATAATACCCGGTCATTATTATTACATATGTTTAACCTTTTTTAATCCTCTCTTTTCCATTACCTATATTGAACCACCACTAACCTAAGGTGATGTTTACTTCATAAAAATTATTTTTTTATTATTATTATTATTTAAATTTGTTTTTGTATAATATTTTATATCATATTCAGTTCTAATTGTATTTTGATCTTCCCACTGACCAGAGATTAATTCGGATATTTATCTATGCTTGGGTATTAGCTCTGATTCACTACCCCTCTACTTTTCCCATGTATGAATTTACCCCCACCATTTTCCCGACCGGCGGTCTTTCTGTGAGGCAGTCTCCAGCTGTGCCCACCCCTCATAATGGTCTCATTGATGAAGGGTTTATCCCAAAAATTACTTTATTATTTGTGTCTTTTCTATGTGTGTTCGCACCCCACATCCATAATCTAAAGGTAAGTGGTGGCTCATTTCCCTATCCTAATTTGATTCCTTTCAGCTACTTAACGTCTTGATTTCATTGTTACTATATATATATACACATATATAATAGAGTCCCACTAATCAATCTGAACCCTGGTAATCTGAAGGTTCGCTTAATCCAAACATGGCAAAAAATGAATCTAAGTATGAAAAATGGTAAAAGAATTTAAACATAGTTCATGAAAATACAATTCATACTGTATTTAATTGCATGAGTAACTGCTGTTCATACACACAATTTTAATTTACACATTACAGTACACATGTATTAGAAAAATTGGCAAGAAAACATTAAGTTTAAACAGTGCATAGCAATGAAAGAAAATCCATCAAACTTACGATAATAGTTACAACGCTTACAAGCGCCCATTTTATTCCTACTTTTTAGAAGACAAAAACTCATTGTTTTTTAGCGTATTGAAGACAGTCTGTTATATGACACAAAGATGTGCCATTGTCACATATACATTAAATCAGCAGGTGTAGCAGTGGCCTGTTGCTCCAACTATTGTAGCGCGAGATCACTGCCACATCACTGTGTGGCACTAGCTCTCCTTTATCACCTTTCTACTTCATTGTCACTTCCGTCACAATAGTCCACTTCTATATGATCTTGAGTCACAGCAGCCACTTAATCAATGTCAGTAAGGTTCTGCAAACTTGCATCATCTGCTGCCATCCATTCATCTACATCTGCTTCACAGGCCAGAGATGTCTGAACCATTTGTAGGAAATTCTCCTCTTCATTTTCAAAATGTGTCCTGATATTCAAGAGGTTTCCACAGTTTTCTCCAAGATTTTCCTCAGTGGCCCAATAAAAAACATCCTTTACATTCATTTTTTTCCCCTTTATAGTCAACTAAAGGAATGTTATTATCTTGGATCATCATTCTTAAAAATTGTTTTCTGTAAATCAATTTTAATGTTTGCTGTACGCCCCATAGAAGTGGTGTAACATTCAGTGGCAAAAACTTTGCCACAATTTCTCGATCACATAATTCCTCAGTGGTGGGGTGAGATGGCGCGCTATCAATTAAAAAGGATAGCATGGGGAGGTAAATGATTTTCCTTAGAAAACTGTCGGACAGAGAGAGCAAACTGGTCGTGAAACCATTTTTTGAACAGCTTACCTTCCATCCATGCTTTTTTCTGGTTGTGATAATATACAGGCAGGGACTTCACATTGCAGTTTTTAAAAGCTCTGGGGCTAACAGATTTGCCAATCATCATTAAAGGCAACTTGTGATTACCAGCAGCATTGCTGCACACTAACAATGTCACACGATCTTTGCTCATTTTAAAGCCAGGAGCTTGGACTTCTGCTATTGATTCCAGGCTTTTTGTTGGCAATGCCCTAAAATTAAGGGCTGTCTCATCAGCATTATAAATTTGTTGGGGAGAATAATTTCCCACTCTTATCAATTTATCAAACTCACCCAAGTATTTGTTCATTGCATCAGGGACAGAAGGAGCTTCTTTCCAGTAATTGATAGCTGACGAATCCCACGAAGTTTTTTAAACCTGCCCAACCAACCCATACTCGCACTAAAAGACTCATCACCATTCATTTACTTGTTTAGGTAAACCGCCTTTTCCTGAATCATTGGTCCAATCAAAGGAGTTCCCCTTTCTCTTTCCTGTGTAAACCAAAAGAAAAGAGCTTCATCCACTTTATCGTACTAGGACTGTTTCAAAGGCTGGTGAATTTCAAGTGTTTTGCACAGGAACGTTGCACAGGACTGATCAAGCTTCACTCGGTTCTTCTACCAATCACAAATGGTTGCCTTACCAACACCCTGTTCAGTGGCCAGTTTAGATACATTCTCACCATAGTCTAACCGCTTCAAAGCATGCAGTTTTTTTGAGAGTTAACGTTGTATGTTTCCATTTACTTATGACGAAAATCCACCACTACACTGGAATGCCTACAATACAACTGTCAAGCATGCCAGCGATCGATAGCTAACTTTAACTGAGTACTTTGCGATCCGGTTGAGAGTGTACTGACCTCAAACAGTTCAAATGTCTCATCAACAAAGGGAGGGTGTGAGAGTGAGTTATTGTCTCCCCCCTTGTTCCTAATTGTTACCATGGTGTACCTACTTATATGCTTGATATACTTCATTCTGGAAACTGTTCACTGTAATTCCTACTCATCTGAACAAATCAGTAATCCAAACAAGGCCCGGTCCAATTGGTTTGGATTAGCGGGACTGTACTGTATATAATAAGAATAATGAGCAGGAAATTCTTTAAGACAATAAAACTAAGGATGGATAGAGAAATATGACCCAACACTTACCACAGAGGAAGGTGGCTGGGAATTACGAACACAAAAAAGAACAAACACAAGAAACGCGCAATATTTCGGCATACAGACTTATTCTTGCAGAAGTGAGACACCATTCAGAGCCAGACGTGTACACGGTGATGACGGCCATCTGGTGAATGCCATGGCCGGCACAGATGGTAGTGTAGGAGAGGGGGGGGGGCTCAAATACTGGATTGGTAATCAATACTGTTGAAGGTATATTATCATTGACGGCGGTAGACCATCATAATAACTGAGCGACGATACACATATAAATCAAATTTTGAAAAACTTTAAGTATTAAAAATGAATTATAAGCAATATATATAGTAGTGATAATAAGTGTTGGGTCTGGTGGGAGGGATTTATTGAAGATTGAGACCTGGAGGATGTCTGGTGTCCAGAATATTCTGGAAGGCTATTTCCCATCTAAGTAGTTCAGAGGAGGTTGTGTTATTAGGGAAAACTTGGATCGTCCTAACTGAGGAGCAGTTCTTAAAATTAGTCAGTTTGTGGGAACTGCCATGTTTTGCCAGTGGATGGGCCATCTTGTTAGTTTAGCCATATCTGGTAGAAAATGGGTTAGTAGTGAGGCCTCTATATGAGCTGGACCAATGGAGGCATATAAGTTGATATATGAGGTGTTTTGTAATATAAGTACCATGTCCAGTGACGGGGAATGTTTCACCTATGGTAGGATTGGTATAAGTGGTAGTAGCTGGATGCATGCTGCATGTTTTATGGTATGGTCTGTTGCTCGGGAATAATCGCTGTAGTAGTTTGGGGGAAGTAATTGCAAACCAAGATATTTGCCGCACTCTCCAGTGGTGTTACCAGTTTGCCACCCAGTATGGTAGTGATTTTTGGCATGATGAGACTGAGCCCTGCCTAGAGCGTTTCAGACCTCCATCCTTCCTCCACACCATCCCCTCCTTATGTTCAAGGAATTCCTCACTTCAAACCTGTCCTTAAAATCTTTCCTTAACTTCATTTCCCAATCCAATCCCATCTCCCACAGCTACCCCCCTGACTTAGTGTACAAACAAATCTCTCATGCTATGGCCCTTCCTGTGCACAGCCTCGCTTTCATCACTCAGTTCTTCCCTGGTCCCGATTCTATTAACTTACTCCTTCGTCGTGGGCATGACTTCCTACGTTCCTTTCCCGGGATGCACACCATTCTCCATAAAATCAACCCACTGCCCCATGCACGTTTTAGCAGACCACGAAACCTAAAAAAAATCTTAGTTCACAAGTACTCGCCCAGTAATTCCCACAAACTATCACAGGGATCATTCCCGTTCAACAGACCACGCTGTAAAACATGCAGTATGCATATGGCTACTACCATTTACTCCAATCCTACCACAGGTGAAACATTCCCCATCGTTGGTCATCCTACTTGCATTACAACACACCTCATACATCAACTTACATGCCTCCATTGATCCAGCTCATACATAGGCCTCACTACTAACCCACTTGCTATCAGAAAACAATGGGCACAGGCAGGCAGTATATACTAACAATGAGGCCCATCAGTGGCAAAGCATGCCATTTTCCACAAACTGAATAATTTTAACAACTGTTACTCAGTTAGGGCTATCCAAGTTTTCCCTGATAACACAACATCCTCTGAACTATGTAGATGGGAACTAGCCTATCAGAATATCCTGTACACCAGACATCCTCCAGGCCTCAATCTCCAATAAATCCCTCCCAGCAGATCCAGCACTTATTATCTCTGCTATTTATATTGCTTATATTTTATTTTTTGTACTTAAAGTTTTTCAAAATTTGATTTATATGTGTATTGTCACTTAATTATTATGTAGGCCTAACACTTTCAATGATAATATACCTTCAACAATATTGATTATTGATCCAGTATTTGAGCTTTCCCTCCCCTCTTCTACACTATCATCTGTGTCGGCCATGCCATTCACCAGATGGCTGTTGTCACCGTCTACACGTCTGGCTCACTTCTGCAAGAATATGCCTATATACTGAAATATTGCACTTTTCTTTTGTTGTATTCATCTTTTCTAGTTGCCTTCATCTGTGGTAAGTGTTGGGTCATATTTCCCTATCCTTCCTTAGTTTTATATATGGATAAAGGCATTCTAAAGCAAGTTCAATAAGCATTTTGATAGTAGAATAACCATTGTCCTGAAGATTGCTGCAGCATCAAAACATAGAAAACCGTACACATATAGAGCTTGAAATTTTCAGGCCCATATACTTTCTTCAACAAAAGAGTGAGGTGAGGTAGCCAACTAATGTTGTAGACCCATGGTGACAACTTGTGATGGAGGAAAAATCAATGTGGCAGAAATTATGGGTGGCAGTTTGAAAGAGTAAACTTGAGAATTGTAAAAATTGAAACATATCGCTAGAACAACTATCAGACACACGGAAGAAGTTGGCAGAAAATGTTGTTATTAACCAGTAAAATTTTTCTTTAATTTGAATACATATTATTTCTCAACATAATCTGCTGCTTTAGAAATACATTTTTTCCCAGCATATCGGAAGCTTTTTGATGCTGTTAAAGTAAAAGGAAGGGGATTGTGTCAGTAGCCAATTGTGCTTGATGACCTCCACCGCCTTGTTGTCTTCAAATCGTCAGCTTCCCAGTGCTTGTTTTAGTGATCCAAAGAGATGAAAATCACAGGGCAGTAGGTCATGGCTGTAAGACAGTTGATCAAGTGATGTCCAGTTCATTTTATCCAATTTTACTTGAGTGAGAGCTGCAGCGTGAGGCCAAGTGTTGTCATGGAGAAGAATCACTTCTCTTATAGGCTGGTCATGTCTTTTTCAGTGATAAGCAAGCTAATTTCATCAAAAATATTGCAGTATGCTGCACTGATGGTGTGATGTCCATACAAAAAATCAGTGTGCTAAATAGAATCACGAATTGTGTGAATGTTCTGCTGTTTAAATCTGGTCCATGAATGATGATATCTCATTTTTGATCTGTTCACAGCTTTTCAGGAGTTCTTGATGCCAGGCAAACCGACAAGTCCTTTACAGTTAATCTGGTTGGTTTCTGGCCTTTATAATTATACGTTGCACAATTGAGGGGTGCATGTCTTCCTCTGATATGATTAGCTGTATTACTGACTGAATGTGATAAGGCCAACAATCACTCTCCCCACTCCTGACATCCCCAACAAACACATGCAGCAGTGCGTGACCATTTATACTATTGTAGCGCACTCAGTTAAAAAAGTCCTGTTTATATTTAATCCACCCTCATACAAAACAATTAAAACATAGATGTTACAACTACTTAATGAAGATATCTGGTGACCAGTGATTCTTTAGGAAGATAGAGGGGTGATTAATAGGTGGAATGGAAGGAAAATTAGTGGTTGTTATCTCAAATTAAGACCCTGTGGTTGTCTGATAGCCAGTTAATACCATTAAGACAGTTCCCACCTTCTGAGTTCAGAGATGCTGCTTCATTCTGAGGGGTCTCTGATGGCACATATCATGAAACAAGAATTGGCTTGTTTCCACTAAGAATAAATCGGGCGTATAGTAGTTTTTAATGATTAATCATGCTAAGGAGATAACAAAAAACAACCTTATTTAATATAAAAGATAAATATTATAATTATTTATAGAAAATAAAATCGACAAAATCAGCCATAGTGATACGTGACCGCGAACGCCAATGAGAAAGCATTACGTCATAGCGTCCCTTGCGCCACAGAAGTGGTTGACATTTACATGTAATAGAACACTTTGCGTAGTAAATATTTCGTTTGTAGCAACTTCTGTGTTGCTAATTTAGTTATCGTTAATTATTTGGCGAAAGAGAAGTCTAATTCATTATGGAACAAAGTTTTAGCAAAGCAACCAGTTGTAATTTGCCCAAAATTGACGCCGTAGCCGTTGGAAGATTTTTCGCCTCAAACATAGACTTCTGCTCGTCGGAATTCCGCAATGTAAAAACTTCCACGTAAATATATACAAGTGTCAAATATATATTATAAGCTGAAATCAGTTTCGTAAACAATAATCTATTGCTTAGACGTACGTTTATAAGTTAATTGATATGGTTTTGATGTTACTTTTGCGAAGTATAAGCAACTGTTAGGGAGTTCTATAATTACCGTGACGTCGCAATCTGATAACGAATTCTTGTAGAATTCGACGAAACAAATCGTAAATAAAGAATAATATTTTTTGATATCTTGCTTCGTTTTCGAGATATAGCACGTTAAAAATGAGTTATAGTTCTTTGTTCGGTACTATTATTTCTGTGCCATGTCTTAACTTTTCAGGTGCATCACGCCTAAGATATGTTTCTTTTTTTTTATATAAACCTTTTCTAGAAAAATATATCCTCAAAAACAGGTGTGGTAAATTTTAAAGGTATGGCACTGCCAGTTTCCAGACTGCTCTAACTTGGAGACCATCAGACGTGTTCAGAACGGATTTCGATCCCCCGAGCATATGTTGAAGGGAATAACTCCATATGTCTCTGTTACAATTATTTCTTCAAAATGAGACCTACGTATCTAGAAATTAACGCGCAAACATTTGTAAATATGTGTTTAAATATTATAATTTTAACATATTATTAAGAAGTTTCAGCGTGGCGTATCGGTAGTGCTCTTGCTTCCCATTTTGCGAACCCGGGTTCAAATCCCCATACAAGCAAATATTTTTATTTCTTTTTTTATATGCAGTAATCATTGAGCATTGATTTTATTTCATTTAAAATTCATTTACGAATTTTTATTATGCGAAATAACTATTAAAACATTATTTACAATAATATAATTACTTACAATAGATAAAATAACCAATTTTTATTACAATGCTACGACCATAAAAGAGATATTCTGTTAAAGTTCCATTTCATTTGTAGAACATGAAATATACCTGTTTCATAAAAAAGAAAAAAAAATCAACAATAAACAATGAAATAATGATTATATATAAAAAAAAGTTGGGACTGTATATTCTGTAATATTTTGTTTTAAAAGTTATTTCACATAATAAAAATTCGTAAATGAAATAAAATCAATGCTTATGATTTCTGCATATAAAAAAAGAAATAAGAATATTTTCCAGTATGGGGATTTGAACACGGGTTCGCAAAATGCTAAGCAAGCACGCTACCGATACGCCACGCTGAAACTGCGAAACAATGTACTAAAATTATAAAATTTAAACAATATTCACAAATTTTTGCGCGTTAATATCTCATTACCTAGGACTCATTTTGAAGAAATTATTATAATACAGACATATGGAGTTATTACCCTTCAACATATACTCGGGGGATCGAAATCCGTTCGGAACAGGTCTGATGGTTCCCAAGTAAGCTTCATATCAGCCTAACATCATCATCTTTCAGTTACGATATCTCGAGAACCAAGAGAGAAATTAAAAACAATTATTCTTTATTTTCGAATGGTTTCGTCAAGCTGCTTAAGAATCTATCACCAGATTGTGGCGCCACTTAATGACGTTTATTCTATGAAAAATAGCACTAAAGAAAGATTTTATCACACAAAACCAAAACAAACTCAACTCATACCTTATTCCATTATCATTACTTGAAAAGTAGTGGTTTTGCAAAATTCATCATTTTTGCTTTGGATTTAGAAATATATTACGCACAAACACTTACATCAAAATGGTCTTCACAAAAATAGATACTTCTGTCTGCAGGTAAACTGTGAGCATCCTCCCTCCTTGCAAGTTTTAACCACTTTCTCCGTATTTTTTCATTGTTTGGAACATATATAAATAACTTATCTGGTGTTTTTATTGTTGTGCTTCTACACTTCGGCACTACACAGTACTTATAAAACGAGGAACTCATGTTTAACTAAAGAAAATCTATACCTGCCATATACGTACACGACTGTTCAGACGCTATGACGTCATCCAAGACGCCATGACAGTCTAGAGCGTTTTTGAGCTAAATTTAAATTCGCTTTTACAAATGCAAAATACATAATGTAAATGTTCGATTCTTTACAAAATAAGATGTTTTTTGAGTAAAATAGATAATAAGGTGAAGTATTAACCTATTTTTCAAATTTAGTCAACTACCCAATTGAAATTGTTTGTATCATGCATGTTGGCATGATCAGATATTCTGTGGTAAGGTTCTGAGTAAATATAGTTTGTCTGTGTCCATTCATTCTGATGGCCAGTGGATTCATGTTCAGAGGAATGTATAAGACTGGGTAGTTGATAGATTAGATAGTAGGATACACATGTAGCAAATTCTATAATGGAGAATCTTTCCCCGGTTGCTATATTGGTGAAAGTAGTGGAGGTAGAGGCCTACGGCATATTGCACAATTTGCAGTGGGATCATTAGATGGAAAGAAGCCTTGGAGCTGTCTTGTAAGTTCTGTTATGGACTAGGAGTTGACTGAAGTTTGGAGATTCTGCTGAAGTAGTTTCTAGGCAGGTGTGGGTGGATTTTTAGTAGGAGGGTTCTCATTTCATGACAGGCTTGAAGGAAATCATAACCTTCCAAAAGACTCAGTTAATTGATTCCAGGCCTGGAAAGTACTGGAACTGTGTTTGGTTTTTGATGGTTTGAGTTGGTCGATAGTTTGAGCAGGTTAAGATGTAGTGCACAAAAGTTGTTTATGAACTAAATTTGATGAGTAATTACAGAATATTAAACCGTGAGAGATGTTATTGGATTATACTGTGAGGGCCTGCTGGTTAGAACATAAGCACCTGTTGTGAATGCCAAGGGTGTAGGGGAGGTAGCATTAGTTGTGATAAGGATTGCAGCTGTCGTAATAAAAGTTCTGTTGTAGATTGGTGGGTTTGGTATGGGCAGATCAGCTGGGAGGCCACTAGGCGGGTGTGGGGAGAAGTAAATCCACATGTAGGAAAGTGTCATGTGTTTGAAAACAATTCAATGTGAATTTCAGGGTGTTGTATATATTGAGACTTTTAAGAAAAATGAGAAGTTCATTATCCCCATATGTCCAGATCATGAAGATGTCATGCCCATGACAGTGCTAAAAATCTAATTGTAAGTTTTTCCCTTAAGGCAGAATTTTTTGTTGTTAAGTATCAGGTGGGCCAGGTTGATGAGAAAGAATCTGAAATGTTCCATGGCACTAAGTTCATGATAGTGGGAATGTTGGTGTATAAGGAAATCACATTAGTGGTTACTAAGCTGGAGTTCTGGGCACAGAAGATAGGTGGAAGTATGTCTTTGATATGGGAAGGAAGCTGGCTGATAGTGAGTTGTAAGTGTTGGTCTATCAGGCCAGAGATATGTTCAGTTGGTAATGCAAATGTAGTTATTATGGGGTGTCCTCAGTTGCCAGGCTTATAGAACTTGGAAAGCAGGTATAGAGTAGGGGTGCATTGCTTTCTAGGAATAAGGAGTGAGATTGACAGAATAGAGAGTCTTTGGAGAGATCTGTTGAACTATATATAGTGCTTGTGGGGTCACAGATGGGAGGTTGTAGGTATAATGGTTAGCAACTGGTGAAGGGCCTCAGCCATTTAGTCACAATGATTCATCACCAGCGTCACTGAGCCCTCATATGCCAGGAGAACAATTAGGTTTGGATTTGAGGAAAGTTCTGTGATGGCCCAGCTTTTTGATGGGTTCAGATTGGTGCCAATGGATATGTATTTCAAGAAACTGGGAGAAAGCTTGTGGAAAGAAAATCTTGGAACATTTGTAGAGGGTGGATTTGTGGAATGGGGGTGGATCAAGAGTGGACAGTGGTTGGAATTTCTGGAGACTGGGCGCCAGGTCATTCCAAAAGTATCAAGATGTTGGTCTGAAAGGCAAACCTCTGCTCACCAAAACTGTTAATTAAGTAGTTGTATGTATATAGTTACCAGGAAATAATAGGAGCTTATTAGTGAATGGATTTACAAAAAAAGGGAATAGTGAAATGAACCACCACTTACCTTAGATGATGGTAGCATGGGATGAACACATAAATAAACACAAAACTCGGGAAAAGCAATGAATATTTCAAGACTTGGCTCTTTGTTAACAGGAGAAAATGAAGGAGGCAGGGTGATGTGGCAGACTGTTTCACAGAATCAGTAAAACTATCTCCCACATCACCCTCCCTCTTTCACAGGGCCGGTTTAAGGCTACCGCAAGAACCGCAGTCGCGGGGGGCCACAAGCTTTAGGGGGCTCCGCCACGATCCTCTTCAAAATTTGTCCTTACTTAACGACAATTTTTCTGCTAAACTAAATAATCTACAAATTAAGAATGTTAACAAGCTTTGTTCACAATAGTCCTAGTGTCGAGAGCACTTTCATTGTTGATCCTATTTTCCCACAAACAGGACAGATTTAATGAATACCACGATGGTGGAACCAACGACGATATAGCTTTCCATTTCCGTTTCCGTCGGTTACCAGAAATACCAGAAACGTTTGATGTCACCAACAGGCGCAATACGCCTTTCTGCTCACAATACCTCCTGGTTGTTTGGGATTTCCGCTGTTAATGGAGACAAACGCGTTCGTCTTGGTTCAGCAACCCAGTCAGGTGTGAAGCATGAACACAGTTTGTGTGTATATGTCTGGTGGTATCAGAACCAGTGATTTGTTTCACACAAGAGTGTAGAATGGATCATAAGTACTTGTCAGGTGCTGAAAAAAGAAAACATAGGTGTGATATCCTAAAAAAGCAGTTGCGGCAAAAGGGTTCATTAAGTGGCTCATGAGTGGCTGCGTCCTACGCAAGTCTTGCGCAAGACCAGCCACCTATCTGTTAACTTGAAAAAGGGGATTCTTCACCCGAAATATTGTTTTTTATTTGTTTGTGTGTTGTGCTGTGTTGCTGCTGCCCTCCTCCCTTCAGCTTTGGTGAGTGTTGGGTGTATTTTCCCTTTCTTTTCCATATATGTATATATATATATATAGGAATCAAATTAGGATAGGGAAATGAGCCACCACTTACCTTTAGATGATGGATGTGGGGCGCGAACACACATAAAAGACACAAACAATAAGAGGTGGGTGCAGCCGGAGATTGCCTCACAGAAAGACCGCCGGTTGAGAAAATGGTGGGGGTAAATTCAAACATCGGAAAAGTAGAGGGGCAGTGAATCAGAGCTAATACCCGAGCAAAAATAAATATCAAAACTAATTTCTGGTTGGTGGGAAGATCAAAATATAATTAGAACTAAATATATATTGGAAAAAAAATATATAAAATACTGTACAAAAAATAATGATAATTATAATATTTATGAAGTAAACATCACCTCAGGTTAGTGGTGGTTCAATATAGGTAATGGAAAGGAGAGGAATAAAAAAAGGTTAAACATATGTGCTACTAACAATAATGACCGGGTATTATCTTAATTTGAGACCAGGTGGTTGCCTTGTGCCAAGTTTGTACTGGTAGGCAAGTTCCCACCTTCTCAGTTCAGAGAAACTGCTGCTATTAGGGAGAACTCTGATAGCACGGACTGTGTAACAAGAGTTGAAATTATTCAAGTCGTGGGTTATGGCATGGGCAGCAACTGGGTGCTTTGGGTTCTGTGTAAACACCGTCTGACGGTGGCCATTCATTCTTATGGAGAGTGCATTAGTGGTCAAACCTATATATGAAGCCAGGCAGTGGTTGCATGTTAACTGGTATATTACATGCGTGGTTTCACAGGTGGCGTGTCCTACGATAGGGAAGCTTTCCCCTTTGACTGGGTTGATGAAAATGGTGGAAGCATGGTGTATGTCACACATCTTGATGCGTGGTCTGTTACATGGGAAAGAGCCTTGGGGTTGACTGTTAGGAAGAGGAAGACTGTGTTTGTGGACTAGAAGTTCGCTGAGGTTAGGAGGTCTGCTGAAACAAGTTCTAGGAGGGGCAGGGAGGATTTTAGGAAGAATGGATCTCATTTCAGGGCATGTTTGTAAGAAATCATAGCCCTACCGGATGATTCTGTTGATGGATTCGAGGCCTGGGTAGTGCTGTGTGACCAAGACTGGATTGTGGTTGGTTTTTGCGGGTCTGGGATGATTGATTGGCTGATTCAGTTGTGATGTAGCATCTCTGCCTTGGTTGACCAGTACCTACAGCCTATTGTTAATCAGCTCCCTTCTCATATAAAGGACACCCAGCACTTTCTCTTCCGGCTTTCTACCTTACCCACACCTCTTCCTTCCGACTCAATACTGGTTACCATTGACGTCACGTCCTTGTATACAAACATTCCACACTGGCATGGCCTCAGGGCAATGGAACACTTTCTGGACCAGCGCCCTCCCAACAGCCTTCCTATGACATCCTTCCTCATCAAATTAGCCCACCTTATCCTTAATAACAACTACTTCTCCTTTGAAGGCAACATCTATCACCAAACCTGCGGAACTGCCATGACCCCCTCTTATGCTAATCTGTTCATGGGCCGGCTGGAACAGACATTTCTGGAGGAAGTCCCTCTCAAACCCCTCATTTGGCTTTGTTTCATTGATGACATATTTATGATTTGGACGCATGGAGAAAATGAACTGCTAAATTTCCTGAACCATCTCAATAACTATAGCATGCTGAAATTCACTAGGTCCTACTCCCACACCCAGGCCACATTCTTGGATGTAGATTTGTCCCTATCCAATGGCTATCTCAACTCTTCAGTTCATATCAAACCAACCAATCTTCAACAGTATCTCCATTTCGACAGTTGCCACCCATACCATACCAAACGTTCACTCCCCTACAGTCTTGGCATTGGAGGTAGTTGCATATGCTCTAACCAACAGTCTCTCATGGATTATTCAAACAGTATTTCAGAAGCATTAATATCTCGCAACTACCCTCCAGCTTTGGTTAACAAACAGCTTTCACGTGCTACATCACAACTGAATCAGCCAATCAATCATCCCAAACCCGCAAAAACCAACCACAATCCAGTCTTGGTCACACAGTACTACCCAGGCCTCGAATCCATCAACAGAATCCTCTGGCAGGGCTATGATTTCTTACAAACATGCCCTGAAATGAGATCCATTCTTCCTAAAATCCTCCCTGCCCCTCCTAGAACTTGTTTCAGCAGACCTCCTAACCTCAGCGAACTTCTAGTCCACAAACACAGTCTTCCTCTTCCTAACAGTCAACCCCAAGGCTCTTTCCCATGTAACAGACCACGCTGCAAGATGTGTGACATACACCATGCTTCCACCACTTTCATCAACCCGGTCAAAGGGGAAAGCTTCCCTATCATAGGACAAGCCACCTGTGAAACCACGCATGTAATATACCAGTTAACATGCAACCACTGCCTGGCTTCATTTATAGGTTTGACCACTAATGCACTCTCCATAAGAATGAATGGCCACCGTCAGACGGTGTTTACACAGAACCCAAAGCATCCATTTGCTACCCATGCCATAACCCACGACTTGAATAATTTCAACTCTTGTTACACAGTCCGTGCTATCAGAGTTCTCCCTAATAGCAGCAGTTTCTCTGAACTGAGAAGGTGGGAATTTGCCTACCAGTACAAACTTGGCACAAGGCAACCACCTGGTCTCAACTTAAGATAATACCCGGTCATTATTATTAGTAGCACATATGTTTAACCTTTTTTTATTCCTCTCCTTTCCATTACCTATATTGAACCACCACTAACCTGAGGTGATGTTTACTTCATAAATATTATAATTATCATTATTTTTTGTACAGTATTTTATATAATAATTTGTTTTCCAATATATATTTAGTTCTAATTATATTTTGATCTTCCCACCAACCAGAAATTAGTTTGGATATTTATTTTTGCCCGGGTATTAGCTCTGATTCACTGCCCCTCTACTTTTCTGATGTTTGAATTTACCCCCACCATTTTCTCGACCGGCGGTCTTTCTGTGAGGCAATCTCCGGCTGCACCCACCTCTCATAATGTTCTCTTGTTGACGAAGGGTTTTTTCCCGAAAATTACTTTATTGTTTGTGTTTGTGTCTTTTATGTGTGTTCGCGCCCCACATCCATCATCTAAAGGTAAGTGGTGGCTCATTTCCCTATCCTAATTTGATTCCTTTCCGCTACTTAGCGTCTTTTTTTCATTGTTATTATATATATATATATATATATATATATATATATATATATATATTTCTCTCTGCCACCCCTGAGAAGAGAACTTGTATGTGGATATGAAACTTAAATCATACTCTAGCTGGTTATGTACAAGTATTCACATTTATTCAATTATGTACATGATAAACCATTTAACAACCCACTTGGCTGTCCATTCCCTTATTCCAGTGAGGTCAGTTTTATCCTTACCCTTACGACTATACCAGACCTTCACCTTCCTGTAAACCCCCATTGGGTTTAACAATCTCCAAGTTTAACTTCATCTAAGCACGTTCATTGCCACCTGGCATGTGGTGAAGTTGAGCTGTGCTGTCAGGCGAGGTCTGCCTTCTGCAACGTGCTCGCCGCCTCCTGGTGACAGCTCAACTCGTTGACCAATTGTGATATCGGCAACCTGCTCACTGCTCCCGAGTTTTGCTCACCTTTCCCCCTACCACATTTTCCCAGGATGGAACGATGACTACCAATCACCGAGCATTCGGATGCGGTCTCCCTGGTCGAATTATGTCATTGTCCGCATCAAATCGCTGACTGTCTTGGCCAACTAAGCTGGTCATCGTCTCGCGAGTTGCACATTCTTTCTTGCTTGACTGTTTACAATCCGTGTCACAACTGGAATAGCTTTCCATAATACTCTGTAAACCTTGCTAAAATTCCCTGTAAATCCTTAAAACTTTGGTTCACAACAGCACCTGTAATTCCTACAATGTCAGTTTTTCCCCTACACCAATTGGCTGACCATTGGTCTGTGGCTCCAATTAATTGCTAGCTTTCACCAGGCTGCTACCTTCATCTTCTGTTGAAGAAGGGTTATGAGGCAGAAAATTTCAAGCTCTGTATATATATTTTTCCATGTTTCGACACCACGGCAATCTTCATATATACCTAGGGTAATAACCATCACTTACTGCACTTGAAGGCAGGAACGGCATCGAAACTTAGAAAGGCATGTATACACATTGTGTATTGTAATTATCAGATTTATGTCCCTGCATTAGCTGTAGAATGAGGTGGCTGTTGCATGATGGTAGCTATCAACTGGGTAGTGTGTAAGTGAATTGGCATTTGTTATTATGTCCGGAAAAGGCTGGTGGAAATTTAATTAAACTTGTTATATCACCCTGGACCATTGAAATCATCTTTAATCCACCCCTTCCGAGATTGGGTACAGGTGAAACAAAATTTGGTTTAATTCTTGAAGTGGCTAGTGTGATACATGTTTCTCATTGGTAGACTGAAAATACTGTAAAGGTACACCAACACCGACCCACCCCTATCTAGTTCTGGGGCAGGTAGATTGGCATCTATTTTATTTGTGGTATTATCTGGGTCCAATTTAATGAAACTTGGTACAAATCTTTATCATCAGAGGAATAAAAAGTGTGTGGGGCTAAATCAACTCCAGCCCACCTCTTTTTGGATAGGGAGCACGTGAATCTAGTTTTGCTTAAATTCCAGAAGTGGCTGGTGCAAATTTCTTGATACTTGGAACACATGTTTCTTGTTATCATATAATATATTGTATGGCTAAATCAACTCCAATTAGACCAGGCACTGCCAGTTAGTTTAGTAGTACAGTATATAATTTTATAAATCTTATATCTTTAATCCATATGTATGACATTTTATGGTCATTACTTTTTCAGTGTTCTGTCACTTCCAGAGACAATATTTCTCGATGAATATCAATTATCAAATCAGTATTTTCTCATCCCCCCACTACCAACCCTGCCATCCTTACTTTGTTACTATGATTTGCCATTCACTTGGCAGGCATCTATGTGATCAAATCCGGCCACCTCAACATGGGTCTCATTGTCCAACAAGATTAATTTCCAACACATATATATATATATATTTAACTAGTATAGAATATATATATATATATATATATATATATATATATGTGTGTTTCAAGCATTCTTTACAAAAGTAAAGAATGAAATGGAGTGTCATTTGCGATTGATGCCTGGTACCAAGTATGGACTGACATTCCAAACTGATAGTGATGGAGAGGATTGTGAGACATAAATTAAAATTATTTCTGTTGTAAGTGGTGGTTTATGCTTCTATAGAATTATTAGAATTCTGGGTGACCAATAATCTTAATGGGTAATTGTTTATCAGGGTATTTGTTGCATGTAGTTCATGGAAAGTTCCAAAAGTGGCATGTTCTACAAAGGGAAAGCAGAGGGAGATTGGCAAAGATGGTGATGGTAAGGTGCGTATCTTACCAGTCTCCACATTTATTTAATCCTTCTTTTGCAGTACATGCATAGCTGTGCTGTGCATTCTGTCTCCTCCTGCAGAAAAATGTTTGTACCTAATAATTAAGCTAGTGGGTTATTTCCTTGTTCTATTTCCATTGTGGTGGACGAGTGAACTTTTTTTCCTGTATCGGCCTTGCCACTCCCGAGAAGGACATATAAACTGTGGGTAACCTCTTGTCATGTGAGCAATAGCACTTGTAAATAAAACTCTCAGTAAGGGTATGTACAAATACATAAACTTTATTACATCAGTTTTGTACAATAAGGCCTCTCCTAGCTCCGCCTATTCTTTCATAGAATATCACTCCCAGCATGTTACTTCAATCACTGCTTTCTACATTGCTTAAGAATGACTGGCTAGCTCGCACCTGTTTTACTGTTGGTGAAGTCACCTCTCTACATCACTCCATAGTCCTCTAGCTGCATAGCTGTGTAGGAAGCCTGTCCAACTTCCTAGACCTGGGGTGGCCAACCCATATGATCCTGTGGGCCACTTGGAAATGTATCATAACTCCATGGGCCGCATATCAAATTATTTATATCCATATTAGATTTAGATCCACTATAGACATATTTTAGTGAAAAATTGAAACATAACGAGTTATTATTATTGTATTTACTACTATTCTTACATGTAAACATAGATAATATAATAATAATGATACTAAATGCACATTGGAAAAAAATATATAACACTAAAAATAAAATATAAAAAATATTTTTTAAAAGAGTGATGAATCTCGCGGGCCGGAAAAATTCTTAAGGCCGTGGGCTGGCCACCCCTGTCCTAGACATTTCCAAGCTCCATATGCCAAGCTGCTAATCTGCCATGTCTGACCTGCCCTGTCTCTGACTTTGACTCCCAGTTTTGATTGGTTCTCCCCTCTTTAACCTCTGTAATAGGGAGTGCTTCTCGTCAATAGGAATAATTCTTGCCCTAATCTCTGTCTCCAAATGATGTCTTGCTAACTCCTAATTTTGCTGACTCTCTGATCTACTTTGGTGTCAATGCTGCTTGGTTGCTTACATTCCTAAGCTTCTGGCTGTTTTGAATCCCTGTTACAACTGCCCTGGTTCCAACCTCTGCTATATGCAATCACTTTCATCCAGCTTTATTAACTTTTAGGAACTCTAGCCTAAAATTATGCTGTCCACCACAGCATGAATAAAAAGGGCATAACGTGAAACATTGTTGCTCACTTTTCACAGCAGCCCTGTTGCCTGCTTTCTCCTTCCTTTACATGTTAATATCTATTAACAGCATTGTTTCTTGTTCTGTAATTGTTTTTTTATTATATTTCTGTTGTTTGTCTGCTTGATACCTCACTTACTTAGGCTATACTAAATGGTGGGTTTACTCTTTGTTCTGACTTCCTATTATGCTATACATACTTATATTATTATATTATTTTACTTATGAAGTTTTGTTAATTCATGTTATTTTATTAGTAACTAGCTGGTACCCACGACTACGTTCGTGATTGTAAAGAATTCATATTGACAGCTATAGACATCTAACTCCCATAGTGCACGATGGAAGACTCGATACTATTACCAGACACAAATACAGGTCATTCTGCGCAATGTAGTTCCGGCAGCAAAGTAAAATTTACGGATACACACAAGTCTTTAGATGAAATACGAAAATATTCATGATCGACCAATTTCAAACACAATATCTCACACACTCCCACAGTTACCGAATTTCGACCAACGTTGTGATCGATGGGAGATTCTGTGTTACTACCACAAACAAACGCCAGTGATCTGCGATTGATAGATTTCACTTAAAAGTGATAAACCGTGACACATGCGTCTTTGACAGAAAAATGATATTGCCGCAGGTCGACCATTTCCATCCCCCATATCTTCCACACCCCCATAGCTACATACATCTAACAACTGTAGTGCACTACAACAGACACGATTCTACTACCACACAAAAACACCAATGCTCTATGCTATGTAGTCGTGGCAGAAAAGTGACATATGCAGAGACACATGCCTTTCGTCGAAATACGAAAATATCCTTGGTCGGCCACTAACAACCACCATATCTCCCACACAACCACAGTTTCTGAAATTCGGCCGCTGTTGTGATCAAAAGATGACTATGTGTTACTACCACACACAAACGCCAGAGATCTGTGATCGATAGTTTTCGCTGAAAAGTGATACACCATGACACTTTTGTCCTTGGCAGAAGTATGAAATTGCCACAGGACGACCACTTTCAACCCCCATATCTCCCACACCCCTATAGCTACCGACATCTAACAACCATAGTGCACTACATGAGATACGATTCTACTACCAAACACAAACACCAATGCTCTATGCTATGTAGTTGTGGCAGAAAAAGTGACATATGCGGAGACAGTGGAAATACGAAAATATCCTTGGTCGGCCACTTACAACCACCATATCTACCACAGTACCACAGTTTCTGAAATTCGGCCACTGTTGTGATCGAAATGTGACTCTGTGCTACTACTACACACAAACGCCAGTTACCTGTGATCTATAGTTTTCGCTGAAAAGTGATACACCATGACACTTTTGTCTTTGGCAGAAGTATGAAATTGCCACAGGTCGATCACTTTCACTCCCCATATCTCCCACACCTCCATAGCTACCGACATCTAACAACCATAGTGCACTACATGAGATACGATTCTACTACCAAACACAAACACCAATGCTCTATGCTATGTAGTTGTGGCAGAAAAGTGACATATGCGGAGACAGTGGAAATACGAAAATATCCTTGGTCGGCCACTTACAACCACCATATCTACCACAGTACCACAGTTTTTGAAATTCGGCCGCTGTTGTGATCGAAAGGTGACTCTGTGCTACTACTACACACAAACGCCAGTTACCTGTGATCTATAGTTTTCGCTGAAAAGTGATACACCATGACACTTTTGTCTTTGGCAGAAGTATGAAATTGCCACAGGTCGATCACTTTCACTCCCCATATCTCCCACACCCCCATAGCTACCGACATCTAACAACCATAGTGCACTACATGAGATACGATTCAACTACCAAACACAAACACCAATGCTCTATGCTATGTAGTTGTGGCAGAAAAGTGACATATGCGGAGACAGTGGAAATACGAAAATATCCTTGGTCGGCCACTTACAACCACCATATCTACCACAGTACCACAGTTTTTGAAATTCGGCCGCTGTTGTGATCGAAAGGTGACTCTGTGCTACTACTACACACAAACGCCAGTTACCTGTGATCTATAGTTTTCGCTGAAAAGTGATACACCATGACACTTTTGTCTTTGGCAGAAGTAT
Source organism: Vandiemenella viatica (assembly GCA_031002005.1). NCBI lineage: Eukaryota > Metazoa > Arthropoda > Insecta > Orthoptera > Morabidae > Vandiemenella > Vandiemenella viatica. Next base: position 32,055,053 of record CM061919.1, read on the forward strand.
GAAATTGCCACAGGTCGATCACTTTCACTCCCCATATCTCCCACACCCCCATAGCTACCGACATCTAACAACCATAGTGCACTACATGAGATACAATTCAACTACCAAACACAAACACCAATGCTCTATGCTATGTAGTTGTGGCAGAAAAGTGACATATGCGGAGACAGTGGAAATACGAAAATATCCTTGGTCGGCCACTTACAACCACCATATCTACCACAGTACCACAGTTTCTGAAATTTGGCCGCTGTTGTGATCGAAAGGTGACTCTGTGCTATTACTGCACACAAATGCCAGTTATCTGTGATCTGTAGTTTTCGCTGAAAAGTGATACACCATGACACTTTTGTCTTTGCAGAAGTATGAAATTGCCACAGGTCGATCACTTTCACTCCCCATATCTCCCACACCCCCATAGCTACCGACATCTAACAACCATAGTGCACGACAGGAAAGACGATTCTACTACCACACACAAACACCAAAGGTCTATGTTATGTAGTTGTGGCAGGAAAGAGAAGTATACGGAGATACGATTTTTTGGTCGAAATATGAAAACGCCCTGCACTGACCAACTTTAATCATTATATCTCCCACATCCCCACAGCTATCGGAATTCGGCCAACGTTGTGCATGACAGGAAACTCCATGCTACTTCCACCCACCAACATCAGTGATCTGTGCTAGGTAGTGGTGGCTGAAAAGTGAAATATAGGAAAAAAACACGTCTATTTTTATATATATATAAGATTAATGGTTGAAAGGCAGAGTTATTTGTACTCAAGTATTCATATTTCCCTTATTTATGTTTTCTGTCATTTCTCTGTTAACAGAATACAAATTTGAAATCTCAGATTCAACAGGACGAGGCAAATTGACTGAAAGATTACTTGCCCAGGGCTTGCTCACACCCAATATGCTTCAGGAGCTCAAAAAAGAATGGAGAGAGGTATTATGAGCTATTCCATACGTTTTGTTTACCTACATCTTAGCTTTAAACTGAAATAATTTGTATAGTTTGAATAATAAATTTAAAAATTTTGATTGTTGGAAAATTTCTTCATTGATATAATATGAATTAGCATAATAGAATTATTAGTAAGTTTACAGCTAAAAAATAATGGAATGAAAAATTATTTAGAGTAGTAGTTCACTGTTCTTGCAAAGACATAGGACACATTTGTCACTACAAGCCACCCTCATTATTGGTAAGAGCTGGTATTACTTTGCCTATCCTTCCCTGTTTTTCTTTTATCTAATGTTAAGTGGAGCTGAGGCTATTGTTCTTATAACATTCTAGTAATTTACTTCCCTTTATGTTGACATAATAGTTTCTTAAAAATTCTTCACGTACCTGATGGGCTTAACAAGGTTTCTTGTAGTTTTGTTTTGGCATTCCATTTCACAACCATAATAACTAGGGCATTTGTTTTGTTTAAAAGTTACCTTCTGTATTTTTTATTTCAGATGACACAAGTTTTGTTGAAACCTGTTACCAATCCTTGACCAATCCTGCTTTGCTGGAACAAGTGTGTTTTTTAAGTTAACTATAAACAATCTTTACATCGCTATAAGATGTACTTACTAGTACTAAAGTTTTTATAGTATTATCTTTGGTTGACGGTATTAAATGGTTCAGAATGGTTGTATTGATTCAACAGAGGCCTTTTGTTGTGTGTGCTCTGAGGAGAACACTAGAGTTTCCTATTTCCCAGTGCAATATGTTTCTGGATTGGACCTATATGATGGCTTTATTTACGCCAGCAAGTGTTAGAACATGGGAAGATAAAACCATTTAAATCCAAAGACCAAAAAAAATGTATTGTTTTGCAAATTAATTTGTGTGTGTTCAGAAAGAAAAAATAGGGAAAGCTTTCCATGATTTCTGACACATTATTGTAGAAGTTACTCTCTTGGATTTAAATCATAAAGCTGGTCAACAATCTTAATTTTTTTTAAAATAAAAAGTTCATAAACTTCTAGATACGTTAAAATTTTACAATCCTGGAGTGTTTCATGGATTCAGTACTCCACCCTAACTATCAACTAACTAAATTAAATACCAAGACTACACTGGGAACATTATGCCATAAGCCACCTGTTGTCATACTGGACTAATCATGTGCTTTCCATTCTTGGCCCTTTCCATGACATTGCATTTAAAGTCTAAAGAAGTGCTTGGTACTCAGCAGGAATTTGAGGCATGTATCACTCTTGTATCACAAACAAAATTTGTAAATCGCAAAAGTAGAGGGGAGGAATTTAACACTAAAATCATATAACATAATAAAAAATAAAATAAAAAAGGAGGCAATTAGATGACTAAGGTAATGGCCACCAGAGTATGTGCTCCATCACAATTAAATTTAATTAATTAATAACACCTTTTTCTGTGCTTAAGCTTTTCATATAAATTAATGTTCTCAAGTTTAACCAGTCAAATTCTGTAGCAAAAATGAATGGTTCCCATATTTTGAATCTGGAAATAGTTACTAAAGTTATTCCTAAATTGAATTCCTGTTCACCATATTAATTACAACTTTTTATACAAAATCAGTCCTAAAGACTTGCTTATGCTGGTTGCAAATGCATTTTGAATCGGAAAGGACATCCTTGTATATGACCGTGATCCAGTAGCTTTCATATGAAGAATTGGAACTAAACTATTGACTGTCAGTACATTGTAATTATTGTGAATGGTTTTAAATTTTTTAATGATTTCCCTGTTTGATAAGCACTTCTTTCACTATTCCAAGTGCTCTGTTCATCAAGACCTTCTTTGTTCAGAGATTATTTCTGAACATTACAGGACATTTCTTGCATCCATAAAGAACAGAATTGAGTACCTTGGCAACAGGCACTTCTACAGTATTTCTAGAAACCAGTGTGTTATCTGCTGGAATTGTGACTATTGGTCCTGCCATTTCTTCCAATTTCTGCTTATTGCATTTTTGGAATCACAATCATGGCCTTGCTGTAGAATCACACGATTTTCATTAATTTGGTGCTGACCGTGGCCTGCAGGGTGACTTCCTTCAACCTCATTGCTGATCATTGTTTCCCCTCAGTATACTGACCCTACTGCTTCATTATTTTCCCTCAATCAACTGACCTAAAAAATTAAAAGCTTTTTGAAGGTTAGGAAACTGCAGTTTATTTTTGTCTAGTTGTTTTTTTTTTTTTTTTCTTTGTCTTTCTTATAACGTTATTGGTGAGTGATAATCAACTGAGATAGTATGTCTGACTTGATTGTTGATACATTCAGAAAAGAGTTTTTTTGTTTTTTGTTTTTTTTTGTCATCATTGTCTCGAATGGTTTGATGCTATCCTCCATCCCTTCCTATCTTGTGTCAACCTTTTCATCTCAACATACCCCTTACATCTCACGTCCTCAATTATCTGCTTCATATATTCTAATCTCTGTCTTCCACACTGCAGTTCTTACCTTTCACTGTTCGCTCCACTAACAAGATAAACAGTTCTGCATGTCTTAAAATATGACCTACCAGCCTGTCTCTTCTTTCTGAAAAGCTCTTCCACAAACTTCTTTCCTCAGCCAACGTTTCCAAAACCCATTCATCTCGTACTTTATCTGTTCACTTAATTTTCAGCATCCTTCTATAGCACCACATTTTAAATTCTTCAGTTTTCCTTCTTGCTAATATTCCTAAAGGCCATGCTCCACTGCCATAAAGGGCTCTGCTTCACACATAATTTTAAAAAGTTATTTTTCAGCCCAAGATTAATATTTGAAACTAAAAGGTTTTTCTTTCCCTGTAAGCTCTTTTTGCTAGTGCTATTCTGCTTTTAACATCATTCCTGCTTCAACCACTGGTACAAAGTGTGGTGGATGAGTAGTTAACGCACTGGCCTTGCATTCGGGAGGACGCCCATTTGAATCCCCGTCCAGGCATCCTGATTTGGGTTTTTCAAGGTTTCCAAAATCATTCCACGTTAATGCTGGGCTGCTTTCTTCAAAAAGGCTATGGTCAAATTCCTTCCCATTCCTTGTCCCCAGTACCATCCCATCTAGTGACTTCGATGAGGCATAAAGCCATAAGTAAAAAAAAAAAAAAAAATCGACCATTGGTTGTAATTTTACTTCCTCAGTAGAAAAATTCAAAACTTCTGCGATTGCATCTGACCCTATTTTTATATTTAATCTGCTAGTACTGGTATCATATCTGCTATATTTCATCACTTTTGTCTTGCTTTTGTTTATATTGAGTCCAAAATCTTCCTTGTTCATGAGAGTCAGTAACTTCTCAATATCTTTAACCTCTTCTGCTAACAAGACAATGTCATCAGCAAATTGTAGCAAACTGATTTTTTCTCCTTGAACACTTATGCTACATTCAAAAGTTTTTTTTTTCATTCCCTTTAGTGCTTCTCCTACATACAAGTTCAATATTAGTGGCAATAGACTACAACCTTGTCTCACAACCTTTATAACTAAAGCATGTATCATGATTCTATACTTTTATTATAGCTACTTGATTCTTATAATGATTATAAAGTATTCATCTATCTCAGTATTTTAAACCCAGCTTCTTTGAAATTTTGAACATCTTGTCCCACCTAACATTATCAAAAGCTTTCTCTAAATCAACAAATGAATAAAAGAATCTTTGTTTTTCTTGATTAACCTTAAGGCCAGAATCACTTCTCTTGTACTGCGGTTTCTCGTAAATCCAAACTGATCTTCATCTACTATCACTACTGCTATACTTTCCATTCTTCTATATATTATTCTGATTAATTTTTTTATTTTATTATTATTTTTTGCATACGGCTTTATGCCTCTTTGAGTTCATTAGATGTGGGATGGGATTGGGGATTAGGAACAGGAAGGAAATTAGCCATGTCCTTTTCAAGGAAGCATCCCAGCATTCATCTGGAGTGACTTGGGAGAAACCATTTAAAACTAAATCTGGATGCCTGGGTGGGAATTCGAACCCGCGTCCTCCCAAATGCGAGGCCAGAACCTTACCGCTCACCCACCATGCTCGGTGGTAGTTTTGAAGCACTTATAGTGTGATAATCAAGAGGAACATAATGGTCTTCATTAACCATTCAAAGCAATTTGTTTTGTCAATTTTTTAATATATGAGTCTTTTTCGCAACTTGAGATTTATTCAAAGCATTTTACAACATTTTTGATGATGTTCCTCTTAACAGTTAAAAAAAAATCTTCACTTGTTCAAAAATTTTTTTGTTTTTGCCAGCAGCTACTCTGCACCAAATTGAAATTTACAAAAGTGGTGGAATAATATTCTTAATCAGTATTTAAAATTTTTTCCATGGCCTTAAAAAAATGCTTTTCACTGTTTGACCTTTTCAGGCACCCTATGGTTATTTAAGGTAAAACTTTGTCTTGTGCTGCAACTAAAGCCATACCCGATCTATATACAAAATACCACAGGACTATGGGATATACTTTTTTTTAATATCATGTACAAAAAAAATTTGAAGTTGTGACAAATAATAAATTACTTAATTTTCAGACAAATGGGAAAAGTGGTGATGTTGATCCAAATGATATCTTTCGTACCAAAAGACCAAGAAAGAAGAGAAGAAAATGATTATAAAAATAATTTTATATAAGTTTTTACTTTTTTATCAGTTTTATTTGAATATGTGTCTTTTTGAAAAATTATTTAAAAACGTGATTTTGTGATCAGAAATTTTGAGAATAAAAGCAATCTGTCCTAACTACGGAAGAAAATAAATGATCTGAATATGAAACAAACCACCTTTTACTAGTATTGTTTTGAATACAAACTATGTATTTCATTAAGCAAAAATAAAAATGTTATGCAGGATTGTCTAGAAAATGGATCATGTGATTATAGAGTCATCCAAAAATAGCCTCCCTTACTTGAAGAATTAAGTGACTCTGCAGTTGTATTTAACTAATTTATGGGTGTCCAGTAAACAGATAGCAAGTCCAATTTCACTCTACCCATTCTCCATCTGAGTCCTTAGGAACATTTCTCACTTTCAGATCATAACACTACCACCTGGGATTCACAATGCCATTAATAAAGTCATTTCCCCAGGGCAGGCTGGATTCAAGCCAAAGCATAGCTGTACCGAGCAGGTTCTGACTCTTGTGACCCACATTGAGACTGGATTCCAAAAGAAACTTAAAACAGGAGCTGTGTTCATCGACCTATTAGCAACCTGTGATACTGTCTGGCATGAGGGTCTCCTTCTCAAATTCCTAAATGCTGTACCGTGGTAAAAAAATAGCCAAGTTCTTGAACAATATGCTGAGTAATCGCAAAATCCAGGTCCACTGCAGGGTCCAAAAGAGTCACTGGCATGTTCTCATCAATGGATTGTCTCAGGGTTTCTTGCTGGCGCCTATGCTTTTTAATATATATATTGCAGACATACCTCAACTAAATTGCAGGAAATTTCAATATGCCAATGATCTGGCTATTACTTTCCAGGATAGAAACTTCAAGATTTGTGAAGATACTCTCTGAGAGTCTTAACCAGCTCTACACATTCTTCTCTAAGTGGAGACTTATCCGAAAAAGACAGTCTTGTTGCTTTCACCTTTCGAACCAGCTTGCCTATGTCAGAATAAGACCAACCTTTGGACCCCACGGAAGAGTAGAACACAAAGATCACCCCAAATATCTGGGAGTTACCTTGGATCAAGCCCTCACTTTTCATCAGCATTTATCTAACACTGCAGAGAAAGTGAAGACCCATGTGAACCTTGTTAAGAAACTGGCTGTTACGTCATGGGGTGCAGGCGCCCAAGTTCTTCAAGGAGCAGCCCTTGGCTTGGCATTCTACACAGCAGAATACTGTTGCTCTACATTGCTTGGTAGTTCTCATACTGCCAAAGTTGACACCCACCTTAATGTTGCTATGAGAACAGTGAGTGGTGTCATTAGGTCTACCCCAGTATCGTGGCTGCCTGTACTTTCCAACATTCCTCCTCCACATTTGAGGATAAAATCGATATTGCTTAGAGAATTGGAAGGAGTGGAGGAAAACAACATGATTCCTCTGCATGGTGACCTGCTTCAGCTGCCTCGCACACAACTAAAATCGAGGAGACCTGCCTACATGGAAGCAGCGAATCTGACACATAATAACTTTTACTTGTATGAAGAATGGAGAAAGGAGTGGGAAGCCAACAGATCACACAACTGTGGGCTTATAAAAGATCTGACACCCTGTGTTCCAGGATTTGACTTGCCTAGGTGTCTTTGGTGTCATCTGAACAGATTTCGCACAGGTCACAGAGTGTGCAATGCAACAACGCATAAGTGGGGTCTCTGTGAAGATGCGTTGTGTGAGTGTGGTGGTATCCAAACTACTGACCATATTGTGATGGACTGTCTAGCTAGAAGCCTTCTCACACTGCATTAAGCTGGACGAGCTGCCAAAAGATGGCTTGAATCTATAGATTTAGTTATCTGATTGACATGTCTTTTGTCGTAGGGATGATCGATATTAGAAAAACATCGATGTTGACATCGATGTTAACATCGATTCAAAAGTATCGATGTGCGATAAACATCAATAGAAAAACATCGATATGTCTAAAACATCGATGTTTTCGGTAGGAAGTAAAACTGTCTATTCTATTTATTAAATGTGTTTATTGTTATTGAAAATACAATCCAATATTTCGCCAATATCTATTAATATCGCTCATTCCTAACCCTACATAATCCCTCCGTCACTGGCCCACCATGCAACACAAAAAGCGTTAAGCATTTAGTAATTCACTCACCTGCATGCAAAGCCAACCGACACCGAAAAAAGAATCCTTAACACTCCTTCAATGAAAAAAAAGCAGCAACCAGGAAATATTTAATCTCGGGCAATGTATCCACTTTTTTACACAAAATAACCTATAACGTAGGATATAATACAGTGAACAAACTCATGGTACCTACATTGTTGGGTTATATTACCGCAAAAGCTATTGGTCAAAGAAATAATAATACAATACAGAATAAAGATTTACCATACCTGTTATTTCGTTATTAATAGTATCAATAGCAAATTAAATTCGCTTCGCTACACAAGTTCACTCACAATACACACGCACTTAGAAAATGCAATGATGTAACTAATCGTATGGCCTACTCCGGTTACGTTGATCAGTGTCATCTAGTGTAAAATAGTTGAACTTTAATTTAATTTAATTTAATTGCAATGGAGCACAGGCTCCGGTGGCAATTTCCCTACACACCCATCTTCCCCCTATCCTGCACCCACTTACAATTGCCCTCTACAAATTTTATCTTTAAATTCTTTCAAAGTTTTCGGTAAATTATTCATCATTTCTCTTGGTAAATCATTCCAATCCCTGACACCCTTGCCTAAAAAAGAGAATCTTCCTGAAATGGAGTGCCAGCTTGTGATCATGGTCATCTTTTCCCTTCCATGCACTACTTTCCGTACCTATTGCAATATCTTTCCATGCCTCATCGCCAGTATATGCCCTGTACATTCCCATGACCCTCCTCATCCTCCTCCTGTCTTGCAATGAATCCTATTTCAGCTCCTTTATCATATCCGTCACTGATTGCATTCTGCGATAATTTCCAGAAACAAATCTAGCAGCCCTTCTTTGCACCCTCTCCAACTCCTGTATTTGATACGTAAAATGAGCGTCCCATACTACACTACCATATTCGAGCAATGGTCTAACCAAGGTTTTGTAACACAACTTGATAGTCATCTAGCTAGTACATCTAGTGCAAGCTAGATAGCCCTAAAGAATATATTGACGTTTCGATATTTTATTCTCATAACATCGATGTGTCGATGTTATCGAAGTCAAAACATCGATGTCAAAACATCGATGTTTTCGAGCTAAACATCGATGTTTATTCACCATCGATGAATATCGATCATCCCTATTTTGTCGTACTTGGCATACGATAATAATAATAATCTATTTTATTAAAGCTGCTTAAATGGTTGACTATAGGTTACTTTATATTGGTATCTACTGACAAAGTCTTCAATTTTAACTAATTGTATTTTAAATTTCAAAGTTTCTAGCTTTTTGCTGAACAAATGATTTTTCTAGGCAGTATCAAATACACACTTATGAAAATGTTTCTTTTTTTAAAAAAAAGAAAAAGAAAAAAAAAGACTAGTGTGAAAATGCAAATCTGATCTGTCAAGGTAGGTGTACAGTGTTCTACAGAAATGCTAATGTATCTTCAGTTATCCCCTAATGGTGACACAATAGGAAATGCAATCATTCTTGCTAGACAACCCGTATGGAAATTTCTCAAATAAAATGCGATGAATAATGAAATTGGATGCTTGTAATATAATGAAAAGTATAACTGCCTCTTTTGTAGCAAATATTTATTTGTTTACTGTAATAGGTATGCATCAAAATACTTGCAACATATTACGAAACAATTAGGAAAATATAAAACACACTGTATGTACAACAGTCACTGACCTTAGCAGAATGCACACAGCATGATATGTGTTGCTCTTATCATAGCCTGTGAGAAAATTTTTCATGAATAAAATGTTTACATTGGAATTGAATAGCAAAACAGAAATATTTCTGTAACAGAAAAAAATATCCGAAAAGCTACTTATTGTATAAAACATCACTATAATATCTGATGATGCAATCTAGGGACTCATTTGCGCGACTGCTTTAAGCTTCAAATTCCAAAAAATTCGTTCGAAATTTATGATTTTACCTAATATTGAGACCTTAATCTTTAAAACAATCTGTCATTTATCGATTTCAGTTAGGTATCGAAGGAGATAAGTGGCTCGTAATAAAAACATGTTGTAGGAATAATGTTAATACTTTTGCCCTTTAAGGGTCGAATTCCAAAAAATTCCTTTAATAAAATATGGTGTGACCAAAGCGGACACATTTAAAATGATACCTCATTTCTCTATTTCTGTTAGATATTAATGAAGATAAATGGCTCATGACACAAAAATGCGTTGTAGAACCATTGATACTTTTCCATTTAAGGGGTGAGTTTCAAATATTTTCTTTCTTAATATATGATGTCACCAAAGTAGAGACATTACTCTTGATGATCCTACTTCATTTATATATTTCAGTTTTGTATCCAGGGAGATAAATGACTCGAGACACACAAAAAAACGCATTTTAGGTATATTGACGTATTTGCCCTTTAAAGATCGAATTTGGAAAAATTAGTTTCTTAAAATATGATGTGATTAAAGCGGACATATTAAGCTTTAAAATGATACATCATTTACCGATTTCAGTCCTGTATGAAGGGCCTGTGACCAAAAAAAACACCTTATAGAAATAATATATATGATTCTCCAGCTCAGAAATTCTGAATATTTAGTGGAGGAATAATCTATTAAGCAATTGATAAAGCAGAAATAATGGACTAATTAACCTGGTAACTGGTAAAAGGTTAATTATCTGCAAAGCAGTGGGTCTCAGAAGAACATTTGATGAGCACTGGATAAAAGGTAACAGTAGAAACATAGAAGGAATTCATACACTATTAAAAGCCTTATGTGCTTAATAGCTCACTATCAAATTTCACCAGCTAACAAGGCTGGACATCTTATGCACATTTTTACAGTGACAATCTGCATACTAATTAGATTTACTCACAAACAGTAGCCAGGCTGGTATTATATTGGGTTTCCAGGTAGATTTATTATAACATAACATTTCAGTCATTGTGTTGCAGCTTTCATTGGAGGACGGTTGTGCCTGTTGCTGCTTTCCCCTAAATATATCTGCAGGAAGTGCACGCGCTAATCATCTGGGGTGACATCGTGGAGGTTACCGCACCAAACTTAGGTGGACAGATGGAGTCGTTCATCTTGCATTTTTTCTAAGTAAATAAGGTGTAACTCTATCTGCATTCATATTTTGGCATCACTTTGTTGTATTTCTAAAACTCCCAGACGTAGGACCCAATTGGCTCTTTTTGGCCACAATGCTTGTCTCGACAAATAATATGTTGAACTCAAGTAGATTTGCTTATACCTTTTTTTAAAATTCCTGTTGTATTCATTGAGCCTCTCATTTATGATGTGCCTTACTTCACCAAAGTATAAATGGCCACAACTACAGGGAATTTGATGAAAGACGGGCGTTTGTAAATCCTCCCTCCTATCTTTGATGCTTGTGAGGATACTGGATATCTACTTGCAAGCCCTGTATATAAGACAGATGCTCTTCTCTTCAAGGAGGCAATGAATCACATCCAATGCTTCCCGGCTGTATGCTAGGATGGTCACTGAGTTGGCCGGTGGTTTGTTTTTCTATGCTATTGATGAAGCAGTGCGAGATAAGTGTAGCAGTCAAGGGATGGGAAGACTGTATTACAAGCAACAAGGCTGTAGCCATTCACTAGAAACTTCTTCCCTAAATTTCTTCTTTCAGAGGCCATGATCACTTCATCAAATATTTTGAATGAGCGGAGGAATAAAATTTTTAGAATTCTTCTTTTTACCATCTGAAGATTATGCAGACTGCATGGAGATACCAGGTGTTATGTGTTGGCGTCCAGTTTATGCATTGGCCCAGGAAACCATTATTTCTTTTCATCAACTCATCCAGGAATGGGACTTGTTTCTCCATTTCAATCTCTATAATTAAATAAAGTTTTTCAGACACTGTTTAAATCATCGAAGAACATGAATTGGCTCATTTTCTGTGATGGTTCGGGACAAATGTGTCATCCTAATCATAATGCCAATTTCAAGGTAGGGCTGTGGATGACTTCAGCCTCAAATGACGGCACAAATAAATTGGCAACGTTTGAGGATAGAGGGCATCCCGTGGTGGCTTGTTCGTTTTGTTGAAAGAAGTGGTTCCTCTACTGACAGAAGGTTGTTTTTAGGCAAGCTTGGCATTCCTGTGGCAAGCTGAAAGTTTCTAATCACTCCCTGACTATGTTTATGGCTTTATAAATTGGCACATTAGTAAAAAGTGACACAACGTCAAAACTTACTAAAATTCCAGTATCTTCTACTAGTCCATTTTGGATGATTCTATGACATTGGAGGAGTTGTTGATGGTAGAAGCAGATATCCTCAAGCTATTTAATGTCTGTGCATTGCACGTGGGTGTGTCGGGATTTGAAAAGCACTGGCGATTGATCTCGGAGGCAGACCGCAGAATCTTGGCTGGAGACTTCTGGGGGTAGTTAATTTCCTCTTCACGTCAGTTTCAACTGAGATTGTTTCATGTATTTTTGTAGCTACATTGTGTAGGATCTTTTGTGGAAGATTATTTTCAGCTTTTCAAATGTATCGTCCTGTAACAGCATCTACATCTTTTTGTAGCATTTGTTCGCATACATCACAACTGAATTGTTGACTTTGTCAGCAGGTAAAATAATCAATCTTCCCACTTTCAATTGACACCAAGTGAGATTCTGTGGTGGTAGCCTTGCACTTGATAATATCTTTGCAGTGGCACTGCGGATTTTATAAGCATCATCAGCTGCTGGGCAAGAAACTTGAAGAGTCCACTGCAACAATGGCTTTGTCCTTAAGCTACGTTCACACTTGGAACTTGTATCGGGATTTGTATCGGAACTTGTATCGGCACATGTATCGATACTTGTCTGAGGTCTTCATCGACTTGTATGAGTATGAGCCTGCGTTTACATCAGCGTACACAAGTATCGAACCTTTTCTGCTACAGGTGTCAAATTTTCGTCTGCATTAAAAATGTCATCTGATGAGGAAGAGTTTTTCATTCAAAGTGTCTGTGCGTACATGCAACTCAAGAAGAAGAGGAAACGTAGATGGTGGCAGAAAAAATTTCTGTCTAGACGAGAAACACATGGTGCTCATGCCATGTTAATGAAAGAATTAACTTTGGAAGATGGAGCTTGTTTTAAAAATTATGTGAGAATGAGCCTAACAGATTTTAACATATTGTTAAATTTAGTGGAACCAATTATTGCGAAACAAGACACTAAATTTCGAAACTCAATCTCACCAGCTGATCAGCTAGCAGTAACATTAAGATTTTTGGCGACTGGTGATTCCTTTTCTTCATTAATGTACGTGCACAGAATTTCAAAAAGTTCTATCTGTGCAATAGTTGGAAAAGTGTGTGAAGCCATCGTTTCAGTTTTGTCGGATGAAATAAAAGTAAGTACCTTCATTTTTATCGTTTACCTTGTATACGTTTAAATTTTATAGTTTTGGTAAATTACATAGCCTACTCTAGTGATTATGATTTAGAACATTCGGAGATGTTTGGAATGTAAACTTTCTTTTTGGAAACACAATTTTCTATTTGTTGTTCACCATTGAATGAGTTTCGATGGAGTGCATACATTGGTGGCAATTTCCCAAGTAATGTAATTTTCTAATTTTTGAATGTTATCATCTTATATACTGTGAGTGTTGAATTCTTCAGATCTAATGGAGATGGCAATACCGTTAGTACAACTTAACACCGCTTGCATTAATTCCAAAGCAATAACAAGCATTATATTGTATTATTACATCATAATCATTCCACACAGAAGAATATTGTTCTGGTATCACGAACTACAGTAATCCCACCTCTACGTTTTATTTCTCTTAGTTTTTTTGATATGTTATTCATCACTGACCTTGGTAATTTGTTCGAATCCCTGATAACCATACCCACAGAAGAAAATTGTCCAACTCCCTCATGCATGAAGTTGAACGCCAGCTCATGCCCATGATTGTCTTTTCCTTTACATGTAATAGTCCTAATGCTTTAACGAATATCCCTCCATGCACCATCAACAACAAACATCTTATACACTCGCAGTATTCTCTCACCCTCCTCCTGTCCTCCAATGAATCTTAATTCATCTCCTTTAGATATTGGTTACTGACTTGACCCTGTAACAAGTCTATCTGCCCTCCTTTCCACTCCCTCCAACTCCTATGTGAGTGAATGGCACAATGCATATTCACTTTCCACAAACAAATCTAACCGCTCTCCTACTGATGTTTTTGATATCTATTATGTGGTTCCCAAACTAGACCACCATATTCAAGCAATGGTCTGAACAAAATTTGGTTACTCAGTACCCCCACTTCTCTTGTACATAATCTCATCATGCTCTCCAATAAATGATTGATTTTGTAACTTTTTTGTAGCACCTGTCCACTATGTAAACACTGAAAATGAAAGGTTTGAAAGCAATAGTCTGACCAAAGTTTTGTTACTCAGTTCCCCCACTTCTCTGTACATAAGCTCACCATGCTCTCCAATAAATGATTCCACACAGAAGAATATTGTTCTGGTATCACGAACTACAGTAATCCCACCTCTACGTTTTATTTCTCTTAGTTTTTTTGATATGTTATTCATCACTGACCTTGGTAATTTGTTCGAATCCCTGATAACCATACCCACAGAAGAAAATTGTCCAACTCCCTCATGCATGAAGTTGAACGCCAGCTCATGCCCATGATTGTCTTTTCCTTTACATGTAATAGTCCTAATGCTTTAACGAATATCCCTCCATGCACCATCAACAACAAACATCTTATACACTCGCAGTATTCTCTCACCCTCCTCCTGTCCTCCAATGAATCTTAATTCATCTCCTTTAGATATTGGTTACTGACTTGACCCTGTAACAAGTCTATCTGCCCTCCTTTCCACTCCCTCCAACTCCTATGTGAGTGAATGGCACAATGCATATTCACTTTCCACAAACAAATCTAACCGCTCTCCTACTGATGTTTTTGATATCTATTATGTGGTTCCCAAACTAGACCACCATATTCAAGCAATGGTCTGAACAAAATTTGGTTACTCAGTACCCCCACTTCTCTTGTACATAATCTCATCATGCTCTCCAATAAATGATTGATTTTGTAACTTTTTTGTAGCACCTGTCCACTATGTAAACACTGAAAATGAAAGGTTTGAAAGCAATAGTCTGACCAAAGTTTTGTTACTCAGTTCCCCCACTTCTCTGTACATAAGCTCACCATGCTCTCCAATAAATGATTGATTTTGTAACTTTTTTGTAGCACCTGTCCACTATGTAAACACTGAAAATGAAAGCTTTGAAAGCAATAGTCTGACCAAAGTTTTGTTACTCAGTTCCCCCACTTCTCTGTACATAAGCTCACCACCCTATCCAATAAACGATTGATTTTGTAACCTTTTTCCACCATCTGTCCATTACGTAAACACTAAGGATGAAAGGTTTTCAATTTAAAAAAAAGCATGGTTGAGAAATAAAATATTTTCTTTTATTACATTTAGATTTTAATTACAACTATTTACATATTTACAGCATCCAACTCTATTTTGGCTATTTCAGCCTCAGCAAGAGCTGCATTTATTTTTTGCTTGGCTACTGCCAAAATCTTTCTGTATTTACTATCATCCAGCTGTCTCAGTTCACTGGCAACATAATCACCAAATGCACTGAACTTATCTTTGTTTTTTTTATTAACAATGTGTTGGCCAACTGCAGAAATGGTGTTTAAAAGGCTTTCAGCATCATCTGGTTTCCTCTTCTTCCTCTTCGACCCTTGTTCGGTGTTCTCTGAGGCTGATAGATGCATAGGTATTTCTACCTCAGACTCCACCAAACAATATGGGTCGTCAATAACTTCAACCAGAAGTTCCTCGGTTTCAACTGTTTCCTTAAAAATAAAAATGTATCACTAGTAAGAAAAGCAACAAATAATTGAAAATAGCAAGACAATATTCACAAAAATTATTTAATGAAAATTGTTTATTACATTTTATTCAATTTTGCAAGTAATATTTTTTTAAGCACAAAAATAAGATGGTTTTAATTTTGGTTTCAGCTTCCAAGGACTGAACAGGAGTGGTTGAGAATTGCAGGAGAATTTAATGACAAGTGGAACTTCCCAAATTGCATAGGTGCAATGGACGGGAAACATGTTGAAATCGAAGCTCCTCCACATAGTGGAAGTACATTTTTCAACTATAAACAATCGCATAGTATTGTGTTGTTAGCTGTTGTTGATGCCAACTACAGATTTCTATATGCAAATGTAGGAATCCAGGGTAGAATTTCAGATGGCGGAGTGTTCAAACACACTTCGCTTTATGAAAAATTAATGAAGAACCAGTTAAACATACCAGAGCCATGTCCTCTTCCAGGCAGAACTAATTGTTCACCATACGTGTTTGTTGCAGATGATGCATTCGCATTGGAAGGCAATATTATTAAGCCTTTCCCTGGCCACCATCTTAAGAATTCGTGGCAAAGAATTTTTAATTACAGACTAAGCAGAGCAAGGACGCATTGTTGAAAATGTGTTTGGTATATTGACTGCTGTGTTTCGAATTTTTCGAAAAAAAAATGCAGCTTAAACCAGAGAAGGCTGCAACAATTACATTAGCAGCAGTGTATTTGCACAATTTTTTAAGAAACAGAAAATCTGTTGAATATACACCTGCTGGAACATTTGACAGTGAGGATAGTAGTGGAACTGTAACACCTGGATCATGGAGAGCAGTCCATCCAGATGGTGTACCACTAGTGCCATTGATAAATACTGGTGGACGAACAAGAGAAGCTCTTGATCATAGAGAAGAATTTGCAGAATATTTCTGCAGTATTGCAGGTTCTTTGCCATGGCAATATGAACAATAAGTTTTTTGTGTCTAGTATTTAAGCATTGTACATATTTGGAGTAAATTAAAACATTATAAATATTTGTCTTTCATTTTTATTAGTATTAATTTAATTGCGATGGAGCACTAAGTTTTTTTTTGTGTCTAGTATTTAGGTGTTGTACATATTTGGTATAAATTAAAACATAAATATTTGTAACATTTGTCTTTCATTTTATTAGTATTAATTTAATTGTGGCAATTACCCTAGTCATCTAATTACCCCATTTTATATTATTTTTGAATTCTTCTTTTATAGTTACAGTGTTAAATTCCTCCTGAGTTCACTTTTCCAATATACAAATTTTAAATTCCTTTAGTGTTTTGGGTGAATTATTAATTGGTTCATGTGGTAATTTGTTCAAATCCCTGACACCCGTACCAACAAAAGAAAATTTTACCACTCCCTTAATGCATGTAATCAAGCACCAGCTTGTGGTCAAGGTCAGTTTTCTCCTTCCATGCACCATTTCCACTTACTTCCATGACTGATGATGTTCCTTCAGTGTCTCTGTTTGCCACTGGTTGATACTGGTCCCTCAGAAACTGCAGTGTCCCAAATGCATACCATGAAGGTGAATATACTTCATCACCCCCTGCTCCAGATTTGACACTGGCATTTATCTTCCCGAGTTCCCTACTGAACTGGCTTTTAATATTGTGCCACTTATCTTCAACATCTTTCTTGGTTACCTATTTTGTAAAATAATAACATAAAACAACAAATACAGAGAGGCAATTAGTGATGATTGTGATGCCGCAATTTGATGATGGATTCTCAAAAAGACAAAGTTAAGAATCAGATTTTATTATTAAAATGTCGCTTCTCATGATATTGTCTCTTAAAATTGAGGTGGTTAATGCGATCTGTTCCAGGGGGGAGGGGGGGGGATGTCCAATGGCAAAATGAACTACATGCACAATAGGTGTTTATGTTTAGCGATTAAATACGATCTGGATTTACTTTCAATTTCTTTCGTGGACTTAATTCATCATCAAATTACGGCGCCAAGGTTATGAAAGTGCTGTCTACATAAATAACAAAAATCACTTTAAAAAGGGGAAAAGTAAAAGGAACGGGAAAAAACCTGCAGCTTGTGGGCGATTTCCACGAAAACATCGTTCCTAATGTTTATATTTTTGTGGTGTTTTGATCGGCTATCCCACATACCACTTTCCCTGATTAATTCAATCAGCCGAAGCACTTTTTCGCGTGGCCAGGACGTCATCTTTTATCTGGAATTATGTTAAACAAATGTTAAACATGTGCTTCATATGCTATCTAAATAAATAAACTTTTTACTATACTTACTTCTTAATCGTAGATAAAATTCAAATCAACAAATACGCAACGTGGCAACCTTCTGCTTGCGATAAATATCACAGAGATGAATTCCCGCGTTAAAGCGTTTGTTTTGGTTTGGTTTGGCTAATGCGCATGCGCGTGTATGAGATACAGTCAAAGTCAAAGGTGAAATGAGCATATACAAAATGTCTGAGCGACTTGTATGAGATACTCCGATATTTGACAAATGTATGAGCAGTTTGTATGAGGTAAAGTGCCGCGACTTGTCAAATATACAAATCCCGATACAAGTTCCGGCACAAGTATCCAAGTGTGAACGTAGCTTTAGATATTTTGACCGGCTTTCGACATACTTGATTGATGCTGGGGATATTTGGTAATTTAGAAAACTTTATTATTTGCCTGTTATTCATTTTTTTGAAGACATCGCAAGCTTGAGTTCACAACAGTTTATCCTGCAAGGTCCAGTCGCTGGAACTTGGTGAGGTGTAGGTGAAAAAACAATACAAAATGTCAATATGTTGTATTAGACATCAGTGAATCCCACAGTAAATACCAACATTTCATCCTCATTAGCAGTAGCGAACTATGATAATAACTTTAACCCATTTGTACTTTATTCAACAACTAGCAGAGTTCTCGGTGTTGCCCAGTATGATCTAGGTTGATTTGCCATACAGTAAATTTTGAAGTTCATAACAGAGGTCAATTTTCTACACTTGTGGCGTTCTCGCCTCGCATTCGGGAGGACGGCGGTTCGAATCCCCGTCCGGGCATCCAGATTTGGGTTTTCCATGGTTTCCCCAAATCACTCCAGGCAAATGCCGGGATGCTTCCTTCAAAAAGGCCATGGCCGAATTCCTTCCCATTCCTTGCCCCCCATCCTTTCCCATCTCTAAAGACCTCGATGTTAAAAAGAGACGTAAAGCAGATAAAAAAAAAAATCTACACTTGTGAATAAAATCAGTCACTCTATTTCCTATATGGGCGTCCATTAATTATCTAAAGTGAAATAGAGGGGGGGGTCAGCAAAAATCTCACGTCATCTTTTTAATTCCTTCAACAACAGTAGAGCTCCAAAACCTACGAGGTCATCAGCAGTGGGGAGGAGGTCCCTCAAGATCTCACCATACCATTAGGGGAAGCTTCGAGAAAGCAATGAAAACATCTGACCCACTAACGACAGCAAAACATGACCAGCCATCGTGAAGCTTCTAGAACACGATGGAAGGGCGTTGCCTAGCCGTAAGGTTAGGAAAGCGGTCACGCTGTCGTCACGGGGGGAACGATATACGGACACGCCCCGAGGCCGTAGAGGTCACTCATCGCAAGAACGTACAACGACAGTCGCTATGTCAGTTTGAGTATCGAACCAGGACTTGCCACCGCCCACCATGCAGCCTGTTACCCCCGAATGATGATAGTGAGTGTATCAGCCGAGATTGCCTATTAGAAGCTATGGAGTTCTGTTGACGGGGAGCCACTTGAGCTGTACTAGTCGTAGCTGAGAATCAATAAACTAGAAGAGG
The DNA here is from genome assembly GCA_031002005.1 of Vandiemenella viatica. Lineage (NCBI taxonomy): Eukaryota > Metazoa > Arthropoda > Insecta > Orthoptera > Morabidae > Vandiemenella > Vandiemenella viatica. The sequence continues at coordinate 32,074,521 of CM061919.1, forward strand.
TGTACCAACTGGCTCTTTCGATAGAAGTTCACTCCATTTCCATTCACTCTCCAAGCTGTTCATTAGCACCTGCCTACGCCATAGTCAGAAGGTATGACGAAGCTGTGATTAGCATGGAAGACCGACTGACAGGTAGTTCCATCACAGCGGTACGATGTACTCAGCATTTCCTGACGAACACGTAATGGCAAACCCGCCATTACATATTGGTGTCAGAAGTGGGATACGATCTTACCATTTATAGTTAGTACGTACAATTGTGAAATTCACTCATCGACAAATAAAACACCATACGAAGTACTATATGGTTATGAGATGAGGTCACCATTTGCCGTAGCTCTGGTTCCTAGAGACATAAATAACCCAGAGGTTAGGGGTCTGGCACATAAACTAAAGCGCATTTGGAGTACTGTAAAGAAATCAAACGCTGCCACTTTCGCTAGGCAAGCAAAGCACTATAACAAAAAGGCCCACCCACAAGAAATTTGACCAGGATCATTCATTTTGTTGAATAAACCATACAGGAAACGGATAACTATGTCCAAATTCAATGTCGCATGGGAAGGTCCATACGAAGGCTTATCTCTGCCATCGAATGTGACCTTGGAAATAAAATTACCAGGTAGGAATTCAATTGTAAATAAAAACAGGGTTAAACCGTATGTATGGCGTAAGAGCGATCAACGGGTGCTAGGCAATGTGGATAAATCATCAGCGGATAAAGAAGTTCGGGAAACGAACACTGAACCACAAGCAGGATCCATACCCAACCAACACTATCAGTTGCGAAATCGCACTAGCACCGCCGGGAATTCCAAGGACGCAAGGAAATGCGGATGAAAAGGTAAGGCTGGGAAATCGTGCGCAGCAGCGCTACAACCTAAGAAATCAAAATAAATAGTAAAAAAAAGCCATTGTAACGTGTAAAAAATAGCCAAGTCACAACAGCCATGCGACTGTCTTACCTGAAAGATAGAAAAGGCGCTGGTAAGTTGGTAAAATACAGTTTGCATGAAGTATTTATGAATATTTTGCATTGAGTTGCATTAAACAGAAATTGTAATGAGAAAAGAATAGATGATAAATGGGTTGAATACTGCTCTACCTCAATAACAAAATGCCAATGCACAAACAAAACTACTCCAGTACACACACACCCACTATCACATAATCGCAAACAAAACAATCAAGCGGAAGGAGGGCACATGTATTTAACATGCAGCTGACAGTCCAGCATTCTGCCACAAGACTTGTGTTCTGCAGGATTGCTGACTACGATCGGCGAGTGACCTGGTTAGCGGCAATTGAGCGCTTCACAGTGTCAACTTTGCTGAGCAGACTGTAAACAGTGCAGTGTGTAAACACTGACCACACTAAGTATCGGACGATTTATAAACAATAGTTGTTAAATAAGAGTTTTGTGTAATTGTAAGAGTAATTAGGATTAGTCTGTGGTAGTAAGCGGGTGAAACTAAAAGACAGCGTGCAATTCAGGAAGTGTAAATACTATTTCTTCTAATAGGTAAAAATGAGGTTTCAGATAATCTTAGCAATAGTACTAGTAATGTCACAAGAAATAGGGTTTTCTCTAGGTTATAAGGTCACACCTCTATCCAATGGAATAATTTTCGTCAAAGAACAGGATGTAATTCATTCTCCATATACATGGTCAGTAATTGCACAAATTGATTTTATAGAACTTCGTAACCTTAGCTTACAGTTGAGCAACATTTTTCAATTACTAGATGATTCCTTCCAAAACCTGCCATCCTACGACAAAGATATAACGCACACATTAATAGTAAGTTTAAGGACCCTATATGCTTCTTTAAATGAAGAGTACCAAAATTTACTAGAATTATTGCCCAAGGGAAATAAAAGGTCGAAGACAGGTTGGATAAATCTAGGAGGATCTATTTTAAAACAGGTACTAGGTACCGCAACCCAGCAAGACGTGATAAATTAAATAACCAGTTAGTTGGATTAGAAAAGGTGACGCAAAATTTGGAAATCAATGCGGCAAAACAAATTTTGTTACCTAAGAATTTGGAATGTGCAGTCACAAAGTCAACTTTTGTCATTTCAAAATTAGCGCACACATTCATGTCAAAAGTAGCGGAAGTATAAACAACACTCAATTAGAATCTAAAAGAGTTAGAAAAAGTTTTTGTCAAACAACTATACTGTACCCAGTTGTTGCAACAGTTAATCTTGACAGTCACAAACACTAAAATTGAGCTCACCAAGCTACGAATTGCATTGATACAAGCTTCAAATGGAAAATTGAGCAATATTTTGCTTCCACCTAAGGTATACCTACAGCACTTGCAGATAATTCAAAAACATTTAGGAGCCCAAAGTTATATGCTAATCCCTTGCAACCTAGAACACATATATCGGTATTACCAAATTGTTACAGTTAATTTAATATTGATGGATGAACAGTTAACAACAAGCCAGAGATGCAATAAAATACAATCATTTATTGGCTAATATAGAAGTGCAATTCCAAAGTAGGCATAAGACTCTAGTAACATCCATTAGTTTAACATCAATTGTATCCATATCTGTTATAATTATTCTTATATTATGTGCATACAAAAGATACTCTAAAAGACTAGCAAAATTTAAAGTAAACACACAATTACCCACAGCATCACAAATTTTTATGTCAGTACCAGCTACTAGCAGAAATGATAGTAATAATGTACAAACCAGTGACACAAGATGCTTGTGCACAGTTTATCAAAACTAATGTCAACCTTTTGTTGTACAGGGTTGGACTCCGAGCAGAAGATTCATTTTGAAAAGATTTTACGTTGTTGCCTAAACTTTGTAACCCCGCAAGAGAATTCCATAGCTCAGTAAGGGTAATACATAAGAATAAAAGGCTTTAGGGACAAAGCCACTTTCAAGCGAGGAGGGGATTGATGTAATGGGAAAAATTATAATTATAGTAGTGAAAGTGGAATATATAGTTACAGTTACGGCAATAAGCTGTGAGGCGGACGGTATGCGGCGGACATCGGCCGGAGAGAAGTAGGTTATACTAGCGTCAGCAATTGAGCAAACAGCTGGCCGCGCTCACACAGGCGGTCGCGAGCGAAGCTTTGAGAAAGCAATGAAAACATCTGACCCACTAACAACAGCAAAACATGACCAGCCATCGTGAAGCTTCTAGAACACGATGGAAGGGCGTTGCCTGGCCGTAGGGTTAGGAAAGCGGTCACGAGGGACACGATATAAGGACACGCCCCGAGGTCGTAGAAGTCACTCATCGCAAGAACGTACAACGACAGTCGCTATGTCAGTTTGAGTAGCGAACCAGGACTTGCCACCGCCCACCATGCAGCCTGTTACCCCCAAATGATGATAGTGAGTGTATCAGCCGAGATTGCCTATTAGAAGCTATGGAGTTCTGTTGACGGGGAGCCACTTGAGCTGTACTAGTCGTAGCTGAGAATCAATAAACTAGAAGAGGTGTACCAACTGGCTCTTTCGATAGAAGTTCACTCCATTTCCATTCACTCTCCAAGCTGTTCATTAGCACCTGCCTATGCCATAGTCGGAAGGTATGACGAGGCTGTGATTAGCATGGAAGACCGACCGACAAGTAAGTTCCATCGGGCCGACATGGTGGTACGACGTACTCAGCCTTTCATGATGAACACGTAGTGGCAAACCCGCCATTACACCGGCCAAATTTCACCATTGGAGGGGAAAAGGGTCCAGATTCCTTCAGTATTCACTGAAATCATCACTGTCAATCACATCCGGTTTAATATTTATTAAATAGTTACTACCCTTGAAATTCATAAACCACTTCATATTGCGTAAAATATCCGTAATTTTGTCAAAAGTTGCTTGTATTCTTATATCCCAATCATATTTAACTAACTTAGAATTAAATTGGTTAATCTCTTCTAATTTTGCACACTCTATTTCTCATTTTAATTTAATTTAATTGCACTGGAGCACAAGCTCCAGTGGCAATTTCCATACACACCCATTATCCCCTTTCCTGCACCCACCTACATTTACTCTCTACAAATTTTAACTTTAAAACCTTTCAACTTTTTGGTAAATTATTCATCATTTCCTTTGGTAACTTATTCCAATCCCTGACACCCTTACCTAAAAAAGAGAATCTTCCCCACCCTTGTGCCTGAAATCCAGTGCCAACTTGTCATGGTCATCTTTTCCCTTCTATGCACTACTTTTCATACCTACACCAATATCTTTCCGTGCCTCATCGCCAGCATACGCCTTGTACACTCCCATGACCCTCATCACCCTCCTCCTGTCTTGCAATGAATCCTATTCCGGCTCTTTTAACATATCTGTTACTGATTGCATTCTGTGATAATCTCCAGAAACAAATCTAGCAACCCTTCTTTGCACCCTCTCCCACTCCTGTATTTAATACTCAAAATGTGGGTCCCAAACTACACTACCATATTCGAGCAATGGTCTGACCAAAGTTTTGTAACCCAATTTCTTTACTTCTCTCGTACATCCCCTCATCACTCTGTCCAACAAGTACAGAATTTTGAAACCTTTTCCTACCACCTGTCCAATGTGTCCTGCCCAGTTAAGCTTGTTATCAAATGTAATGCCAAGATTTTTACATTTTAAGTCTTCCCCACCATATAATCATAATCAACCTTTTGTTTTTTATATGTGTATGTAATAAGCTTCTCTTCTTTGCATTTATCTTCATCCCATGTTTACCAACCCAACTAGATATCCTGTCCAGATCACCCTGCAACTGTTTACAGTCCTCTATCGTTTTGATCCTTTTATATAGCATTATGTCATCTGCAAACAATCTAATTTCAGATAGTAAACAATCATCACAATTATTCTTTTGATACTGCATTTACTACCCTAATTTTCTGTTTTCTACCGTTTATAAATTCTTCAACCCAGCAAATCACATTCTCATCCACTCCAATAGTTTTTACCTCTTTTACTACTTTTTATGACTCACTCTGTCAGAAGTCTTTGACAGATCTAATGCTACACTATCAATTCTATCATTTCATCTGAAATATCTTGCATATATCCCAGCAACTGAGATTCGCATGAATATCCTTGCCTAAAGCCTAATTGAAAACCACTTAGGTTCCTCACATACATTTCTGATGCCAATCTTTCCATTAACTTACCAACCACTGATGTCAAACTGATTGGCCTAGAATTTTTACTCTATTTCTCACCCCTCCTTTATGTACCGGCACTACTATGACAGTTCTCCAGTCCTCTTGTAAGCAGCAAGTATCCAGACTCAATTTAAATAATATTTCATGATAAGGTACAATGTCACAGACATCTGTAGTAATATTGTCTACACCAGCACCTTTATGTTTTTTTTTCAGCTTTCTTAGTTCCTTTATCATATCCTCAGGATGATTTTCAAGTTTTTTGGTCTGCTCATTTCTAATTGTGTTGTTAAGCTCGTTCTCCAATGTAGACCCACCTGTTTATGATTCATTGTCCCTAATGCTCTCACTAAACCAGTTACTTAAAATCTCTGCCTTTTTCAAATCCTCAGTAACTTCTTCTCCATTCTTATCTATAAGCATTTCAACTCCCTCCCTTCCCCTCAGTTTTCTAACATAGCCATAGAACTTTCTAGATGCATCAGTCAATTGTCCTGCTCTAACAATACGCTTCATAAACATTTATTTAGCCACTTTCTTTGTTATTATTAAGTCCTTGTTTAGTTGTTTTAAATTTTCCCTACTACCCTGCTGTCTCTTAACTTTGTTACGTTCTCTTCTTACCAACCTCTTTGCTGCTCTTTTATAGTACACAGGTTCTCTACTTCTTTATTTTCTGCTTTGGAATAAATTTTTCTTTCCCCTTTCTTATTATCTCCTTGAACTTGACTGTACTGTACTTGTGCCTTCCTTCCATTTGCTGGAACATTCTCTGAAATGTCTCTTCAAATTTGAAAACTGTGACCTCTTTCCCCCTTCAATTTTGGTTGCTGATTTACAGAATCCTCTAATGTCCATCAGAACTGCATTATGTTCACTTATTCCTTCAGTTACTTTACACCCCACAAGGTTATCATCGGGCTTTATTAGGAAAATATCCAAAATATTTTTTCCCCTAGTGTTTTGCTCAGCCACTTGTGTAAATGCTCCTTCCCTTATTAGGGTATTTGCAAATCTCTGTTCCCTAGTGTTATTAATCTTATTTCCTACACAGTTTAAACCTGGTAAATTTAAATCTCCACTAATAATGACCATTCTATTCTCACCTCTGAAATCTGAGTATGCATGTCTCCCCAAGAACCTCATCTTCATCTGTCATTCCTCCAATGCGGTAAGCAGCCAACACCCTGTTTTTTTATAAACCCAGAAATCTACCCCAAGTTACTCATGGTCACCATGAACACCAATGAACTGTGGTAGGTTTTGCTAACTAGTATGAAAACTCCTTTACCAATTGCTCCTCTATCTCTGCAGTACACTCTGTAACCATCAGGAAAAACCTCCCTGACTAGAACTACTACTTTTAACCAACTCTCTACCCCAATCATTACTTGTGGTTTGTGTATCCCTATTAAATTTGCAAATTCGGTTACTTTGTTCATTATACTTCTACAGTTCACCATTAACACCCATATTACTGGCTTTATATTTTCAGCATTAACCTCCTCTTTCCCAGTTTTACCCCAGTCAGTTATTGTTTCAGCAACTTCATCTATTTCTTTAACATCTGTGATTTTTCCCATTGTGGATCTGCAGTCAGTATAACTTTGATAATCTATTTCCATTCTTTCACCAGCAGCCCCTAACCTAAAAAAGGCACAGTCCTATAATGCACAAAACATCTGGATCTATTACATTTTCCAGGCAACTGTATGTGACCTTCCTATCATTTCTTTAAACTAGTTTACTCTCAAGGACCTGACTTTTCTTACTATTATTATTTTGACATTCTTTATCTACATTAAACTCATTGTGTATCCCTCCATCAGCCTTTTCCTGTGCTTCCACAAATATTTTATCTTCCTTTTCTACAACTACTTCTAAACATGACAATCCTTCTATAGCTAATAAATCAGCATTCTCTTCTTCTTTAATGTAGATCATAATTTCCTCTACTACATTCTGAATTCTTAATGTCCCCCTACAATAATTAGACATGCGTCAACCTTAAGAACTTCTATTTGTTGGATGATTTTAAAGTCGCCAGACTTCTCATATTCTTGTAACTGAAACTTACAGTTCGTAATGTGAATTGAAATTCTTAATGGTAATTACAGCTACATCATACCTTTCTCTTTTTTCCAATGGTAAATGACATCTACGGTATTCTAACCTTTCTGTATACTTATACATCCTCTAAAATAGTTCACATCTCCTTAGAAACTATTTTGGAGCGAAATGAACACACAATTTAGGTATTATCTTTTTACGCCTTCTTTCTTAGTCGAAGATTTAAGTTCTTTTATTGCTGAGCTATTTAGCTAGCTTGATTCCTGTCACGGTCGCCACTTGTAAGATTTGATATACAAATAGATTTATTAATCATGCTGCCCATCAATTAGCTAGGAGATGACCAATGAAGTTGAATAAACTTAACATTCAATAACACTTTTTATTTTCATATTTCAGTACTTGATATTTAATACATTCATTGGTGACACAATAAGTACAACAACAGACAGTCTTTTCTTTCCCATGGAGGTAGGAATAGAGGGGAGACTAGGTGTCACTTAAACTGTGAAGCAGCCTGTCTCCGGTGCCCCCATCTTCGTGAGTTCAAAACATTGGTCTGTTTCCATTAGCTTCCTGCTGTGAACATTTCATTTTCGGATATTTCAAGGTGTCTTATAATGCCAAATTGTATTGCCTATGGTTGCACAAACAGAACAAGTAAAAAACAACCTGGAATAACATTCCATAGGTAAGTCACGTTGAAATTATTGTTCTTGAAGTATTTGTAGTGCGGCGTCTGCAAGACATAATAGATGTCATTATAGATTTACAGTGCCTGTTAAAAAAGTTTATTCACAGCTCTCAATAGGACGACGGTATTATCAAATATTTGCTGATGCAGAGGACCATTTTTCACGTGTGGATCAAGTTTACATCACGATGATGCGAATACATTATTCTATGTGCTTTAGTCCAGTTGTACCTAATTTATGTTGAAAGGGTTTGATAAAATTAATTGTGATAATTTGTGATATGCGATCTAGTAATCATAATGAAGTACATTTTGTTGTTATCTGAAATGTAATTCACAACACGTTTAAAGTGTTTGGTTGCATTTGCGTCGTTTAACTCTTTAGCGGCAACATTAAGTCAAATTGTGATTAGGTTGAAATGCAGCCTGTTGCAGAGTATTCTTTTTATAGCATAAGGAACAAATTATTTATTTGTTAGTAGTCATTTATTGAGCACATTGTTAGTGACACAAGCTTGCAACTTTTGATATATGGTAGCAAGATAATTGCACTGGCCAGTTCAATCATTACAGTGATTATGAATTCTTATGTAACTTAACGAAACTAGTCGAAAGTAAAGAACAAAATTTTTTGATATCTCACCTAGTTCTTTTTTCTTTTGGTCCAGGCTGCATTTCGATCTAACCACCTCACTTTTGAGACATTATATCTCAAGAACTAAGCGAAATATCAATATATATTTTCGATTTGTCTCATCGAGTTCCTTAAGAATCATCACACTGTGGCACCACGATAATGATAGAATTCCCTTGCACTAATGCTGCTGGCGAATTTAAATAGGTATCCACTACCATTGCAATATCGGTTATTTGTTACGTGGCGATACCGCATGCACTGGCGACGGCGGACGTGACGACACCGTGACGATCCGTACAGTCACAGCTTGTAAACGTACACCGTGACAGCTTGTAAACATGTCACTATCGGGACCGCACGGAAATGTGGGGTTTTTTGGGCGGGGAGAAGAGGGAAAAATATGCGTATATTACAAATGTTACTAACGGGACCACACGGAAAAGTGGGGTTTTCTGGGCGGGGAAAGCTGAGAAAGGAATGAAAAGTAAGTGCATGTTACAGGAATGTACACTCCGCGAAATAGTATGTTACGATACCACGTGAATGGAAATACGGTGTTTTAGAGAAATAAGAGACAAAAAGTAAAGCTGCACAGGATGTTTCGCTTTCTACACATGTGCACCCGCGGTATCGTTTTCCACAAAACAGCCCATCCGCGAAATTGTATTCAACGATACCATGGGAATGGAAATACGGAACAATTGAACGTGGATTTGTGGTATCGTTAAGTACAAAATAGCCCATCCGCGAAACTGTATTTTACGATACCACGAAAGTGGACGTTTGAGAACAACACCTTATGCAAATTAGACACAAATAAATATGCTCCGGCGGTATCGTTTTAGACAAAAACGGTAATACGGTGATTGAGAGAAATAAAAGACAAAAAGTAAAAAAATTAAACCTGCACAGGATGTTTCACTTTCTATACATGTGCTTTTCTACAAAACAGCCCATCCACGAAATTCTATTCAACGATACCACGTGAATGGAAATACGGAGTAATTGAACGTGGATTCGTCGTATCGTTAAGTAGAAAATTGCTCATCCGCGAAACTGTATTTTACGATACCACGGAAATGGGCGTTCGTAAAAAACACCTTAGACAGACAGACGTCAATGACTGGGAAAGCGGTGGTCCCAGGTTGTGGGGAAGGTTGTGCGCAGGAGCGCATCTCCTTCCAGTTGGCTAGTTTGGTTGTCGTATTCGGTGTGTCATAATCAGGTTGTTCCTACCCGGTGTGTTATTTCTTTAATGGTGGTCAAGAATTTTCTTTGGCCACCTTAATCGGTCATTATAGGTGGGTTCAGCTCAAAATGCTGAGATCAGAGGATTATTTGAATTCTGCGCATTTTCGTAAAACTGAGTAGCCAGTAGTTGGAATCTGACTCTAAGTTTCGGCAGTCCACTCAGACGATGAAGATCATCTGTCCTCGTGCCCCTGGGTAGACGATGAGCAAATCTGATGGCTCGATTCTGGATAGTTTGCAGTAGCTGAAGGTATGCTTGCGCCATGTTGCCCCACACAACCGCAGCATACTCCAATATAGGTCTAACTAAGGCGGTGTATAGGCGGATCCCTAGGTTCGGCCTTAATTTGGATGTAGGATTCAATACTGGGTAGAGTGTACTTAGTCTCCCAGATGCTTTAGCACGAACGTTGGTGACGTGAGGTTTCCACGTCATTCCCCTATCAAGTTTGACACCGAGGTAAGTTGCCGTCCTTGTCCAGGTTATACGTTCGCCGAAGAGTACTAAAGGAGGTAACTGAGGAACTTTCTTCCTGGTAATAATGACTGCCTGGCTTTTGGAAGCGTTGTAGGCAAGCCTCCATTTAGTGCCCCATTGCTGGATGCTGTCGCAGGCCTGCTGTAGCCTTCTGCGTAAGAGGTGAACATTCTGGCTCTTTGCAAAATAGGCAGTGTCATCAGCATATAACGCTTTCTTTACGCGAGCTGTGGATGGAGTATCTGCCGTGTATAAACTGTACAGGACAGGGCCAATAACTGACCCTTGTGGGACAACCGCGGAGATGTTCTTTATTGCTGAGATGCCACCGTCCATCACAACTCTGAAAGTTCTTCCCTCAAGGTAGTTTTTTAGGAGCTTAACATGAGAGAGTGGTACTCCTTGTGTGAGCAGTTTGTATATGAGACCCTGATGCCAGACGGAATCAAAGGCACGGCTGACATCAAGCAGTACTGCGCCGAAATATTCCCGACGTTCGAAGGCAGAGAAGGCCTCTTCTGTGAGACGGAGCAGTTGTTGGGGTGTTGAGTGATGTCTGCGAAAACCGAACTGTTCATCAGGCAACAGCCCCTCACTGTCGATGACGGTGCGAAGTCTCTTGAGGTAGAGTCGCTCAAAAAACTTTGGAAAGAGTCGGCAGAAGGACTAATTGGCCTGTAGGACTTGGGGGATCTTCTGTCCTTGCCCGCCTTCGGAATGGGTATGATGTCAGCATGCTTCCGAGTAGTAGGATATTCACCCGTAAGGAGAATTTGATTGAAGGCGTCTGTTACAAACTGGACGGCGACTGGGGCAGTTGACAAAGGATACCTCCGCCGATGCCATCATGTCCTGCAGCTCTCTTTACAATAAGGACTCGAGAGCATAGACACAACCTCTTGTGCAGTTATCTCGTCAATGCGATCCTCTTCTGGGGGAACGGCTTCAAGGAATCGCCGCAATCTTCTTCGACGAGACGAACATGGTCGTCGTCTTTAGGCTCATTGACTGGCTGAAAATTTGCCTCGAAGTTTATGGCCAGAGCTTCTGCCTTTTCTTCAGGCTCACATACATAGTTATTTCCGACCACCAGGGGCGGGATTTTATGCCTCCTCCGGAGTAGGGCCTTCGTCGTGCGCCAGGGGACCCGTCCTCTGCGTCCAAGGTGGAGATGAAGTTGGACCATTCAGAGATCTTGTGCTTGTCCACTTCAGCCTTAATTTCTCTCTGCATACGATTTATTATTCTCTTAGTGGCTGCATCACGTGTGATGTGCCACTCCCTAGTCAGATGATTTTTGACTATAATAGCCTCTCTGATTTCCGGAGGGAGTTGCCTCGAACGGAGCGGCTGTTTGCGTCTCGGCCGGGTGGCCGCATCTGCAGCCTCATTGATCCAATCCGCCAAGTTGGCCATAGCGGTGGAAGGGCCGGATATAGCCGGTGGCGGTGCCTCTTCTATGCGCTGAGAGAGGAAATCTTTGAAAGAATCCAGTCAATGTAATTGAGATTCCTGCGTAGTTTGTCGGCTCGTGGAGTGACGTCTGCAGCCATGTAGAACAAAACAGGAATGTGGTCTGAGGATAAGCAGTTTTTGTGACCATAGCTATGTTATGTTGCAATCCTCTCGTGATTGCAATATCCAAGACATCAGGCAATCCATGTCCGTAAATAGTGGGTTCAGTTGGACCCCAGGTAACGGCATCGTTGTTTTCGACAACTCGCAGGAGCTTCCGGCCGTTCGTGTAGGTGACGCGAGAGTTCCATACAGCATGTTTGGCGTTAAGATCTCCCGCAATAAAAACATTACCGCGCAGGTCGAAAGGAGGGCCAAGAAGTCCGCTTCATGTAGAACCCTACTGGAGGTCTATAAGCTGCCACAAATAGAACTCTCCCTCGGGAAGTCTCGACGGCGACACCAGTAGCTTCAATGGTCTCCAAAGGTGGCAAATTTATCTGGTAGTGTTTTATGGTGTTCTTGACGTATACAGCGGTACCACCTCCCGCTGTAGGTCGATCCTGCCTGTAACAAGAGTAGTTGGGTGCGGCGGCTTTCACCCCCGGCTTGAGGTGCGTTCATTTACGAGGCAGACGTTTATCCCCTCGTCGCGTAGAAATTCTTTTAAATTCACCCAACTGTCGCCAGAGGCCGTTGGCATTCCATGAGCATATGGTGAGATCCTCAAGTGGCGTTAGCCATGATGTTCCATGTTTGCTTGTTGGACGGCAATTAACTGCCAACTTGACTGCCTCAGCGGTTTGTGTTTTGGTAGGTCGGAGATTTGCTTATGGAGATCTTGGACGAGAGTGGTGACCGTCCTGTAGCAGAGACAGGCACCACGTTCATGAGCACCGCAGTGTCGACCTGAGGGTTGTCCTTATCGGAGGACGGCAGTTCGTCTCGTCCGCTTTCTTACTCGTGTTTGAGGTTTCCATGGTTTGGGTGGAAGAGAGGTTATTGTGGTTATCCCTCTGATCCTTCCTTGCATCCGGTGAGTTACGTGTAGGTTTGTAGAAGCCTCAGCGTAAGTGGTTCCTTGAGTGGATTCCAGGGTTGCTTGATCCTGATTCGTCTTTTGTTGGGAGAGTCGTTGCTTCATCCTCCTTCTTCTTCTTCTGTTGCTTCTTCTTGAGCTCATTGCGATGTAGGAAGCGTTGTTGGCTTTCTGTTTTTCATTGAATTTGCTAAAGGCTTGGCATTTGCGATAACTTGCAACATGCTCTCCGCCACAGTTAGCGCATTTTGGGAGAGTTTCGCCTTTCTTCAGGGCGCATTCTCTAGTATTGGTGTTCACCAGCGCACTTTACACATTTTGGTGGCCTAACACAGTGACGGGAAACATGACCCACACCTTGACAGTTGAACACTGAGGTGGCCCTCGAGTGCTTCGTAGTTTTTCTGTTGTTACTTTAACAGAGCAGAGTGATGTCATCTTATAAATTGCTCTGTTGTCCATATTGTCAGAGAGAACCACCAAGAATAGTGGAATCTCTTGTCCAGTTTTAGGAGAGCGCAGTCTGACGACTATTCTCGCCACCAAATTACGTTCCTCCAGCTCTTCTTTAATATATTCTGGGGAGAAGTTAAATGGTAATCCTCTGATGACCACCTTAATGTTTTTATCCGCTTCTGTCGGAAATGTATAGAAGGGGATTTGGTGTGTAGACGCATAGGCAGAGATAGCCTGGTGGTCAGCCTTAGTCTTGGGTAGGAGTTTGTAGAGGTCGCGACCGGCAGGCCTCACTCCGCACTCGTTCTTGCATATCTTCTTTAAGATGGTGTACAGATTTCTGTAATCATCCTTGTATGAAACCATAAGCGGGGCCGGTTTAGGTTCCCTGGTGGCAGTTTCGGGAGCACCGTCCATAGCTGGCCCGTCAGCAGTGAGCAGCGGCGCGAACGAGTTGCTTGTGCTAGCCGGACTTGTAGTTGTGGCAGTTTTGATGTTCAGTTGGGCCGCTGGGGCTGGTCGGCGCGGTTTGCGCCAGCCTACTTCATCCTCAGTTGTCCTTGATCTGTTGCCTTTGGGTGGTGGGGGAGGCATCTTGGTCCTCGTCTTGACGGCGAGTTTTGCTGTCCTTTTGGTTTGCCTGACTTCCTCCTTGTCATTGCCGAGGTTGTCGGCGCCCCTCTTGCGCGAGGAGGTGGCCTCTTCGTAATCCATCACCGAATAGCTGGAGTGACCATCAGGTTGAGTGATGACATTAGGAGCTGTAGCGGCACCATAGACAGGTCCCTCTTGCATGGCGATTTCCGAGGAGTGGTCTCCGTCAGAAGGCATAATAGTGCTTCCCGCAGAAGATAAGTCTCTGTCGGTGGGCATGACGACGCTTTCTTCAGTAGACATAGGAACAGGAGTGTTGTGCTGACCCCGTGTTATCACCGCAAGGTTCCTGGGGTCAGACACAACCCTAGCGCTCTCACCAGGGGGTACCACTCCGCTCGGGAGTTAGGCAAATAAGAGACAAATAAATATGCTCCGGCGGTATCGTTTTAGACAAAACAGCCAATTGCGGTACCACGTAATAATACACAGGGTATTAATTTTCACTCCGCATACCACGGGTGAACAATTGTACAAAACAAAACAGCCTGTGCCTATTCGATGGGTTCTTTTGTACTAAACGATACCGTCAATGCACGTTCAATTGCTCCGTATTTGCATTACCGTGGTATCGTTAAATACAATTAGGCAGATGGGCTGTATTGCACAAAACGATACCGCGGGTGAACATTTATACAAAACAAAGCAGCCTGTGCCTATTCGATGGGTTCTTTTGTACTAAACGATACCGTGAATGCACGTTCAATTGCTCCGTATTTGCATTACCGTGGTATCGTTAAATACAATTTCGCGGATGGGCTGTTTTGTACCAAACGATACCCCGGGTGCACATTTGTACAAAAGGAAACCGCATTGCTCCGTATTTGCATTACCGTGGTATCGTTAAATACAATTTCGCGGATGGGCTGTTTTGTACCAAACGATACCCCGGGTGCACATTTGTACAAAAGGAAACCGCATTGCTCCGTATTTGCATTACCGTGGTATCGTTAAATACAATTTCGCGGATGGGCTGTTTTGTACCAAATGATACCCCGGGTGCAGATTTGTACAAAAGGAAACCGCTTATTTGCCTCTCATTTCTGTAAAACACCGTATTTCCATGTTTACAAGCTGTGACTGTACGGATCGCCAGGGTGACGTCACGGTGTCGTCACGTCCGCCGTCGCCAGTGCATGCGGTATCGCCACGTAACAAATAACCGCAATATCTTCTGAGTAAGCCATGAATTCTTTTGATGGTTTCAATTGTTTTAAAGTCCTTACCATTCTGCTAGGCTATTTTTAAATAGGTCTAGACCTAATTTTCTTGATTTTGTAATCATTCCCATCAAAGATTTTACAATTACTGAAATGGAATGTGGAAATATAATCTATTTGAACATAAACCAAAATTTAAGGACTTTAGGAACAAACAGTTTTGTTACTTATTCATATTTAAAAGAACTACTGCTGTGTAGCCAATACATAGAATATTTTTTTCTTTGATAAAGAATGAAAATCTACAATCAAAATGGATCAAAGCTAGCAGGAGGCAAAATTGGATGCCAACTAATTTCAGTGTTTTATGTTCAGCTCATTTTTCTGAAAATCAAATGGATAGAACATCACTGTCATCAACAAAACTGAGAAAAAATGCAGTACCAAATTTTTTTCTGAAAAAGTGTTCCCTAGAAGTGTTCGCACAAATATCTGTTAATTTTTTAAAAATGAAGTAAATATTTTGAAAACAGAAACCATAGTTGTACGAATGTTACTGAGTGAAAATATATTCAGTCAACTCAATGAGCACTCCCTAGACCAAGGTGTGTTACACAACCACACAACCCTGCTTATAAGGGCAGTTATAAGAAATTATTTATCACTTAGGTTTAACTACTGGGACAAGAATTATGTAAAGAAAGGAGATTCCATTAGGAATAAATTTACAAGATTGATTTCGTTTAAAAGTCAATAAATTCTTTCTTTAAGAATTTTATCAATTTTGATTACTGAATGAGGAGCATTTTCTACATACATTTTCAATAAACTGCCAGTAGTTTGTGTAAATGTAGGTGACATAATTAACGTACCATGTATGCTATGAGTGTACAGCTTCTGGTAAATGTGTTATTTTGCTTTGCAGTTATTTAATGTACTATGTATGCTATGCCTATACATCTTCTGGTGTGTGTATTTTTTTTAATGTGCAATTGTTTATCTGTAAATTGACAACTTTCGAAATCCCACATAGCCAGTCTCTTATATTGGGATCAATGGAAATTGAATGTATTGTATTTGAACATCTTTCAAAATAAATACAAATCATTTTTGGTTAATATTTGAAATGCACACTTATTGATGTAGTTGAGATCTTTGAATTATTGCAAATGTAAGAGGTAATTGTGCTCTTTTATGATGAGTTCTAAAGAATTAAACCTACATAAATTGACTATTCCTGTTTTTAAAAATAATTTTAAGTTGAAGAGGAAGTGGAACACATGATCTAGTCACAATTCTGCTACTAATCTCCCTCTTATTATTTTTTAATTATCTTATATAGCCTACTTTGAGAGTTTAATGCTCCTGCATATACTTCTGCAATTGATGAATTATAATTTTAAATTCCTGTATCATTTTTGGTATACTATTCACCACTTGCTAATTTATTCAAATTCCTGACACTTACACCCACTAAAGAAAATGTCCCTACTTCCTTATGTCTGAAATAGAATGCCATCTTGTGGATATCGTTGTCATTTCCCTTCCATAGACTACTACTAATTATTCCACCAATATCTTTTCACACTCCACCACCAATATATGCCTTGAACACTCCCAGCATGCTCTTCCCCTCCTTCCTCCCAATACAGTGCTTTTATCATTTCGGATCTTGACTCCTGCAATAATTTGCACTAACAAATTCAGCTGCTCTTTGCATGCCCTCCAAATCTTCTGTTTGATACCTAGAATGTGGATCCCAAACTACACCACCATATTCAAGCAGTGGTCTGAACAGAGTTTCATAATCCAACTCCGCAACTTCTCTGTAATATCCTCTTATCACCCTTTTGTAAAATTTTCCTACCATATTCACAATGTGCTTTTCCCAGTTGTGATTGTTATAAAATGTTAGGTCAAGATATTAACCTTCAAGCCTTCAACAATCAACCCTTCTCTTGGGTCTAGGCCATTAGAAGTGGGAAAATAATGAGGTTAGAGCCATTTTCGAGAAACCAAACACAAAAATAGCTCCTTTTTTAAAAACTTGAAAAGCAAAATGTTATCTACATATGAAAGTTCATCCAAATCGCTAGATCCATTTGAGAGACTGCCTCATAAACTGTTTTCAAAGAAAAATGATATTATTAAGGATTAATTAATGGTGCGACATTTGTGGTAATTCAGGGGACTCTACGATAACCCTTGATGATGGATTCTTATGTAACTCGAAGACAAAAATTAAAAGTAATTTATATATATATATATCTCACTTAGTTCTCGAGATATCGTATCTCAAAATTCGACGTGGTTAGTTGAAATGCGACCTGGACCAGAAGATAAATTTATCATATCCAAGTTTGATGAATTCGTATGAAACTCGTCCAAACAAACCGAAAATAAAGAATTTATTTTTCTGATATCTCAAGTGAAGAGGTTAGGATTAGATCCGGCCTGGACCAGAAAAGAAATCCATCAAATCCACTATGTCTATATGGTGAAAATGTACTTTCAATGTTTTATTTTGTTCCTAATGGTTGTTGTTAGGTTCAAATACGGCCTGGACCAGAAGAATCGTCGCCAAAATCACAAGGAATTATATCTATAGCCTACCTGATTTAAGAACATTTATTCTTTATTTTCGATGTGTTTCCTATAAGAATTCATCATCAGATTGTGACGTCATGGTAATGATAGAACATCATCAGTGCTAAATTCATTCACTCCGATAAAACTATGCTAATACCTCGCTTGGTAGTATTTATTGACAAATTAACAACCACTTTTTACGGTGAAAAAGTAAACGATGGTTATTTTATAACTGGTACCGGTAATATTATTTTCAAAGAAGTTTCTGTAAAGTATCACTTCAGACAAAACCAATGATAAATTTTTAATTATCTTCCTTTTTAAGTGTTTTACAATTAAACAGTGCTAATATTTCCACGGGTCAGCCAGTATACAAGAAGTAAGAACTCTTCGTTGAAATATTTATGGGGATACGTTACCCATATAAACAATATCGTAGTCTACGATTTGTAAGACGAAACTCAATAAACAACACATACACATATGCACGTTATATTAAAATAACAAATCAATGCGAATGTTAATAATACTTCCAGCTTGGCGGCAATATAGTCACCGTATTTAGCACGCCTCGCCAACGGTGTACTCTAGAGATGGGTCACAAATAACTAAGCGGCTACAAATAACCGTTATTTTAAAAACGCCGTTTAGAAAGTAGCGGCCAAAACGATAACTGGAGTTATTCAAATAACGGTCAGCACCAGAGAAAATGTCAGCACTTCCCTCTCTGACAGCGATGTAATTGTTCGTCGACCGCCCGCTACGAGTGCATCAGTCACCGCTTATTGCCTCTCTCACCGTTATTAATTGCAATAAATACCACTAGATGACACTACCATCGCAAAATAATAGTTATTAACTACGATAGCGATCACCGCTTTTTTTTTTTTTTTTTTTTTTTTTTTTTTTTTTTTTTTTTTTTTTTTTTTTTTTTTAATGGCATTCGGTAACGGAGGCCATACAGCCAGCTCAATGTGTATTTTTTTCCAATGTATGGACGCCACAGGACGGACAAGACTTTCACACAGACACACAACACTTAACATCCATGCCCGCGGCCGGATTCGAACCGGCGGCCTTCGGCACGTGGAGCTAGCACTCTAGCCCCTACGCTACCGAGGCCGGCCACCGCTTTTTCCAACCTCTAACCATTATTAACTGCGATAGCGCCCAACAGATGTCGCTACTGCTGACGACGTTAAATACTACTTTGCAGGTGTTATTTGCTATAGTGTCCAAAATTTATCATCTCTCTACGACTTAGTGACCATTAAACTGGTTTTCAGCATCCATCCTTCCATCAAAAACCACTTGATTATGCTTTTTGTTACAGCTGTGTACATGTGTTATATCGTCTTTTCCAGTTGAAGGCGTTATTAACTTCGATAGCGATCACTAGAGGACACCACCTATGTAAACAGATTTTATTTTATTAATGGCATTTGGCAACGGAGGCCATACAGCCAGCTCAAGGTAATTATAATTGCTTTCAGTGTATGGACCCCACAGGACGGACAGGACATTCACACAGACACACAACACTTAACATCCATGCCCGCGGCCGGATTCGAACCGGCCGCCTTCGTAAACAGCTTTTTAATACCTTTAACAGTTATTAACTGCGATAGCTACCAGCTGATGGAGAAACCATCGAAAAGCGCTAGTGTTTCCACAAGTCAATTAGTTTAAAACAGCAAATCATATTTACATTTCAAATTACTTTTATGTACGTCTGAACAACATATTTAAATTGCAGCTGGTCTGTTATTGGGACACATTTACAACATATGTAAAGTACGCTATACATATAACTATAGCCACACAAAACTTAATGCGAATTAATAGCCAGACTGACAAAATTGTTTACTTTCAGCAAAGTTAATCTTCTGTATTTGTTGCATATATTCATAAAAACTCATACTACAAATTCATTAGTTTCAAACAGAAAAATATATTAACACGTAATCAAAACTGCCCACTTTGCATTTTTTTTTTTTTTTTTTTTTTTTATTCGTACGTCCGTAAATCACGTTATACACAAACCGCTAAAGCTGGTCGTGTTAAAATTCTATATTAATTTATCAAGGAATCACTGCGACTTATTAAACAAATACATAAACACAAGTCGAAGGCGTATATAAAGTCTCTGACAGTTACTATGGAAGCCGCTTATTTGAAAGCCGCTATTCGTGAGGTATCGTTAAACGCTAAATAACGCTAATAAGCGGCTTTTCGTGACGTCAGGGCCGCTATATTCGTCACATCCGGTTATTTGACATTTCCGGCTTTTTTCAACAAGAGAAGAGCGTTTCTGAGCAGAGATTTTAGTAGCGTCACCACAGATATTACTTCAGAACAAAATAACTATACGTTATTTCTAACGGTTAAAAAAAGCGGTTAGATAAAAGAAGCAATAACTGAATAACGTATTACTGGAAAAAAGCTGTTTTGGCCATCTCTAGTGTACTCTCTATCTCTCTGGTTGTTTTTATCGTTGCCCCGGTTATGGTCAGCGAGCATCGTTGATACTGCGACGGAACTGCACTGACAACTGTTAATGTAACGATGTGTTTCCGCCACACCAGCCCCCCACGGATTTGATGAGGCTACGGCTGAAGATGTTTGGGGAACTTTACCCGGTGACCGGATCTTGTGGTTCTCGGGTTGTCCGTTGTATCGTGATCTGTAGTTTTCTTTGCTTTGCTGATTGACATACAAGGTGGTTCTGTCACAGCACTACGTTCGATATTAGGACAATCGTCATTGAGCAGAAAGGTAGGTTTCACTCTTTCTATGCTGACACATACTGGTTTATCCTTGTTCAAAACAGTTAAAGTTCTGTCCTGGCGATCTAACACGCGGTGTGGGCCAGTGTATGGTGGCTGCAGGGCACCACGTACCGAATCATCCCGAAGATACACGTGAGTGCACGTTTCGAGGTCCTTGAAAACAAAGGTCGAACTGTGACCATGTCTGGTGGCTGGTGTTGGACGTAGTCTGCGCATTTGTTGCCGAGGTCTTCTTTGTAGGTACTACGAATACCGAGAAGAACGATGGGAAGGGCTTGCAGCCAGGATATACCGGGATGGCACATAATAGCTGCTTTGAGTTTACGATGGAATCTCTCCACCATGCCATTGGAGCAGGGGTGCCAGGCAGTGGTGCGGGTTCTTAGCGTTCCAGTCAAGAGACCCAGGTTCCGGAGCAGTACAGATTCAAACTGCCTGCCTTGGTCGGTGGTAATACGTAGAGGTGATCCAAATCGTGAAATCCAGCATGCTACGAATGCGTTGGCCACGTCCTCTGCAGTGATGCGTTCTAAAGGCCAGACCTATGGCCAACGAGTAAATCTATCGATTACTGTTAAGAAATAACGATAGTTTCCTGACGCTGGAAGTGGTCCGATTATGTCCAAATGAACATGTTGAAACCGGGCAGATGGCATTGTAAAGTTTCCGACTGGTGCGTTCGTGTGACGCGTAACTTTGGCGCGCTGACAATCTTGACAGGCTCGGACCCATGCGCGGCAATCTTTCGCCATGTTAGGCCAGACGAAACGTTCTGATACCAAACGAGTGGTAGCTCTGGCGCCGGGATGACTCAGGCCGTGAACGGACGAAAAAGCTGCTTTTCGGAATGATGTGGTGATAAAGGGCCTGGGTTTTCCGGTTGAGGTGTTACAGAAGAGGATAGTGGTACTGCCAGGTACTGGGACTTGCTCCAAGCGAAGTGATATTTCGCCATCGATGAAAGAACGGATTTCTTGATCGTCCTGAGAGTCTGCCAGAGCGGAAAAGTTCAAGTTTCTGTCTGCGATTCCGTCGACCCGGGACAGTGCGTCTGCGACTACGTTGGAAGAACCTTCAATGTGTTCAATATTGGTGGTGAACTGAGCAATGAACGATAACTGATTCAGTTGCACAGGCGGGAGCTTGTCACGGCGTTGCCGAAACGCGTACGTAAGTGGCCTGTGATCGGTGTAAATTGTAAACTGGTGGGCTTCCAAGAAGTGCCGAAAGTGTTGGACGGCTTCGTAGATAGCGAGTAACTCGCGATAGTACGCTGGCCATTCTGATTGCTTTGGTGAAAGCTTCTTAGAAAAGAAGGCTAAAGGCTGCCACGTAGCGTTTACGTGCTGTTGTAGACAAGCCCCTACAGCTGTGTTGGAAGCATCAGTAAACAATCCTAGAGGTGCGTTGAGATCGGGATGAACTAGTAGCGTCGATTTGGCAAGGCTGGCTTTCCAGGCATTAAACGTGCTTTCCAGGTTCTGATTCCAAGGTACAGGTTGAGAGCCTCGTAGGTTGGATACTGAAGAGTGGAGAGAAGCCTGGTATTCTGCTGCTGAAGGTAGGAAACGGCGGTAAAAGTTCACCATTCCCAAAAAGCGTCTAAGTTCACGTACTGTCTGTGGAAGGGGGAAGTTTTTCAGAGCGCTGATCCGATCTGGTAGTGGTCGAGTGCCAGCGGCAGAGACTTCGTATCCTAAGAAGTTAACACTTGGAGAGGCTAAAACACTCTTACAAGCGTTAATGAGAATCCAATAAGATGACAACCTTTGGAAAAGTGATCGCAGATGGCGCTCGTGCTCTTCAGGGCCCTTAGAGAATACCGATATGTCATCTACATAGGCGAAGGTGACGTCTAAGCCAGATAGGACTTCATCAATGAATTGCTGAAAGGTTTGACCGGCATTTCGCAACCCGAAAGACATGAACGGAAACTCAAAAAGTCCAAACGGTGTAATAATTGCTGTCTTTGGAATGTCGTCCGGGTTCACTGGAACCTGAGTGTAGGCTTTGACTAGGTCGACGACAGAGAAGATAGTGCATCCACGCAACTGGTGGCTGAAATCTTGGAGATGGTGAGGTGGATAACTATCTGGAATTGTCCGTGCATTGAGAGCGCGATAGTCTCCACAGCCAACCCTTGTCTTTCTTTGGTACCAGGTGAAGAGGCGAGGACCATGGTCCCTCTGAGCGGCGCGCAGTGCCCTCCATTAACATTGCTTCGAATTATTTCTTAGCAATCTGAAGACGGTCTGGAGCGAGGCGACGAGCACGACAAGAGACAGGTGGTCCAGGTGTTGTGCGAATGAAATGTACGGTAGAGTGTTTTATTTCTCTCGGCAATCCAGGTGGGCGCGTGAGATCTGGGAAATCTCGCAATATTTCAGGAAAAACTGTAGTGGCCTTTAGTGATTTCACACTAGGTTGCTTCCAGTTAGTCGGCTGTACAGGCACTGACAATCCTGTCAAGCTGTCAATGATACGCTTGTTGTGACAATCCGGGAGCAAGTGATAATGTGCAAGAAAATCGGAGCCTATGATAGAAACAGCTATATCAGCTATTATAAATCTCCAAGATAAATCGCGCCGCAATCCGAGGTTCAGCTTGAGAAACAAAGTGCCATAGGTATGAACTTGCCGCTACAAGTTCATATTTGTTGCGTTTATGACGCCCTTTTAGAAAATATTTCGGGAAACAGCATAAATCAGAACCAGTATCGATAAAAAATTTATGTCTGCTATTTCTGTCAAAAGACAAAAAGGCGGTTACCTCCTGTTGGGCAGCCGTCTACCGCCATCACTGGCTGCCGTTGGGGTTTAACTGAAAGTTACATGGTTGTTGGCATTTGCGAGCTTGGCCGTGAAAACGGCGGTGGTACCAGCAAACCTGAGAGGTGTCAGTACGCGGCGAAGAATCACGGCTGTTGTGAGCGTGCCGCGACTTCGGGGGCTGGCTTCGAGAACGAGAACGTGTGCGAAACGAGGCTTGCAATGTAGCCAACTGCTGCGAAAGTTCTTCTATGCGCTTTGCAAGCTGACTTACCTCGGTATTAGCAGGTAACATGCCGATAGCATTAACATCGGCGTGCAGAGCAGGTGTTCCATAATTTTGTCGGCTAGTATTGCAACTTTGTCTAGTGGTGTGTCAGCTTGAGTTTGCAAGATAGCTTGTACCTGTGACGGTAGGCGCTGGATCCATAATTGCCGGAGGAGATTATCTTGCACTTGAGTGGCACCAGCTAGTGATCTTAAGTGGGATGGTTTTCGGTCACCAAGCTCTTCCTCCATTAACAGCTGGCGAACTCTCTGCTCTTCTGATACAGATAGGCGACGAATTAACTCGTTACGCAAGTGTTCATATGCATTTTCAGGAGGTGGATTTATTATAATATCTTCCATTTCGGCCGCATAGCGGCTGTCCAGATGTGAAATTATATAGGCGTACTTCGTCAAATCTTGCGTAATGCCCGCGATGCCAAATTGTGCTTCTGCCTGTGTAAACCACAATGCCGGTTTGTCCGGCCAGAAAACTGGTAATTTCACGGCAAGACGGTTAACAGATGTGCCAACCTGCGACACTGTAGATTGCGAGGGTTGCTGTTGAAGCATTTGCTTTCGCAGAATGTGATTTTGCTCCTGTAGCTGGCGTAGTTGTTCTTGAAGTTGGTCCATTATTCAAAAGAGTTCGGGTTTTTCGTCGTCGGGGTCACCAATTATGGGGATACGTTACCCATATAAACAATATCGTAGTCTACGATTTGTAAGACGAAACTCTTATCATGTCTTTAATGCAACCAATAAACAACACAAACACATATGCACGTTACATTAAAATAACAAATCAATGCGAATGTTAATAATACGTCCAGCTTGGCGGCAATGTAGTCTCCGTATTTAGCACGCCTCGCCAACGGTGTACTCTCTCTCTCTCTCTCTCTGGTTGTTTTTATCGTTGCCCCGGTTATGGTCAGCGAGCATCGTTGATACTGCGTTAGCAGCCGCCGCGACAACGACGGAACTGCGCTGAAAACTGTTAATGTAACGATGTGTTTCCGCCACATATTCTTTGAAATCAATGAGAAATTATTTGTAGGCTTTCTTGTACCTGAATTGTCAATGAGATGGCGCTAGTGCCAATTTCGAGATACCGAGTGAAAAAATCTGAAGTTTTTCTCAAAGACGTCAGCTAATGCATTGGCCTTTTCCTCTGGGGTGACAGCTAGGCCTCTTTCACCTTGCAGTGGAGGGATTCGCTGCCTTCGCCTGGTTAGTTTTCTTGTTTGCTGCCACAGAGTCCCGTCCTCCGGGCGGAGCATAGATATTCTTGCCTCCCACTGCTGATTCCGGTGCAGTATCAGGGAAGCTTTGACCTCTCTTTGTAAACGATTTAGCAGTTTTCTAGTTTCTGGTCTTCTGGTTAGTTTCCGCTCTTTAGCAATCCGGTTTTTATGCCGGATTTGCGCTAGTAAGTGAAGGGGAAGTTGTAGAGTAGGTGCTGGTCTGGGTACCCTGACTGGTGTAGAGGCTGCGGTTGCTTCTTTGACTGCAGTCTCAAAGGACTGAAGGGCGTCGTCGATGTTATAGATTTCAGTTGGGTCAGCTAGTTTATCCTGGAGAATCTCCTGGTAGCGCCTCCAGTTAGTTTTGTGGTAGGCAGGAGATGGGTCAATATGATTTTGCCAGGGTCCGACCTCAACCTCGGCCATGACCGGGCAATGATCAGAAGAGAGTCTGTTTATGACTGAGGTGGCGACGTACCCCTGGATGCCCTTTGTAATAAATACGTCGAGTACATCGGGTGTGTTGCCATTTCTCGGGTAGTGTGTGGGCTCCTCTGGCGCCCAAACGCACATATTGAGTCTGTTTGACAGACGCCTCAATGCTAAACCCGCCGTGTTGTTATGCCTACTGTTCCAGTCAGAGTGTTTAGCATTGAGGTCACCGCCAATCAGGAGTTTGCCGCTGATGTCCGCTAGGGCCATGAAGTCTGCTTCTTCGAGGTATCGTCGAGGAGGCCGGTAGCACGAGATGACAGTTAGCTTCCCGCTGGCAGTAGCCAATTCAACCCCGACGGCTTCCATCTGCTGAAGAGGTGGTAGTAAAACTTCGTGGTGTGGAATACTCCGTTTGATGTAAACCGCGACTCCGCCGCCTGCAGTGGGTCTGTCTCGGCGGTAACATCTGTAATTAGCTACCGCTGCTCGCAGCCCAGGTTTCAAAAAGGTTTTTGATACCATGCATATGGCAATGTCTTGGTCTCGGAGAAATTGTCTGAACTCTAGTAGTTGACTGAACATGCTGTTTGCTTTCCAAACGCAGAATGACAGAGAGTAGATTTGTGGCTGCCTATCCATTGTGGTTGCATTGAGCGCACTTAGGGACAGCGAGAGCGGTAGTAATTGCGCCGGTCATTTTCTCCAGCTGCTCAGAAAGGAGGTTTATCATCTTTAGGGCAGACTCCAGCATATTTGTAAGTTTGTCCAGTTTGTCTTGAGCATCGCGGTCGGTTTCGCCTGAGGTTCTTCTCTGTTGGGAGGCGGAGAGGTGACTGGGAGGTGGCTCAGTGGATGAGGTTAACCGCTCTGAAGTCTTTGTGGCAGGCGGGTAATTGCACTCGGTAGAGGCAATATGTTCTTTGCCTGAGCTGTGGCCGTCCTCTCCGGTCGGTGGTTGTTGTCTATTTGAGTTGTTAGACCCAACTTTTCTCTTCCTTCTCTGGCGCGACTGGGACTTCGTCCTCGCCTCGCTACTGAGGGTTTGTTCCTGTCGAGTTGTATAAAGGTTGTCCTGATTTACTGAGGATAGAGCCTGTTCTTGCCTCTCTATACCGTCAGCTGATAGAGTATGGTTTGGGGGCTTTTCCTGTGTGGCTGAGATTCCTTTGATGCGGTCTCTAGCTCTCTTGAAAGCCGGACAGCCCTTGTAACTGGCCACGTGTCCTCCTCCACAGTTAGAGCACTTGGCGGTGTCTCGTCCCTTCTGAGTTGTACATTTGGTGGAGTCGTGCTGGCCGGCGCACTTCACGCAGACCGGGGGCATTTTGCAGTTCTTGGACACGTGACCGAAACGTTGGCAATTGTAACATTGCGTAGGTCTGGTAGTGGCCCTGAGTTTTTCGACTGTTACTTTGAGGTGACAAATTCTCTCTACCCCAAAGATAGTTCTGTTTTCCTGGCAATCCGCGAGGGTCACCAAGAATAGAGGCATTAAAATGTTGCTGCCTGGGCGACGAAGTTGGGCCCCCGTTTGAACAGTAAAGCCCATCTCTGATAGTTCTTCTTTGAGATCTTCAGTGGGCAAGGTTCTAGGGATGCCCCTGAAGACTACCTTGAGTAGTGGGACTTCTCCAATGGGATACGTGTAATATGGGATATTGCTGTCCTGCAACATCCCTGTGGCGGCAGTGTAGTCTTGTACCGTAGTGAAGGTAAACTTAATCTTATCCCCACCAGCCGTTTTGGCAGCGAAAGAGTTCTTCACAACGGCTTGAACCTTATCGTGGAGTGCCTTGTAACTGTGCTCGAATTGCACCACGATAGGGGGAATGTGTGCTGATCTCTGCACTGGTGGAGCTGGTTCATCCTGCAGTGGTTGGAATTTGTTACTGGTTTCAACTATGTTGGGGTCCAGCGCTACTGGAGGTTTACTGGTATATTTGGGAAACACAAAGCCATCTTCGTCAACTTGCCGGTGAGGTTGTTTCCCAGATCGACTAGCAGAATATCCCGGTTTCCGCGCGGGTGGTGTGTCAGTTAGTCAGTCAGTCGCCTCCTTCCTCTTCTTCAGCGTCTTCCTGTCCTTGCTAGCAACGTTCCTCTGCAGCTGCTTAGTGCAGACACTGATGGTGGTCGGCGTGCCCTCAACAGTGGGGCCACCCGCTGGCTGTATGTCCCTTCTCGGATGTTTGGTAGTTTGTGCGGCAAGAGGCGATATACGCCTCTTTGCTACGCGTGGTTCACCCCGTCCATGGGGGGGCTGGGGCGTCAGCATGGGACTTGATGTGTCCTTCCTCACGTCCGGGTTCTGACTATTCGTCACTTCCGTCTCGTTCTCGTTTTCTTCTGGAGAGGTTGAGGGCGGAGAGTTGATGAGGTTGTCAGACGCCGACGATAGGTTCACTTCCATCTCGTTGTCCTCCAGTGAGGGCGAGCATGGGGAGTCGCTGTAGACTTCGGGGGCCGAAGCGCAAGAAGTGCCAATCAAATCAGACATTATTGAGGTATAAGGCCTAAAGGGAGTGTTGTTCCGGTCCGTTGTTGTCACCGTAAGGTTGCCCGAACCGGAAACAACCCTATAAACTTGCACCAGGGGGTTCCACTCCCGCAGGAGTGGGCCGTGTGGCGGTAAAAACCCTATTAGCTCGGAAGGGGTGGGCAAAGGATATGCCCAAAGAAGAAGAAGAAGCAGCTCACTGTATTCTTCACTGGAGCAAAACAG